>OZ007574.1:27532836-27710336 GCA_963931925.1 Onchidella celtica | reverse complement strand
TTTAACCGGGCAAAGCTGTGTGTGCATGTGGGGGGGGGGGGTAGGGGAGGGTAGTTAAAGCTTGTAAGAAGAAGAATAAGAGCGGCCCAATACTTTATATTACACACATGGACTGTCGCTGCAAGAAAGAACGAAAACGGCATTGCCAAGAACTAATAAAAACTTGATGGATGACGAAGACAAAAAGTTAAAATGATATACTCGCACTTTATTTAATAATATCCATCAAATTTTGAGGTTTATGTTTTTCATTTCTCGACAGGGCGGGCACAGGCGGGCGTGGAACTGCCAGTGTCTAACGACATCGCCATTAAAAATGCCCAGTTCAGCTTACACGAGGTAAGTCCAAGCTGAACCAGCTAGCAAAGCTACTGTCCCCGGTGTGCAAGGATAAGAAAAAAAAAAATTCAATTAAAATGGCAATTTCAGAGATGGTATAAAGCATTGTGACGAGAATGACGGTCCCATCTAAACTGCCTCCCTTTACATTCTGTCAAGCCCTATTTCATGAGATAAAGTTTGAGGCTTTGACCGGGCTATTTAAAATAACATTAACAATAAGATCGACAATAGAAAGTTTAATTTGAGATTACATTTCATTACATTGTTTTTTGATTTTTTGCTGTCAATCACGACCTTAATTTTTATTTGTTCCAACTCCACTTTTTTTTTTTTTTCATAACTGAAAAATTCGACGTTAAACGTTTAGGGCATTAGTACTATGATAAAGAGAAAATAGGAACTGAAACAGCTTGATGCGAGTGCCACAACTCATTTTAAAGAAGTGCCAAAGTGTGCAATTGTTATATACTCCTACGTATTAAAAGCTCTCCAGTTTTGCAGAAAATGGAGATAGAACAAACATGAACTCAGGTCGCCAACAACGTCAACAAAAACAACGACAAAACAATTTGAATCTGAGATAACATTTCATTACATTTTTATTGTATCTTTAGTGTATGCTTATGTTTCTCTAGTTCCTCCTGTGGAGTCTGATTTCATGCTCTGTAATTAGGAGCTAAAATTGGAATGATTTTATAGACTGTTGTCAGTTTGTCTCCTTAGAAAATGACAAGGTGCTAGCTCCACTTTTAGACTGAACTGAGTTAAACAATACACACTACGTCTACAGGCCGTCTCCTTTGTGTGTCAAAGTATCAAGCAGATTTGGTGTGTAATCTGTAAGCACTACCAAAAAGAAAAAAGCAGTCGTACCCTCAAAAGCTATGAGTACAAGAAACTTCAATCATCAATTTCTCAGAAGTAGATCTAGATGTACAGGGGTTTACAACCTTGTCATGCTAAGGGGATGAGCTCCTTGGCTTTTGGAGTTGCGCAGTATTTGACAACTAAACATTTCTAACCTATTTTCTGTGTCGGCAGGGATTTGTGGTGCTCTCATCTGATGTGGATTACAGGAGAGTCTAGGAAACCTGACGCAGGATCCGACTCTGGAGTATTGTCTGTCTTTGACGTTAATATTCACAGTAGCCTCATGTGTTCAGTTTTGCAAAGTTTATTATTTTAAATTCGAGATAACCTTTAAACTATTGCCGTAACTAGATCTCTATAAATTATACCTCGCCTGGAGTAGTTCAGGCACCAAAAAGCAAGAGCTCGCAGAGTTTGGTGATGCCTGGGGCCAACTCTTTGATTACCCCAAGACTCAACTGTAAGGCCTGGTACTGAGAAATGTACGAACGGGAGACATTTTAAATATGTAAAAAAAAACAACGACGACGAAATGAACTTTTTTATTCAAATTAAAAGTAAGTCTGGACGCGAAATGCAGAATCGTTTTAATTTGTGTTTGGTCAGTAGTAGTTGCTTCAGTTTATCTTTGACTTAGAAAAAATGCGGCATCTTCCTTATTGCTCATAATTAGTAATCATATGGTTGTTATACTATTATGATATTTGTCAATAGAACTTTTATCTTAATCATTTTCACACAAAATTGCAGCTGGAATTTCTCATTGTCCATTTTCTTTGGTTTTATAAAACTTAGTAAAATGTTGTATGAGGGGACCTACAAGTTGTCAAGGTTTTTTTAAAACTTGTTTCACGATGATATTCAATATCTTGACACAGTTTGGATATTTAAAAGCACTTTATATCTTGTTAAACGACAGTTGCCGCATTAAGAAAGGACTTAACTCGTTTAAAAACAGACATTTTAAAAATCTGTATTTAACATTTCTGACAAGGAAATATTTACCATTTTATCATATTGTTAAATAATGCAATAAAACGTTGTAGTAGTGATACAACTTCCTCCATCTTTTCTTGTTTGTTTAAAATTCCTTTGTTCATTTATGTACCATAACTACACAATGTCGCCACAAATCTTTTTTTCACTCTATGGTTTAGATTCCCGGGCACAACACAGATGATAATGGGACAAAAGCGAGACCTAATTCTCTTACTAAGACAAGGCTCATCTCTCTCATTTTTAAATAGTGGGACGGAACCGAGGAAATAATTATGAAAGAAATTCCTACTCCTAGGCGACAAGATTAAAATTTTGTCTTTCCAATCATGGGACACAACCAAGGAAATACAACACTGCAATAAAGACGACAACATTTGTGTCCCATTTTTATAATAATGGGACACAGCCAAGAAAATATGACATTATAATACTACTGTACAACAAGTTGATTAATATGTTTCCTTACTTTACAGTCAATGGACTTACACATGAAAATACAACACTATTACTAAAATGAGGCAACATTTATCTCTCCCATTGTGATTTAATCTAAATTGTAATCTCCGAGAAATTACAACTTCAGTATTATTAAGGCGACGAGATAAATTTCCCATTTGCTCACACAATCATAGCTCGTAACCAGGAAAACATGACTATTTTTATGACAAGGCTCAACAATCTTCTGTCATCATTTCCGCCTTTTCTTGCACGTACCAAGGCTATACATACTGCGCTTGGTCTTGGTCCACTTTATCTATTAGGAGACACAATTTTTTACACTTGATGGCTAGGACGGCTGGGCGGCACCAGCAATTTTTCAGTGTCGAGAATCCCGACTCCGATACTATACTTTGTTGGAACCGACACCGACTCCGACGAAGTCACAGGTCCTGCTGAAAGGCCCCGACACTGGTGTCGACACTGATCTCGAGGGAAGTGAATTCACGATCACTTCCTTAGTGTCGACTCTAAGACCCGACTCCGACACTGACCCTGAGAATGTGCATGATGCAAAGGGTGAACAGTCAAACTTTAATATTAGTTGCAATCAGACGCGAAAAAAACGTCATTTCACTTCACCATACAGCTTAATATATTTGATAATTTGATATCACCTATGTATATATATACAGTGTACACAAAAATATTTTTCTAACTGCGGACTTCTTTATTTGGCTGACATTTCTCCCCATTTCCTCCCCAGGCTAAAAATTTCTCCTTTGGGAGCCAAGGAATTCCTGCTTGAGGATCCGTATTGGCGTATTCTAGTGACAATTAATCGGTAAACACGACAATGTCTATCGGCTGTTGATGTCTTTGATTTGTTATCTCTGTACCAAGCGGGCACATAAGGACATTATTACCACGATGATATCATGGTAGCTCTTAATAACCAAATGTGACCAGCCAACACTGGGTGCGTTGTCTGTTGATTTGGAGGTTGTACAGTCTCTGAAGACCTGATACAGCTTGGGTGATCTGTGTGCTACATGTTCCATATCACGTAATGTCTCAGATAAAGAAAATATTTCAGTTCATAAAATTATCATTCATTACGACGTGACTAAATCACATGAGCAACAAAAAAATACTTGAAACTTTACAAATTGCCTGTATTGTAATCAGTAAATATTTTGACGTTTCTCATATCCAGTCATGTTTCGCGTCAGGTCGAGTCGCAGATCGAGAAACAAACAGTTGATAACATATTGTTTTAATCATACTTGTAACATGATTAAGTGACCAAAAATAAAATTAGAAGTTGACTATCGTTCAATGTTTGGATCATTCTTTTGTTCCATAAGGCCACTTAATGAAGTACGATAAATTACAGTTCACACAAAAACTAGTTCCATCAATGCCACCACTAACATCACTTCAATTACCAATATTATCAGCAACAAACTCACTACATCACCACTACCATCACTATTGTAATTGATTAGAAACTACCAAAAATCTGTGGGGTCGCAGCCAGGCTTTCCTACACACATTTTATTTTTGCCACATTTTAACTTTACCACCAATATTGCCATCTTTAATAATATCATGATCGCCATCAGTATTATCGTTATTAACATCATCAACGCCACCACAGTCATAACCAGGAAGTTAGTGCTGAAGTGTGTGCCACAAAGCTGAGCTAACACAACATAGTCAGATAACGGTACTTGAAAAACAGTTTGCCGCATGAAAATATAAATGTGCACTTGTGACCTTGGGCAACAGCAAAGTGGACAGTTTAACTTGCCTTTTGTGTCCTTTCACATGATTAGAAAGATAGGCTGAGTTCACATGTACCAAGGTGACCGTGGGAAGATAACACCAAATTAATACATATATTGGCCGAGTCAACCAGCCTTGACTGTGGGAAAAAATCCCATGCCAGGATGAGAAATGAACCGAAATTTATGTTCGGAAAAATGAACGTCTCTGTAGGCCTACTGGAAATTAATAATGGCCGTGATATGATCTAAGCATCAATAAAAAAAATTATAATTGATTGTAACCTGTATAAACATTTTGAAACTCATACTTTTTTTATCGTTTGTTCAGGTTCTGTTGCCAAACTTCTGCAAGTCTTGAAATATTCATATATGGATGTATTTACGCCATGTGTTTTGGCTTTTCTTTCACATGCTCATACACATATTTGTTTATTTATTTATTTATTTTTATTTTTTTTTATTTATAAATTTATTTATTTATGATCAGGCGTTTCCTCTGTAGCGATATAAATGCAAACAGTGCACAGTTTATACACATAAACGCACACACATACACACACACACCACACAAAAACACATACACACATAGACACAAATAAATCAAAAGTGAAAGACGTCAGAACACATCGAGAAATGAATCAGCTTGACCCCGTTAATGTTGTTGTTGTTGTTTTTTTTGCCAACAACAATAATAGGGAATAAATCCAGTTTGTTTGTTTTTTGTAATTAGTCGACACCAATACCTGAGGATAAACCCGAGCTTTATCCGCCGATACCGTTGGTGGCCCAGGCTGTATCTGCCTATAGTGTTGGCGGATAAGCACAACAATATCCGCCAATAGGATAAATCTGGGCGGTATCCGTCAATATTATCTGCGGGTAAACCTGGGCAGTTCACCCAATATTATCGGCTGATAAACCTGGGTTGTATCCGCAGATAATGTTGGCGGATAATGGCTGACTAAAGAAAAAAAATCGAAGTGTTTATTCGCAGAAGAAGATCCTGATCTTATTCGCAGATAGGGGGAGTTTCTTGGTTTTGTTATGTCTACTATTATTCGGGGTGCCAGTTTGCTTTACCTCTTCAAGTAAGCATTGAACCTTGCACTTAAAACTATACTCTTGTTTGTGCGACAAACAACACTGAACGAAACATTAAATAACGATTTTACAGACCCACGCAATCAGTGTGTAGAGGATGGTGCTGACTTTGCACGCCTCCTCAGTCCTGTAGATGTTTTATGACAGTGTTTTGAAATCTATCAGTTTCCTTTAATCTTTCATATTTACAGACTGGTTGCTGCTCTTCTATTCTAGATTCCTTTGAGCGTGCCTGCTGACTTGTCCATTTCTCGAATTGACTGGTGGTGTTATCATTGGTAAGGAATCGCATAACACAATGACATGTTTTACTCTTCCAGTTCCATCTCCTGAAACATTCCTTATTGTAAAGGTTAATTTCTTCTTGTTTCTATTTAAGCAATTAAATGAATGATTCAGAAAGCCATAGAAGTAGGCAATTCCACAGTTCTTGTGCTTTTTTACACACAGAATTATCCCTCATCTCATGGTTCTCTATCCATAACTATCTTTAACCTTTACCCTTTCGTTATTTTTATTTACCACAGGTGACTGGGAAACAAAAAATCCATACTAGTTACTACCTTGAAAATTCGATGGTCACCTAATGAAATGACAACCAGATGAAAGTGTTCAGAAATTAATCTTAGTACAATTGTAATAAACATGACGAAGACATTAAAAAAATGGAATGAAATGAAGTCAATTTCTGGAAAAATACCATGATTCTTGTAGTTTTCTTTTCTTTTTTTATATTTTTTTTATTTCCGCTCCTTTTCGATGGCGCCACGAGGTTTGATTAGTACTTTGCTGTTATCTGACAATCTATAGTAATTTAGTATTGTTAAAATAAATGACCTTACCTTTCCGTAATGTTAAAAATCGAGCAAAAAGAAAAAGTTGTATGTTGCGAAATCCTGCGTGAGAAATAAAACCCAAACGATACAAAGCAAACTAAAGAGAAGACAGATAATGTTCTAATTTTCGGCTTTCGCCTTTATCAAGATAAAAAAAAAATGGAACAGATAAAACAATTGAACAATAAAAAGTTTCAACAGGAAATGTGTGGAATCGAAGCGAAACAGAATAATTATGTTACTTAGCTGCGAGTTCTTGCTTGGTGCAGCACAAAAGTACGTCCGTCTGCCAAATGCATGGAAGCTCGGAGTGACGCATTTGGTTAGTGACCGTCTGGGTAGCACGACAGGGCCAAAATCTTCGCAGCGAGATCAAACCACAGGTCTAGATCTTAACCATACGTTGTTGGTAATTGCATAAGGTTAATTCATGGTGCCCACCGTAACAAAAGGCGGGTTTACCCTTGGAGTCGAAGGAAAATAACATGGAAGTTACCTTATATGTTTTAATGAATATTTAGCATAGATTATTTTCTATAATGTACTGAATCAAGATGTGTGTTAAAGCGGGGGAAATTGCCTTCATAAATACATGCCTTTCAACTACATACAATGAATTATGTATTGAATCGAAATTGAAAAATAAAACAAAACCTTGACCACAGATTAATAATATGCCACTTTAAACCCGAGATTGCCTGTATTGTTATAAATTTTACTGAGTCCTCGAACATCACCAACTCGGAAATATTGACCTGAATTCCTGTTCGGTTCCGTGCTTCTAGTTTGAAATATTCCAAACATGGCATCTCCTAAAGGACGCCTGCGTTTGGCAACATTTTTGTCTTAAAGGTTTATTAACTATTCTGGATCTAGATGAAGTCTTTTGATACAAATTTTTTGTTTCATCTCTCTATCATTTGATAGTCTTGATTCATGTGTATTTTTTTTTTTTTAAGTCTGGTCAAGATTATGCCCATTCCTTTTTTGTGATTTTTTAGTTTCTCTCTCTCTCTCTGTCTCTCTCTCTTTCTCTCTCTCTCTCTCTTTCTCTCTCTCTCGCCCTCTCTCTCTCTCTCTTTGAAAGAGATATTTCTTCTTGCTTAATTTTTATCACTCCAATGGATGATTCCAGTTTTGGGCAAGGATTCTACGTAGGCCACAATAGTAATTATACCAGAGAGACGAGCTTCACGTCTGTCACGAGCAGAGTTAGGGTCTTGGGGATGTTACGACTGCACGAGAGGCAGCTAACTCACACTCGGACACAACCACACAAGAAAAGTACTAAATAACTAGAGCGTATATATGTCAAACCAAAAAAACTCTAATTAATAACTTAACCAATGATATTCATGTAACTATGGAGGTACTGCAATCAATAGCAAATAGGTATATTATACGAAACTAGATATCAATTTAAAGTGACAGTTGAGTCGCCACTGGCCAGTCGCCAGGCAAACTCTCCATAAATCATATGGGCTTAAATGTTAGGAGAGCCCAGTACGTTCAAAGCCTACAGAAGCACTCTTCGGCTTGTAGGTAATTTAAGCAGTTGCCAAAAGACTATATTTTATGCACAATCACTATTCAATTCATCAACAATGTGCTATATTATTCCAATCATACTATGGCAATAGATCTATCATACAGGACACTCGTGGTCGAGTGCCAGCTGGGGTTTCCTTAGTCTTCCTATGAGGCTGTAGTTCTCTCTCTATCTCCGATCTCTATTATACTTGAATAAATAAGATATATTACCATTGCTCACGCCTACTGGGAGGCGCGAACATCAATATAGCACAGCGTGGGCTTTCAAAGGTCAGCCCACTCAGACCTTTCTTTCTAGAGCTCAGTCAGTCCGTTAGCAAGGACTTCTTAGTCTTCAGACCACACAGTTCAGGTACTGGCCAACCGGAGATACTTCACGAAACGATGCTTCTCTCGTCTGTATTCACCTAATCTGAACGTTACACGATGTTATATAATATCTAACTACCCAGCGTGCTAGTCCGCTGGCCCAATTAGTTCAGCTATCTCATAGGTCGAAACCTCCCACCATTTTAATTGTAGTAATACGTCTGCACTATTCTACCAGCCAGTTAACGTGCAAAAACTTGTCTAGTCATACTTAACAATGTCAACTGTCCCCACCTTGTTTCACCCCTACTCCATTACTTATTAATCACGAACATTAAAGCCGACAAGCGTGACTCTAGCAGTTTAACTTTACATTTATTTACTCACCAACTATAATTTGGCGAGGACCGTTCAAGGCCACCAGCCAATTTCTCATGGCCCTGGTAAACAACAACAACTCACTCTCAGCGTGAGTTTTAACAATATCCGAATCATGACATATCCCCCACCCCAGTTAAAATTTGCAATTTTAACGATATAAATGATTATCGTAAGAGGAAGGCATGAGTCGAGAAATTCCTCGAAAGGTGAACTTAACTAAGAATACTAGGTAATAACTAAGACTAGTACTAAAGTTGAAAAAAAACCTACAGGACGGGTATCATTGATGGACAAAACTTCATGAAAATCTTAAGGCTCCGTCCAAAAGTATATATCTCTCTGAGGATTAAATCTTACCTCTAAATACGTAGATATTAACAATCATAACTCTAAAATTTTAGAGTACAACACTGATCCTGTGCGAATGTCATCAGGAATGCATACATACAATGAATAATACTCAAGAAAAGATAACTATAGTAGCATCGATGGCATTAGTGGATCTGGACTCCTGGTCTGCCATGACTTCTCGTCCTCGACCCTAGGCAACAACGTCTGGTGTGGCCAAAATACGGGTCGACGTCAGTAAAATAGCTGTTGGAACAAAGGAAAGCACAGGGGTAGGTGAAAAGTGTTCACAATGGGTGAACAATATGTGATACCATCCCTCGGTCTCTGAATGAGGTGCTAATCAGTATCCAACGCCAATACATATGACAGACCTAAATACAACAAGATTAAGGTAACCGTGATAATAGGTCGGCATGGACATTATCTCCACCAGGAATGGCCTTTATAATGAAGCGGTATTCCTGAAGGGCCAGACTCCATCTGGTCAAACGAGCGTTCTTGGCTCGGTTCAATTTTAAAAATAACAACGGTTTATGGTCTGTCTCGATGACGAATTCCGTCATAAGTAGGTAGCGGGAAAACGCGTCTACGGCGTATACAATCGCCAGGCATTCTCGCTCTATAATAGCGTATCTCTGCTCTCTCGGAAGTAATTTCCGGCTAGCGTACATACAAGGGCGCAATAAGCCATCTCTTTCCTGAAGCAAAACAGCTCCAATTCCTTGGTCCGACGCGTCAGTTCGGACGGTGAAGGTGCGCCTAATATTCGGTAGGATAAGCAGCGGCGAACTGGAGAACAGTTGCTGCACTGTCGCGAGCGCGGTGGCGCACTGCGTATTCCAGGTAATTTTGTTGGGTCTGTCTTTTCTTGTAAGATCGGATAACGGGGCCGTAAGGGCCGAAAAATTAGGAACGAATTTCCGATAATAGCTTAAGAAGCCTAACAGGCTACGAACCTGCTTCTTAGTATGAGGAGCCTGGAGTTTTAAAATCTTACTTATCTTACTGTCGTCCGGTGTTTGGACGCCTTTGGCGATAGTATGTCCCAGAAAGTTAATCTGCGTATAACCCAGGAAGACTTTGCTAGGCTTAGCTGTAAGCCCGGCATCTCGAAGTTTACTAAGCACTTGACGAAGTGCTTCTAAGTGGCCTTTCCAATCCGTATGGAAAGCGCAAATGTCGTCAAAGTAGCTTAGGACGCATGGTGTCTGCTGCAATAGGATGTTCATCATCCTCGCAAATGTCGCTGGTGCCGTTACGAGACCGAATGGCATGAATCTCCATTGCATGAGACCCATAGGGGTCTGAAACGCTGTGTACTGTTTACTGGCCTCTTCCATTGGGATTTGCCAGTAGCCTTTAGCCAAATCTATTTTCGAAAACACGGACGACTCGGCCAATCGCGCAAATAGATCTTCCTGATTCGGGATAGGTTCAGCATCGTAAATGGTTAGGGCGTTAAGCTTCCTGTAATCGATACAAAATCTAACGGAACCGTCTGTTTTCTTTACTAGTACAATCGGCGAGCAGTAAGGGCTCGTCGAGCGCTCAATGACTCCTAAGCTGAGCATCTTTTCCACCTCGGACTGTATGGTGTCGTGCGCTTGCAGCGGGCGCGGGTAGGGTTTAACAAACACGGGTACGTCCGAGTGCAACCGGATGACGTGTTGAACTAAGGATGTTTTACCCGGCAAATCAGTGAATACTGGCGAAAACTCCCGAACAAGATTCATGATGTCCTGTGTCTTACTTTGATCCAGCTCTGGATTGATATTAACGGAAGTCGCGTCCTCTGTGGCTTGCAAGGATAGGAGCGATCTAGTCATAGATAATGGCTCCCGGTCGTTGTCATCGATAGTGACCATCGCTGCGTTTGCTTGGGCCACAACATGGCATGAATGACCGTGATGAGTTTGATCATCGGTAAGATACTTTTTCAACATATTAATATGGTACACCTTATCGTTACCACGTATGGTAATGAGATAATTAACTCTCGAGAGTCGCTTTTTAACTAGAAAGGGGCCTTTCCAAGTGAGGAGTAGCTTGTTATTCGTTTCTGGTAACAGCACCAATGCCCGATCTCCGACTGACAGGGTTCTTAACCGACTACCCCGATCGCGATATCCTATAAATGACCTGGTCCGTACGCATGCAAATTGTCGAGCCAGGTCGCATGCATTAACTATTCTATGTCGGAGATCGACTATGTACTGATACGCGGATCGCGTATCAGGAACGTCGGTATCAGAACCGGCGTATAAATCGCGTAAAATGGCCATCGGGCCACGTGGTTTTCGACCGTATAACAGTTCAAACGGGGAAAAACCCGTTGTCGCATTTGGGAGTTCCCTATATGCGAACAAGATGGCCGGAAGTCGACGGTCCCAGTCACCAGGTCTATCGGCGGAAACGCGTGCCAGCATAGTTTTCATGGTGGCATTCCAGCGCTCGCAACAGCCATTGGACTGTGGATGGTATGGCGACGTAAGTTTCTGCCTAATGCCCGTGAGTTCCAATACTTTCCTGAAAAGGTCAGAGGTGAATTGCGGACCTCTATCGGATAATAATTCGGACGGGAATCCGACACGTGTGAATATGGTCACCAATGCCTCCGCGACGTGATCGGCCGATATTTCCTTTAAAGGGACAGCCTCAGGCCAACGGGTGGCATAATCGATTACTGATAGAATAAACCGATGGCCTCTGTCCGACTTCGGTAATGGCCCGACGATGTCGACGGCAACTCGCTGAAATGGAGTGGAAACCGGCGGCATCTCTTGTATAGGTGCCCGCGAAGTTTTTCCTTTGGGGGTTCTTTTCTGGCATGTATCGCAACGCGACACATAGCTATTTATGTCCCCGTAAACCCCGGGCCAAAAAAACTGAGACAGGACTCTCGATTTTGTTCTCGCTTTGCCTTGGTGGCCCGCTAATGGCGTGTCGTGCGCGAGGCGGGTGATGTCTCGGCGAAATGATCTCGGTATGACCAATTGCAAAATAGTTTCGCGCTTTCCCCGAAAAACGCGATATAGGAGGTCGTCTTTAAGGCAGAACCTGGATGTATCCGGGTTGTCCGGATCAATCTTAGCAAAGAGGGGCTTTAGTGATGGATCTGTGCGCTGTTCGTTACGAAAAATCTCGGAGGTTACATCCAAATCGACGACAGGCGATCGTAATGTGTCGTCACTCTGGCGACGCGATTGTTGTCTTGTCGTGACACACGCAATGTCATCATCCCAAATCCCGAGTTCGCAATCGGAGACGTCCTTTAAGTGGGGAATATTCCCAATGATTAGGTCGGCGACCGGATTTGGTAGCACGCAGGCCGTGACAACACCAGTTATAAACGGTGTGTCAACATATATTTCCGCCAAACGAAAATGTTCAACTGAACCACCAAAAGTAATGCATGTCGCATCGCGATCCAGGAGTTGTGCAGGACGGACCAGCGATTCACGTACACCGACGGTCGTACAGCCTGAATCTCGCAATACGGATGCTCGTATGGCGTTTACTCGTCCCTCATACAATGTCAGCGCGCCTCGCTCGTGGAGGGCGGACATCACTGGAATAACTTTATCTACGGTTTCGGCATTCCTAGTTCTGTAACCGCGGTTTTCGGTGAATGCTACAGAGCATGCATTTGCCGCATCTAATCTAACTCTGCATTGTCGCGCAATGTGGCCTCCGGCGCCACATCTATAACAGTAGACTGGATTATCATCCCTTCGAGGTGTACCTCGATAAGAAGGAAATGTGGGCGCTTGATAATAGTTGTTACGCGGTCCTCCGGTAGGGAAAGAACGTGTATATCGGGGTTCCCAGTCCCGAGAAAATTTATGGGGATTCGGTTGCCTCCTGCTAACCGGCGGCTCGGACCGTGGACGAACCTGCGGCGACTGTCGAAAGGGCTGTCTTGATTGTCTCGACGGTACCGGTGTCTTAGTAGCAGCCCGGGCGTAACACGGTTCGCTTACTTTAGCTTTAGCTAACGATCGATTAGGG
Source organism: Onchidella celtica (assembly GCA_963931925.1). Lineage (NCBI taxonomy): Eukaryota > Metazoa > Mollusca > Gastropoda > Systellommatophora > Onchidiidae > Onchidella > Onchidella celtica. The sequence continues at coordinate 27,697,360 of OZ007574.1, read as the reverse complement.
TGAGCTGCAGCATACCGTTCCGCTATCGATGTTATCTCGACGGTAGTTTTGGGGGCTTGTTCCTTAAAATGCGCCACCAGGTCCGTGTGGCAGGACATATATATTTGGTCTTTAATTATCAAATCATATAGTTTCTTATAGTTTCCCTCTTCCACACCGGCCAACTCAGTCCAACGGCTGAGTAGGTGGCGGAGGCGGTCCACGTAAGTAGAGAAATTCTCAGATGCCTCCGGCTTGCAATCGCGGAAACGCTTATGAAATCCATCTTCCGTATGTTGGAAACGCTTTAATAGCGCGGTCTTTAGAATGTCATAGTCCCTAGCGTCATCAATAGTGAGGCTATGGAAAACTTCCAACGCTCTCCCTGTCAAAAGATTGGCGAGGCATGACGTGTACTCACTACGCTGCCATCCCGCGCAAACGGCATGGAGTTCGAAGCGGTGTAGGTAGGAATCAATACGATCAACCTTATCATTAAAGGTTGGCAATTTAGGCTTCGTTTTATTATTGGAAGTAACTTCCGGAGCCCCGGTAGGTTGGGCTTGCTTCGCTTCTAACTGTTTCAAAGCGAGCTCGTACTCTCTTTGAGCCTGTTTTTCCGCGCGTTCCGCGGCTCTATCTTCTCGTTCCGCGGCTTTTTCTTCTCGTAATCTCTCCGCGGCCTTTTCTTCTCGTTCTTCTTTCAGTTTCTGGTCTACCCAAGAAGCACGCTGAGCTTCCGGTATGCCAAATGATTGGGCCAGTTCCAAATATTTCTGTAGTTCGGCCATGATATCGGTCGATAATACGATATAATAATGTCCTAATCGAGGACAGCTCCTGAAAAATCTCCAACTTTATTCTCCCTTGAAGCAATTTATCAATTGCACTCTGCGGGTGCTCGTTCCTGCAGTATGAACGAAATTAACGAAATCAACAACAAACTGTACGTCTTAGTCAGCCAAGTAGTGGTTGAGCTATCTCAGCGATCACTTAACTCCACTTATTTCTCCTAATCCTCAAGCAGTCAGTCTACTGCTTCCGTGATTGGTCGTTACTAACGATACCAATGTAATATTCCCAGTGTATTTTCCGTACACTCCTAGCAGCGTTCCCTCTGCTATAAATCGGAATAAATCAATATTCACGATATGAACTTCCTTGGCTATACCAGCCTAACAACTCTAATATCCAGATTATCTCTCAACGTGCCCTAGACACGTGATTTATCCTAGGCAATAATATAGCAAGTATGAATACAAAATATAATAATGCAACACTATAATGGAAACGAATTACATGGAGAGTAAGACGAGACTAACAGAAAGAACAAACGACAACAGACCTGACTAACCTGAAACTATCTACAAAAAGGTAAGAAAAAGAACAGGAGAGACGTCTTCCTAAAATACGAGGAAGATAGAACGCTAACAATCTATACGAATAACAGGTCCCTACAGAACTATTCAAGGCAAAGCGTATCTCCTATCCGTTTTAAACGCCATCTAGATCTGCTAGTCTGGCAAAAAGAGGTATGCTAAGTCTCGATCCCTTCCAACCACCCACCTATCTAATCTAACACAAAAGAAAAAAATAATGCCTGTCAAAAGTAGGGGAGCTGGAACGACGAACCCCTCAAACGAAGACAAATACAGATGGTTCACTTAACTGGGCAAAATGGACTGGCTCTTTCCTTTGGTCCACAGCGCTGGTCTTGTCTTTTCCTGATGCTAGCTGTCAGTCCCTCGTAGTGGTCCCAGGATCAATGACGAGAGGACATGCCAGACATGTGGGGGAGAAACAAAAACAAAAATCAGCAGTATACAAAACTATAAACTACAAAAATTACATAAATAACAGTGGAGTCTTAGAGTGGTAGACCTGCAGCTGTTGACGGGGTCCTCTTCCGATGATAGTAGTGTTCTCTAGATGTCAGAAGGTGACGGGTCCTCTTCAGATGTCAGTGGGGTCCCCTCCAGATGTCACGAGCAGAGTTAGGGTCTTGGGGATGTTACGACTGCACGAGAGGCAGCTAACTCACACTCGGACACAACCACACAAGAAAAGTATTAAATAACTAGAGCGTATATATGTCAAACCAAAAAAACTCTAATTAATAACTTAACCAATGATATTCATGTAACTATGGAGGTACTGCAATCAATAGCAAATAGGTATATTATACAAAACTAGATATCAATTTAAAGTGACAGTTGAGTCGCCACTGGCCAGTCGCCAGGCAAACTCTCCATAAATCATATGGGCTTAAATGTTAGGAGAGCCCAGTACGTTCAAAGCCTACAGAAGCACTCTTCGGCTTGTAGGTAATTTAAGCAGTTGCCAAAAGACTATATTTTATGCACAATCACTATTCAATTCATCAACAATGTGCTATATTATTCCAATCATACTATGGCAATAGATCTATCATACAGGACACTCGTGGTCGAGTGCCAGCTGGGGTTTCCTTAGTCTTCCTATGAGGCTGTAGTTCTCTCTCTATCTCCGATCTCTATTATACTTGAATAAATAAGATATATTACCATTGCTCACGCCTACTGGGAGGCGCGAACATCAATATAGCGCAGCGTGGGCTTTCAAAGGTCAGCCCACTCAGACCTTTCTTTCTAGAGCTCAGTCAGTCCGTTAGCAAGGACTTCTTAGTCTTCAGACCACACAGTTCAGGTACTGGCCAACCGGAGATACTTCACGAAACGATGCTTCTCTCGTCTGTATTCACCTAATCTGAACGTTACACGATGTTATATACTATCTAACTACCCAGCGTGCTAGTCCGCTGGCCCAATTAGTTCAGCTATCTCATAGGTCGAAACCTCCCACCATTTTAATTGTAGTAATACGTCTGCACTATTCTACCAGCCAGTTAACGTGCAAAAACTTGTCTAGTCATACTTAACAATGTCAACTGTCCCCACCTTGTTTCACCCCTACTCCATTACTTATTAATCACGAACATTAAAGCCGACAAGCGTGACTCTAGCAGTTTAACTTTACATTTATTTACTCACCAACTATAATTTGGCGAGGACCGTTCAAGGCCACCAGCCAATTTCTCATGGCCCTGGTAAACAACAACAACTCACTCTCAGCGTGAGTTTTAACAATATCCGAATCATGACAACGTCTGATTTCCAGCTTGCAACAATCATAGCTGATCCTTGCATTTTCTTGAGTTTGAATTCTCATCACTAGATCTCAGGTGACTGGGGAAAAAAAAGTTTAATACCTAGGAAACTCAATATAATCATCGATTCTAATGACAACTAAATGAAAGACAGTGGCGGGAGTGATTCAATGACTATGGTATAATGTTGGCCTTTTTTTTTTTTTTTTGCCCGACGTCACAGCCTAAATGACAGTTTCAAAAATGATAAAATTAACTTTCTTAATTAAAAACTCCAGCTCAATCGCTTTTGCATCGACCGATTAATTTGATTCAAGTTTCAGGTATTTTTAAATAAAAAGTTGTAAAAATGTAAACTACAATGATCTCTGTTTTGGCTCCCTGTACTAAGCCCACCGCACCGGAAACAATATCAATACGCGTTCACTTCCGAGCACGTAGTTTGCCTACCTGAAATGGTTGCATAGTGTTCTGGTACTCATAAAATCTGTAGTAAGACCTTTCAATATGGGAAGCTTTGTAGACAAATCAATGACTAAAGCAAACTAAAAAAAAAAAAAAATTCAATTCCCCAAATCTAAACAAAAAAAAAAAAAAGAACAGTTGACAGGTCAAAAGGACGGGCCTTCAAAATTTCACACCAAATCCGAGCTGTATGAGCAGCGAGTCATTTCTCTGACAGGATTTGAGCCGGGACCAATGTCTTCAAAATACATAACTTTGTATCTTAGACTGTTATTTGTCTTCTTTCCATTCATTCAACATTAATGTTTTTTTTTATATTTTTTTTTTCCACATTTTACCACGCCAGCTCTGTGTATATAATGCATAGATATACACTATCTAAAAGTTAGATAGATAGATAGATAGATAGATAGATAGATAGATAGATAGATAGATAGATAGATAGATAGATAGATAGATAGATAGATAGATAGATAGATAGATAGATAGATAGATAGATAGATAGATAGATAGATAGATAGATAGATAGATAGATATATTATATAGATAGATAGATAGATAGATAGATAGATAGATAGATAGATAGATAGATAGATAGATAGATAGATAGATAGATAGATAGATAGATAGATAGATAGATAGATAGATAGATAGATAGATAGATAGATAGATAGATAGATAGATAGATTAGATAGATAGGTAGGTAGGTAGGTAGGTAGGTAGGTAGGTAGGTAGGTAGGTAGGTAGAATATAACGTATATTATAATTATGTAGTCACTCGATACCCCATCAAATCATGGAACCATAATCTATAATTTCACCACTGACGTTTGGACCAGTGCTGGAAAGGGAAATGATTCAGCTTGCCTGCGGGTTTTAACGATGGGGCATAGATATATTTGTACACTACTAAACTAGTCTACTTCTCAATTGAATAAACAATTCAGGACACGATATTCTAAACAGCTTGGGCCACACGTCAATTGATAAACCCTCTTAAAGTCAAAGGCCCACACGCTGTTCTGTTTACAAACACAATGACTCAAATAATGAGTCTCGGCCTAGACCAAGAAGGCCGCCAGCGTTACTAACAATCCCATCCAATCAGTGGCGTGTCTGGGCATTGATTTGATGCGATTTATGTCATGTGATTATGCTTTTAAGAAAATGTTTAATGCTATTGAATGCGGCTTTCGCTATGAGCAGTCACCGCTTGACGTCAGCCGGGGGACAAAGCGTTTAAGTCACAAAATTTTATTTTTTTACTTTTTTTTTTAGAATTCAGTTGCCCATAAGCCACTTCATGTACACACCAAAAATTAGATAATGTTAACAGAAAATTTTTGAAATAAACGCAAGAATAAAAAACATTCAACTCCACACTCGTGAAAAGCGCCGGTGTCAAAACCATTAAACGCCCCGAGGGACTTGGCTGGATTTATACTGCCCGACTCGTGTTAGCTTCGGTGCTGGACCATTGCGTAATTTAACTCATAAGAAAGCCCGATGCCATACACTACCATACGAATCTGACAATTTGTCCTGATGGTGTTAAAAAAATTATCATAATTGTATGTCAAATCGTTGTCCGAGCATGATTAATTTTGATAAAACATGATAATTCAGAGCAATAAAATTGCCACCAGGTTTCTCTTCCCGTACTGAGCTCTATAGTATAACACCCTTATTAAAAGCATACTTGTACATCATGACAATCAAAAGACAACAAAGATAAAGGAAGACGATTTTTTTTTCAAATGTTCACTGCCTCTCAGCCATTCGGTAATATGGAAGGGCACAGAAGGCCCAGACGTATGGTTGCTCTTGCATTGACACAAAAGATTAACAAAAAAAAAAAAGGTGTGCCAAAGAATTTGACTGATCTTGTATCAGAAGGAAAACAAAATTCGTGTAATCATTTATCATATAAAACAGTAGATGAAATTGTAACGCGAGTTTGTTTGGACGACACACTTGATTTACAAGTGGACAAACTTCTGGGATGCTTGGATGAAACCATAATTTCTCAAGACCACAAGGAGAATGAGTCACATCATGCGAAAGCACATGCATGTGGACCCAGAGGTCATCTCGTCAAATGACAGAAAACGAAAGAAACCCGGAGAGTGGAAGGGGAATGAAAGAAAGAATTAAGGCAGTCTGGACAAGAGTATGAATGTAATGGAAAACAACGTTCTGCAAGGAGAGTGCTAGATCGTTGCAAATGCCAAAGCAAAGGTACATCTTGCAAAGATATCACATAATTATGACAATCGCAGAGAGTGTTTCACTTATGTTTGGTCATTGACAACGGAAAGGGGAAAAGGCCTACGTTAAAGGGCTGGTTGACAAAATTGGCAAGAGAAGAAAACGTACCACAAACGATGAAAGCAAGCGTCATCACACAAACGTGTTCCATCTGAAATGTGAAGATGAGCGGAAGAAAGTACATTAACTGTATGTAAGCAAATGTTTTTGAACACAAGAGAGGAGACCCAACAGTAACAGACATCAGGGCATTGCAATATGAATGAAACGGAAACATCAACTTCAAGCTGCAGTTCAGTGATGAATGGCAGGAACTGCCCAAACTAAGGAACTACCAGGATGGTAGGCAGAGTCCAAGGCCACTGTACAAGGACAAGCTCAAAATCCAAGAAAGTAAATGCAAACACTTGCAGGAACTAAAGGCAGTAATCCGGGTATCGGACTTTTTACGACAACTTGCAGCACTGACTTTTATCTTCATGTGTGATGTTGTTGCATTACTGTGCAAAAGTATTTTTCATGCACTCCTTATTAACTTACAGTTCATTCCTGCAAATCAAACTTTGAGACCTTGCGTTTTGCCATGAATGAGTTACACAACTCAACTGTTGTCACTTTTCTCTTTGTTTCCATCAATACAGGTGAATTTGAGAAAATTTTATCTTTGTCTTCCAGTCTTTTACATCATCTTGTAATGTAATTTTGTTTTCCTTCTTGTTTTATGCAAAAATCAAGTGTAATTACAGGGTTCGTAGCAGACTTTGATGAGAAAATTCAAGGTTTTTCAAGGTCAAATTTTTCATTTTCAAGGCCACAATACACCGCGGCAAAAACTACGCATGTCTGTGAATTGCTTTTGCCCGTAAAAACCTGGGCGACTACACCGCCATCTCCGTTTCCGTTAGGCCTAGCGCCTAGGCCCATTTTTTTTTTTTTTTTTGTCAATTCGATCACGTTTTTTGTTTTTTCAAGGTTATTCAAAGTTGTGCTCTGTTTTCCAGGCTTTTCAAGACCTTGAAAAACAATTTTTGTTTTTGAAGGTTCTTCCAGGTTTTCAACGTCCGCTATGAACCCTGAATTAACAGTTCTTACAAAACGTTGAGCTCGTGCATTACAGTTACATTGTAATTGATAAATTCATGTTAACTGTATCTCTCTCTATATCAATTTGCAACTGATAAAAATGAACCCGTTTTAAGACTACTTGATATATTTCAGAACTGTGAACTTGAGCAGTGCTGGTATAAATTTGAAAAGCTTTGCATTCAGAGTGTACACTTAAATAGGATCTTAAAGTCAAGGGGTACCTTACGCAATCACACACACAAAGAAGTTTTACAACAAAAATAACCAACAAAATTAATACAACAAAAGTCTTTAATAATTCATACAGCTCTTATCAGTCTTCACTGAATTTAATTCAGAAGGCACACATACTTAAACGTTTCTATTCTTATCAGCCAGACAAAATTCGGGGGGGGGGGGGCAAAACCGTTCAAGCAACTTGACTGGAGTTGAACGGTTTTGATGCCCGATAAATGGGGAACAGAAATGTTCAACTCCCTGATTTTCCACTTGCCTTAAATTTCTTGTTCCAGATCACAGTATGTGATAAAGTCTTAGTGCAGAAAATGAAAAATCAACTTTGAGCCCAGCACATGTTGCCCTCTTTCATAGAAGTAGTTTTTACCTTCTCCTGTAAAGTGTTCTGCAATGGAGTTAACCGATTTTGTCCCCCGGCCTACGTTATGCTAATCTTTCTCTCGGGAACCCCGCCTACTTTTCTCAAGTACCCTAGACTTGTTCGACCAACTCTGTCTGTAGATGATGCAGCCAATCATCTGCCACCTCTATGTTCAGTCTGGACAAAAACTCGACTGTCCGTGATTTCAGTGAGATTTTTACACGTTTGTGTCGGCCGCATTTTTTTTCTTGCTGTTACATCAAGAGTCTTGCAAATGTAGGTACTGCATGATTGTACTATTGTTGTGTTATTTTTTACACAGGTACCTACATCTGGAAGGGATGGTAATAGTGGATACATCTGTAACAGGTCACAATTCTCACGATTACCAATTGTTGCCTCATAAAGCTAAGATTTTGTATTGTGTGTGATAGTACAGGTGTTATGAGAACTACAGGTATTTGCTTCAGTGTGGTGCAGTGTAATGTGGTTGCTCTGGAAATGATAGCCGCACTGGAGCTGTATTTTAAAAATTAGACAGCTATCACATTGCCAGCCAAAACTTTAATGGCATCTTTGCTTTAAAATATCACTTTGGCTCCTTCTTTCATTCATCATCATTGCCTTTCTCACCCTGGATCAGGGTATAGGCCACCAACAAACACCTTCCATCCCTCTCTATCATGGGCCAGCCTCTTTACATTATTCCAAGTCTTTCCGCTTCGTTGCACATCATTTTCTCTGGCTCTTCTCCACGTTCCGCGCGGCCTTCCTCTTGATCTCTTGCCCTGGGGATTCCAGTCCAATACCTTCTTCGTGATGCTGTTTCCTGGCCTCCTGAGAGTGTGGCCGATCCATCTCCATCGCCTCCTACCAATTTCCTCTCTGACTGGGTTCTGTCTTGTTCTTTTCCATACAATTTAATTGCTGACCTTGTCTGTCCATCTGATCTTAAGTAGCTTCCTCAAACATCTGTTGATGAAAACTTGGATTCTCTTTATGCAGGCCTGGGACGCATTCCAAGTCTCACATCCATACAACAGGACTGACTTCACGTTCGAGTTGAATATCCTCAGCTTTGTTTTTAGAGATATATCCTTGGTTCTCCAAATCTTGCTTAAGGATGTGAAAGCTGCCTGTGCCTTTCCAATTCGTGCTTTGACTTCTGCCTGTGTTCCTCCCTTATTGTCAATGATACTACCAAGATAGCAGAAGGACTCTACATCTTCCAGTGGTTGATCTCCTACTGTGACTTGTTCGCTTAGGGGTGCAACAATTTTTAGGACCTTCGACTTCGCGGGATGTATCCTCAATCCAATAGATTCTGAAATTTTGTTTAGAGCTGTAGTCTTTGCTTGCATCTGGTCGTGTGTGTGCGACAATAGTGCCAAGTCATCTGCAAAATCTAGATCGTCCAGCTGTGTCCATGGGGTCCATTGTATGCCATTTCTTCCTCCACTGGTGGTTTCTTTCATAAGCCAATCAATCACCAGGATAAACAGAAATGGGGACAGCAAACAACCCTGCCTAACACCAGTCTTGATATCAAAGCTGTCAGTAAGCTCACCATCATGTACGACTCTGCAACTTGTCCCCTCGTACATGCTCTTGATAAGATTCACCATCTTCTCTGGGATTCCATAATGTCTCAATATTCTCCACAGTGTTTCTCTATCGATGCTATCAAAGGCCTTCTCGTAGTCAAGGAAGTTCACTATCAGTTGGGAGTTCCACTCTAGCGACTGCTCTACTATGATTCTCAGCGTGGCGATCTGGTCGGTGGTTGATCGATTACTCCTGAAACCAGCTTGCTCCTCGCGAAGTTTTTGGTCTGTTGCATTCTGTATTCGCTTGAGAATAATCCGATTGAAAACCTTTCCTGGGATGGAGAGAAGTGTGATTCCTCTGTAGTTACTACACTTGCTGAGGTCCCCTTTTTTTGGGAGCTTCACGAGGTGTCCTTCCTTCCAGTCCTTTGGAAACTTGCCTCCGATCCAAATCCTCGAGAATAGTGAGTGCAGACCCTCTGCAGCCCCAGCAGCATCTGCCTTCAGCGCCTCTGGTGGGATCTGGTCTGGTCCAGCTGCCTTGCCTCGATTTAAATGCTTTATGGCATCATTAATCTCTGCTTTAGTCGGAGGGTCGCAACTGATCGGTAAATCATTTCTTGCGGGTAGAATGTCGGGTGGGTTGCTTGGTGGAGGTCTGTTCAAGAGGCTGTTAAAATGTTCTATCCATCTTTTTGCCTGAGCTTCCTTTCCAAAAATAGCCTTCCTGTTGTAATCCTTGACAGGAACTTCAGGTTTTCCATATTTTCCAGCAAGAGTCTTTGTAGTCTGGTAGAGGATCCTCATGTGTCCTCCTGTTGCTGCCTTCTCTGCTTTCTCTGCTAACATTCCTATGAACTCCTCTTTGTCTTTTTTAATTGATTTTTTGACCTCTTTAGCTGATGCTCGGTACTCTTCCTGGTTACCAACTCTTGAGCTTCTTGTACGACTTGCATTTACCCGTTCTTTTAGGTCTCTTCTTATCCTTATCAAGTCCAGTGATTTTTGACTGATCCATTCCTTGTGTTCCACTTTCTTTTCCCCAATAACATCCTGACATGTCGATGTAAATACTCCTTTTACCTTAGCCCAGTGAGTCTCCAAATCTACTGTCTCTTCGAGGTCAACAAGGGGTTTGAATCTATTCCTCAGTGTCAGCTGGAACTCTTCCTTCTTGTCTCCATCCAGAAGGCTCACTTGAAACTTTCTCCTCTTTGTTCCTGCTCTGGTACCTTGTTTCTTGAGGCGGAGTTTGAGTCTTGCCAGCAGCATGTGATGGTCAGATCCAACATCTGCTCCTCTCTGTACTATGACATCCTCTAGTGAGCGTCTGAATCGTCGGGTGATGCAAAAGTGGTCAATCTGATTTTCAGTTACTCCATCCGGTGAAATCCAAGTGGCCTTATGGATCCTCTTGTGTGGGAATACTGAACCTCCAATCACATAGCTGTTAAATGCGCAGAAACTTGCAAACCGCTCTCCATTCTCATTCATTTGTCCTAAACCACTGCACCCCATAATGTCCTCATACCCTGTATTGTCCTGTCCTATCTTGGCATTGGCGTCTCCCATTATAATGTTCACATCTTTTCTTGGCAATGTGTCAACTATTTCCTGAAGCTGGTTGTAGAAGTCGTCCTTGTCCTCATCGGTTGCTTCATTTGTTGGGGCGTATATCTGCACAATGTTCATGTTGATGTTCTTGTTCTTAGTAGTAAATGATGCCAATATAATTCTCCTTCCATAGGGTTCCCATCCCCTCAGTGACCTCTGGGCGTGCTTGCTCAAGATGATCGCTACTCCTTCTGTATGCTTTTTGTCCTCCCTTCCAGAATACAAAATCGTTTCCCCAGTATTAAGTTGTTTCAGTCCGGACTGTATCCAGCGGGTCTCGCTAACTCCAAGTATGTGCAGTCTGTATCGCCTCATCTCCATTGTAACCTGGGCACTCTTTCCTGCTTCATACATGGAGCGGACATTCCACGACGCAATCCGGAGTGACTTGCTTGATGAAGGAGCAGTCGGGCCAGTGGCGTCCTTTCGGCTTTGTCCATTGTCCTTCATTGAATCTACAGGTGCAGATGCTCCCCCTTCTCCCAAGATAAAAGACTGATTTGAAGTATTTGCTTGTGTTTCTGTAACTGGTTTATTTTTACAGGGTGGGTAGTTGGCCCACCGCCAACTGGCTCTTCTCGGGAGACCAGGACCTTTGCACCTTTAGTCGCCTCTTACGACACGCAGTATCACGTCAGATGTATTCTCTGCTGTCCCTCTTCTACAAGAGAGCCCCGCATCTGCACGGGCGGCTCCTTCTTTAAGGTAGGTCTAAAGGTTGAAACCCAATTTGGCCCTAAACTATTTCACATGAATATTTTTCATAAAATATGTTAGTGGTAGGGTCAGAAAAAATCGATTTTTGAAGAAAAAATTAAATATGCAAATTTGGAATCCAATATGGCCGCCAATATAGAATAAAGAGAGTAAATTTCAAAACACCATAGTGTAATTAAGAATAAAGATAGGCACTTGGAATTTGGCATGTAGCTTCAGATACCTGAGCTCTAGAACCTATACCAGCCATTTTTGGGTCTATGTACAATTCAAAAGTGTGTGATACTGAGACAAAATCTCTCTGTGAGAACAAGCGTCAATTCTTAAAGCACCAGCTACAATTAAATAGTCACATTTCATAAAATAAACATATTTTCATCATTTTAAGTGGTATAAGATCTGCAAAACTAACAAAGGAATGAACATGCAAAGTTTCAGTCAATTTGAAGTAGTGGTTATTGAATTATCATGCATGGAAGAATGGTTAGTAGCCAAAAAATCAGTTTCGAGAAAAACAAAGAAAACAAGTTCCAAGCACTAACCTATATCAAAAAAAGACTGCTAAAGGTTTCCTGGTGTGTAGATTTCCGATTTATCTGACATTGATTGAGACACAAAATGTTCCATAATATTATCGTCCAAAGCCTTTTAGGTATCAAATTGTGTGTGTAACTGTGGTAAATATCCATTGTTTACCTACGTTACTAAGCAAAACTTGACTAACCCTGGATTGTGGAAACTCGCTTTTTGCGAACTTACAGGCCACATTTTCCATTAAAACCAACTGTATACTGTGCAGAAAACGCCACAGACTGATATTAAGCAAAAAAGTTCATAGGGCCAATCTGAGCCTTTTCAACCATTTTCAACTTTTAGACCTACCCAAAAAGAGGAACAGTAGCAAAACTTGATTTATGTATAAAATCATAAACAAAACCAAATAAAACAACAACAACAACAACAACAAAAGCAGTTTACGAGACTTCTTAAAAATGCCAAGATATAGATACGCAGTGTTGAGCAGTGCGGTTTCTATTAATTTGTCACTGCCTCTTAATCCATTCAACCATGCCCTCTGAATTAATATCTTTATATCCCACATCCCATAGTAGTCTCTCTCTCTCTCTCTCTCTCTCTCTCTCTCTCTCCCTCTCTCTCTATTTCTCTCTCTCTCTCTCTCTCTCTCTCTCTGTCTCTCTCTCTCTGTCTCTCTCTCTGTCTCTCTCTCTCTCTCTCTCTCTCTCTCTCTCTCTCTCTCTCTCTCTCTCTCTCTCTCTCTCTCTCTCTTAATTTTCAATAGAATGATAAACCTAAATTGCTTTCATTGTCCTTTCTCTCAAGGAAGTTTCTCCGTGAAAATGTTTTTTCTAACTGAATGTTTGCTATCTTTAATTCAGTTTAACCTTGTCGTGCCAAGATTTGCCCTGGCTTATTCACACTTCTGATACATGCTCATGCAAAACAAGATTTAAAATGGTGAAAGGGTGCAAAAATATGAATATTTATTATGAAGCATTGACACATTCGAAAGTGTTCAATAACCGAGAACTGGCCCCCGGTGACATTTTACAGTTATAGAACACTAGGCACTAGAATGTTAGGAACAGTGTATGAAAGAAAGAACAGAACGTGCATCGATGTTATACACTGTTGGCGATAAAGCAAACACATTCTTCATATTTTATTCAAAGAAGTCGAGAGTCGTCTATTATGTTGAAATAGTCTACAATTCTTTACGGTCAGTTTGTGTGGATGGAGCCCGTGAGGGTATGTGTGTGTGTGTGTATGTAGGTGCGTGTATGTGTGTAGGTGCGCGCGTGTGTGTGTGTTTATGTGTATGTGTGTACGTTTTATGGGAAGACAGCTGACCCCGAGGTGCGGCACTGCACACTAAGCTATGGGTCAGCAGAGGAACTCAGGAGCACAGCGTCCTTCATATAGGCTACCGGCCTCCTGATATAAACAGTCTGACACGAAGAACGCAGAAGAAGAAGAAGATATCTATATCGCTACAGAGGAAACGCCTGATCATAAATAAATAAATATAATTGTGTATGAAAAAATCGAGAATGTGAAAGAAAAGCCAAAACACATGACATAAATACATCCATATATGAATATTTCAAGACTTGCAGAAGTTTGGCAACAGAACCTGAACAAACTATAAAAGTATAAGTTTCAAAATGTGTATACAGATTACAATCAGTTATAATTTTTATTGATGCTCAGATCATATTATATTATCGCGAGCATTATTAACTTCCATTACTAAGGCGTTCATTTTTCCGAACATAAATATTTCGGTTCACTTTGGTCCTAGCGTGGTGTCCTCGGGCGGCTTTCGTGCTCTTTATATGATTGCCTTTCATGAGTGTTCAGTTCTGTGTATGTTCCCCTCAAAGGAGCAGTAAGGGTAGAGCATTAAAGCACATGTGAGATAGTATATAACACACGTTCAGTTTGTTTCTAGACGTTATTAAGCCAATGTCTTTTAAAAATCATAACTTTATCGAGCCACCGAGGTGCACGGAAAAACATGAGCAGATCTGGGTTTGTAGAATTATTATCTTACAAAGAGAGAGAAAGAGAGGGGTATTAGGAGGGGGGGGGGAGGGGGCCTTGAAGGCAGATTTTTCCCCCAGATAACGCAGGTTGACTCGGCAGGCATTATGCTAATGTTGTGTTACCTCGGTACATATGAATTCAGTCTATTTTGCTAATCTTAAACTGTTCACTTTATCGTTGCCCAAATATTACTGAATTGTGTTGATTATCTCAGTCAACAGCCATGTCAGGTTAGGTCACAAGTGAACATTTATATTTTCACGCGGCAAACTGTTTTTCAAGTACCGTTATCTGACTATGTTGTGTTAGCTCAGCTTTGTGGCACACACTTCAGCACTAACTTCCTGGTTATGACTGTGGTGGCGTTGATGATGTTAATAACGATAATACTGATGGCGATCATGATATTATTAAAGATGGCAATATTGGTGGTAAAGTTAAAATGTGGCAAAAATAAAATGTGTGTAGGAAAGCCTGGCTTGCGACCCCTCAGATTTTTGGTAGTTTCTAATCAATTACAATAGTGATGGTAGTGGTGATGTAGTGAGTTTGCTGCTAATGATATTGGTAACGAAGGGATGTTAGTGGTGGCTGTCAAGAGCAAGTTAAGTTTATAAATGCCGTGCTAGGCCACGGGTTGAATTCAGTTTTTTTAATCTAGTCATAGTGAAGTGTCCTTGAGCTGTTTTAGTGAGCAACATGTTTTGAGTTTTGTTTTGACATAAAAACTGTAGATGGTTAAAAAGGAATATGTGTAGGTAAACCAGGGATGGCAGAGCAGCTCCAGTTCGTGATTCAATAGCATTGTTAGAGGGTGTGAGGTGGTTTTAATTGACTGTTGACACTCAGTGGTTCGTGAAAGCACGAATTGTGCTGAGTCAAGTTAATAAGATTTTGGATTTAATTGTTGTTAACCTATTTAGAAGACGACCTTGTCTGTCTTAGTGCAAGGCCGTAACCGACTTACACAATAGAATAAATTAATACTGCGAGATGAGCTCGCATGACCGCATCAATCAAATCTAGGGAGTTGGACGGTAGTTGCAGCTGGCTAGACATTATAAAAGTCAGCCCATACCTATGTCCATTATCACATGCAGAAAAGTTTCCTTTTGCGGAGTGGTCGGCTAATTTCGAGCCAGATCGAAACAGAGACGCAATAGAGCAGTCCATCTATATGAAGAGCCTAGAAATGACGAGCTCCAGCTAATAGCTACCCGGACTTTGTCCACCATGCAACGCCTTTGTTGATAGTCCCTGGTTCTTGATGGCCAGGGAAAAATGGTATGCATTGTAATTGTATGTCAGAATTCAGATGTTACTAGTAGTATGAGAGTCTGCTCCTAGAGTCACAGCCAGGCAGTGCCAGTATTAGAATCTATGACAGGAGCCATTGCAGTGGAGCTGGCGTGTGCTGAGACAGCGAAGACTATAATTTGTATTAAATATCCTATAAGTCATTAGTTATATGTGATCCAGTACTAGGACCTTTTTTTAGTCCATTCTAAAATTGTATTCTTATTTTGCAGTTACCCTGATGGTCATTTCATTTATATATGTTGTCTTATTCAGCTAACTCAATACATTATTGTGGCCCTACAGGTCTGACCAAACTAATTCATTTGAGTTGTTGATTAATTCCAGTAGGAAAGTTAGTGTATTCGTCGAGTGTGTGTTTTCCTCTTGAATTAGTCGTTTGCTATAAACCACATTCGCGACAGTGGCATTGATGGAACTAGTTTTTATGTGAATTTATCGTACTTCATTAAGTGGCGGTATGGAACAGAAGAATGATCCAAACATTGAACGATAGTCAACTTCTAATTTTATTTTTTGGTCATTTAATCATGTTACAAAGTATGATTAAAATATGTTATCAACTGTTTGTTTCTCGATCTGCGACTCGAACTGACGCAAAACATGACTGGATATGAGAAACGTCAAAATATTTACTGATTACAATACAGGCAATTTGTAAAGTTTCAAGTATTTTAGTGATTTAGTCACGTCATAATGAATGATAATTTAATGAACTGAAATATTTTCGTTATCTGAGACATTACGTGATATGGAACATGTAGCACACAGATCACCCAAGCTGTATAAGGTCTTCAGAAACTGTACAACCTCCAAATCAACAGACAACACACCCAATGCTGGCTGGTCACATTTGGTTATTCAGAGCTACCATAATATCATCATGGTAATAATGTCCTTATGTGCCCGGTTGGTACAGAGATAACAAATCAAAGACATCAACAGCCGATAGACATTGTCGTGTTTACCGATTAACTGTCACTAGAATACGCCAATACGGATCCTCAAGCAGGAATTCCTTGGCTCCCAATGGAGAAATTTTTAGCCCGGGAAGGAAATGGGGAGAAATGTCAGTAAAATAAAGAAGTCCGCAGTTGGAAAAAGTACTTTTGTGTACACTGTATTAAGTGATATAGGTGACAATACCTGTATCGATGATAGACATTGATGGCGAAAAATAAAATATAATTTTTGTGTCCTATTCAAAGAGGTCGAGACTCATCTGTGTGTAAAAATAGTCTACAATTCCTTATGGTCCGTTTGTGTGGATGGAGCCCGTGAGGGTGTGTCTGTGTGTGTATCGGTGGGTAGGTCTGTATGTTTGTAGCCATAGTGCTATGTTTGTCTTATTGTCCACCCCATCTTATTTCTCTCATGCGATGACCTAGTTATATTGGCAACGTGGTAATATGTAAATTACATCTAAATTTCTTTGTCTACACCTGGGCTTTGTACTATCCCTTTGTTAGTCCCAAACAGAGACGCTGCACGTGGACTATGCCCACGCTGGCATCGGTACCTTCTTTGTCTGGGTGATGCATTCCCCCCGCGGGTCAGCTGACCACTGGCGCGTATATAAGTTTGTCCAGTCTGACCACTTAGTCATATTCCTACCTGACGGCGAGGGGCGCAGACATATTGAAAGCTAGTAGTAGTTAAAGTTCCATTTCACATATGGCATAAGGATTCTATATGTAGTACTTAGTAATTTTATGTGCTTTTCATTGTTGTAGTTTAAGTTGAGATATTGTTTTAATGTCTCATGTGCAGATGCTGTACTAAATTATTTTGTGACCTTGTGCAGTGATCACAGAGTGGAAGTATCGTGTAATTCCGGTAAAGACCTATTGTGTGTCCGCGTATATTTACCATTAATAATGCGTTTCAATTTAGTATTCTGAGCCAGGCCTAGCTTTATTTTAGTGCCATGCATTCCTTCCAGTCCAGTTAAGCTACAATGCTGTTCTGTGCAGGTTTTATCATCTGTATCTGCTTGCGTGCACGTGTCGTGCCACGCGCTCTTTTATAAAATGCATTTCAAACTAGCGTCATACCAAAGTGATTGTCCAGTTGCCTGGTACATAGTAATTGCCTAATTTAGCCAGCTTTAAGCCTAGGTCCATACTGTGTAATACCATTGGATTGGAGTCCCCATAAATAAGCTTTCATTACTGTATGATGTGTTCCCATTTAATATATTCTGGACACTGTCCATACCCTTGGACCCGCCTTGATCTAGTCACTAATAATAATAATAATAATAGTTCGTCCATCAGGTATGATGATGACCTTAACAACACCAGAGGAATAAAGAACAGAAATTGTTGAGAATTTCAACACATGGACAATAAAGAGAACTAAAGGACACAGAGGACAGAATGGAAAGACTGTTCTTTCATGACTTATGGCTTCTCACGTGACTGATAAGTCCTATTTTTGCCCTACAGACCCTTCCGCATAAATGACAAGAGTGCTCCGTTGGTTCAGTACCACTGGGCCTTTTCTTGCGCCGTTCTCTTTTTTTGATAGCCTGCTGGACTCTGTCAGCTTCCCATGCTTTGCTGCCTCTGGTAAGGGCCGCCCTCCAATTTGCACGATCAAGCGAGAGCTTTTCCCACTCACTCACATCAATGGCAAAGGCCTTCAGTGATTGCTTGAGAGTGTCTTTGTAACGTCTCTTTGGGGCCCCAACATTCCTCGTTCCATTGGAGAGCTCAGAGAAGAAGATTTGCTTAGGGAGTCTGGAGTCGGGCATTCTGACAACATGTCCTGCCCAACGTAGCTGAATTTTATTTCAGGTGGCAGAAGATGCTCAATTCCTTGGCACGATTGAGGACCTCAGTGTCTGGAATTTTATCCTGCCATTTGATCCTTAGGATCTTTCTAAGGCAGGCCAGATGAAAGTGATTTAGCTTTCTGGCATGCGATTGGTACACTGTCCAGGTTTCAGCCCCATAGAGTAGGGTGGGAAGGACCACAGCATTGTACACTTTCAGCTTAGTGTCTGTGCGAATGCCGGCAACATCCCATACTCTCTTTCGAAGCCTGCCAAATGCAGAGCTGGCTTTGCTGATTCTTGAGAGAATTTCAGTATCAACACGAGCCGCGGAAGACAGTGTACTGCCAAGATAGGTGAAGTTCTCCGACACCTTCAGAAGACTGTCATGGACTTTGATATTTGGGGTCACAGGATACTTGTCGTCTGGAGTAGGCTGATGGAGCACTTCCGTCTTCTTTGTGCTTATTGTGAGGCCAAAGTTGTCACAGGCACTAGAGAACTTATCAACACAGTTTTGCATGCTATCCTCATCGTGTGCCAGAAGTGCACAATCATCAGCAAATAGTAGGTCACAGACTTGAGTACTTTTGGTTTTGGTTTTTGCCTGAAGTCTCCTGAGGTTGAATAGACTGCCATCAGTTCGGTACTTGATGCTTACCCCTTGAGGAGGAGAGCTAAAGGCTTCTTGTAGCATTGCAGAGAACATGATGCTGAACAGAGTTGGGGCTAAGACACAACCCTGTTTTACCCCATTTGTGACAGCAAAGGGCTCTGAAACACTGCCGTTGCTTTTGACTGCAGCTTGCATGCCATCATGAAACTGGCGCACTATTGTGATGAATTCGGGTGGACACCCAAACTTCGCCAAGATTTTCCAGAGGCCTTCACGACACACTGTGTCAAATGCTTTTGTGAGGTCAACAAATGTGATATACAGCGCTTTATTTTGTTCCATGCATTTTTCCTGAAAAATCATATCCGCCGTTCCCCTCTCTTTACGAAAGCCACATTGGCTCTCGGGAAGCAAGTCATTTGACGAGAGGTGATCAAGAAGGCGATTCAGAAGCATTCTTGCCAATATTTTGCCAGCAATTGAAAGTAGAGAGATTCCCCGATGGTTGTCACAGACTTGGCTGTCCCCTTTGTTTTTGTACAGATGGATGATTGAAGCATCTTTGAAGTCCTGTGGCAGCTTCCCTGCTTTCAACATATGATTGAACAACTCGGTCAACCTTTTAATAAGCTTTTCTCCACCGAAGGCATACACCTCAGTAGGAATTGAATCCACGCCTGGTGATTTGTTAAAGGACATCTGATTTGTGGCAGTTCGGGTCTCATTTGCTGTGAATGGCTTGGCAAGAGCTGCATTAATAGGAGTCTGAGGGAGGCGGTCAATGGACTCAGTATTTATATTTGATGGCCGATTTAGCACACCTCCGAAATGTTCTGCCCAACGCTGAACTATGGCATTCAATTCAACAATGCGTGTTGAACCATCTGAGGCAAGAAGTGGCGTAGTGCCAGAGCGGGATGGTCCAAACACAGCTCGGAGGCTCTCAAAGAACTTTCTAGTGTTGTTTGTGTCGGCATATTTCTGAGTTTCTCTTACTCGCTCTTCAAGCCAGTCATTTTTCATTTTCCTCAGCTTCTTCTGGAGTACACCCTTACATGCACGCAGTGCATCAGCTTTTGCTGTGGAAGAGGGGTCACTGCAGTGAGCTTGGATGAGACTATTTTTTTCTTTGATGAGCACTTTGATTTCATTATCATTATTATTGAACCAGTCCTGGTGCTTGCGGACAGGAAAACCAACTGTGCTGCTGGCGCAAGAGTGTACAGTCGTATTTAGGTCAGTCCAGCTCTGTTCAATGTTCTCAGGGTCAAAAGTCACGCAATCCAATTTTGAGGAGAGTTCTGATGAGAGCTCGCTCTGTTTCTCAGCTGAGCAGAGTTTTGAAACATTTAGGCGTTTAGGTGGCGCTTTCCCTTGAGGGCGTCTATTGCGCCTCAATGTTAGTCTGAGCTTGCAAACAATGAGTCTGTGGTCAGTTCCACACTCGGCACCACACATCGCCTTTGTTACAAGGACATCCTTTCTGTCAGTCTTCCTCACAATGACATAGTCTATGAGATGCCAATGCTTTGAGCGGGGATGCATCCATGACGTTCTGTTTCTCACGGGGAGACTAAAATTTGTGTTGGTAATGAACAGGCCAAATTCAGCGCACAAAGTAAGTAAGCGCAACCCATTGTTATTGCATGAACCAACTCCATGAGGGCCCAAAACATTTGGCCACGCTGAGATTTCGGAGCCAACCCTAGCATTGAAGTCCCCCAAGAGAATCAGCTTATCAGCTGCCGGGACAGAGCATATGACAGATTCTAGATCAGAATAGAACTTGTCTTTGGCTTCATCTGGGTTTGTCATGGTGGGCGCATATGCGCTAATGAGGGTGGCTGACTGGCTTTTCCCAACTGGGATCCTGAGTGTCATTAGCCTGTCATTTATTTCAATTGGCATGGACTGCAAGTTTCTGACAAGGTCATTTTTAATTGCAAACCCAACACCATGCTGTCTCGGTTCGGCTGCACCCTTGCCTTTCCAGAAGAAGGTGTATCCACCACTGAGCTCTTTGAGTTGGCCACTATCAGGGAGTCTGGTCTCACTGAGTGCCACTATGTCCAGGTTGTACCTGCTGAGCTCAATGGCAATAAGTGCAGTGCGTCTTTCCGGGTTGTTTGAGTTGTCCTGTAGTGTGCGTATATTCCAGGCTCCTAGCCTGAGTAAGCTGAATTTCTTTTTGTTTCGACCGCAAAAAGGGATCCCCACTGGTCGCGGTATACCAGTCAGGGTGATGTGAAGTGGGCTTTCTTTAGGGCACCTTTTCTAGCCCCTTCCTCAGTTGAGGTGAGCAGTGCTATCCTTAAATAAGGCTGCTCAGCTACTGTGGGTGCTGCCTCCCCACGCCTCCACTTCAATCGACGATGAAGCGACCATAGCCCACAGCCACCAACGTGTAGGTCTGTGCTAACAGCTTCCAGTCTATCCAAACCTGCTGCCACCGCACTCGCCCGTCGCCGTTGGAATTTTGAGAGGAAAGAAGACGAGACAAAGATGAAAGAAGACGAGGTGAGTGTTAAGACTGGCGCAAAGAATTTGTTTTTAGTGAGAAAGAGCTGCGCAAACATCAGACTCACTCTCTCGCCTGGACACAACTTATCCAAGTGGCAAGACAGGGTCAAGACGACTGGAAATGTATCCAGGTGCAGGAGGATGCCAGAGGGACAGTCATATTGCCTGACCGGCTGCCTGTAGGCTACTCCACAGCCTCGCAGTCCCAACTGACTAGGGTGAAAGACCCAAACCAAAGAACACCAATACTGGTGGATGCTCTGTGTCACGATATCCAGGCCAGAGTGACGGTATATTGCCATCTGCCCTATCAATCAACCACTGGCCTGCTGCCGCCAGCTTCGAAGCTGCGTCCGGGAAGTTTGCTCAATTCTTCGTCTGTGATTTAGGCAAACAAGCCTATGACCACACCGCTACCGGGGGCCAATATGAAGGACTCAAGTACTGAGGGTCACATTGTGCCCTAACATGTGGCCGTTGGGTTAGATGAAACCTCCTCCGCCCTGGCCGTTTGCACCGACAGGTGCACGCCCACTGATACCATGCTAGCGTACCAGTTCATGAAACAGGTTGTACTGGATTACATGTTACCAGTAGCAGATTTTTCTGACCTGACCTTGATCTAGTCACTAGATCCACGTGATTACCCCTTTGTGTAGGTTAAGCTGCAGCTATGGTCTGCCTGGCATCATCATTGGGTTTGGCCATGTACTAGCTACCCAGATTCTACGTAACCTCTAGGGTGGGATGGTCGTCCACCCTGTTTAATACCTGTAAGGCCCGTGCTTCGATTATTATTTATCGATTGCTGTAGGCTATCAAGCGGGCTTAGCCACCTTATTTGCTTCGTATGGTTTGGTTCTGTGCTCTAGGGCTGTATGTACATGTATGTATATTAATTTGCATGTTATCTATGCATATATGTTTGTAGGTTTTTATGTATGCTTTTACAGTAATTATGATCAAGCTGTTGGATTTAGCTATATCGACCACGTGGCAATGGCATTGTTGCCATGGTGTTGGGGTATCCAGCTTATAATACATACATTAGTTATGTTGGAATTCGGATCCAATGCCTCTGGCTTGAGATCTATGGGCCTCCACTATGATTATAGATACTTCGGTGTATTTTCTTACGATCTGAGTAAATTCTTGCATTTATTGATTATATTCTAGTTCTGGAACCTTGTATTGATTTTGATGATTAACGATGGGCTTATAGATTCTTATATGGTCACCAGCCTAGCTGTTTATATGATTAAGAAGGATTCAGACGGCACTTCCAGGGGGACTTATGAATTATCATATGGTGGTCGTCCTTTTGTGGTCCACGTAAAATAGTAATGTTTGTAAATAATATTGGCTACATAACCCATAGCCTGGGTCGTGCTTAATTGCCATGAGGCCTGTCAAGTATTACTTTAGAACAGTCCCTGTGTTTTGGTTAATAATCTAATCGGTAAAATATATGCTTTTAGGGGCAGTTCCCTGTGCATATTGTGTCGGGATAGCACTTGGTTGGAATTTGTCAT
The DNA here is from genome assembly GCA_963931925.1 of Onchidella celtica. Lineage (NCBI taxonomy): Eukaryota > Metazoa > Mollusca > Gastropoda > Systellommatophora > Onchidiidae > Onchidella > Onchidella celtica. The sequence goes on along the minus strand of OZ007574.1, from coordinate 27,674,615 downwards.
CGGGCCGTAAGCCCTGATATTTGTTAGGATGCTGGGAAAAGTACTGCTGGGTTACGTTCCCTTGCTATTTGTCATTTTTATTCTTATTAAGCCTTGGGTGTTCATTATTTTCTGTATGCAATGTGTTCATGCTGTATATATATATAGTATTATGACGTGTGCTTATGATGCTTTATTCTTTTGTCCCTACAGCCTGAGCCGCTGTGTTGGTTCGCTTGGGTTTCTTGGTTTCTGTTCCCTTTTTTCATGTGCTCTGAAATAAACGATAATACGTTTACGACCCATATATATATATAACAGAGTTAGCATTTTTGTTTTTGTCCTGACGACCCCCCATCATCGTCGTCTGCTAACATGTATATTATTTATATATCGGTGGATAGGCGTGTTTATGTATGTTTGAAATGTTTGTGGCTGCAGTATTGAATATCTGCAATTAAAACTTGTATGTTATAATACTAATTGAAAAAAAAAAAAATTAATAGTACTAAACTGTGTAATAAAGTGTACGATGGTAGAGACGACAACAATTATAAATTGCAATTCGTTGTTGTTTTCGTTGCTTTTATTGTTGTAGATGTTTAAGTAGCCTCACTAGTAGTTACAGCAGTGCTAATGACAACATTAGTTATTGCTGTTTCTGTTAATATCATGAAAGACGAGAAACCGAGAGAATTTCGTGTGACGATTTATCTTTTACTGCAGTTGTCCTGGGCTTGAAGTCTCAGGCCTCCTGAATTCCTACCTCGTTTTGAACTGCCATCTGTTTCACTATTATACTTTTATACTGATAATGATTCAGGCTAAAAGTAAGCTGATAATAATAGAAGCAGATGATAATAATCAAATATAATTTGTATGATGAAGTGAAATGACGCATTTTTTTTTCTCATCTAATATATTCCATAACGACAATTTCCGCTTTCTTCACATTTTGATTCGGATGGTAACTGAAGTAAAATATTTAATTCAAACTTTTAAAAACTTCTTTACATTAACTTCTCTCCACTTTACGCCATGAATCACCAATGCAATCACTTATCAAATCATCAACAGCGAACGGCTAAGATTTGGCCTTGTGGTGTAATCTCGCTGCTATTAGATTTTGGCCCTGTTGCGCGACCCAGACGGCCTTCTCGTGCCACTATCGTGTCCCTGTGATGTTACCCTGGCGGCCCTGTGATGCTACCTTCGCATGCTAAGATTATAGGCCTCTGTTCCTCGCCGATCGAATAAGTTGGCGACGGCGGCATGCTGGTAGCTCATTCACAAGTAAACGTAACATTCTGTTATCCACAACAATCTTGGTCTAGCATATTGGCGACTGAAGCAAGTCTCTGAGCCGCACCCACTGTAGTCTCTCTATTATTCCGCTTTAATTTGATTGAAGATTAATTTGCTTTCATTTTAATACACTGTACCGCAGAAATATTCCTGCAGTACTACACCAGTCGTTGATTCGGTGTGATACAGATAGTGAAAAGACTACGGACAAACTGACTCGGGTAAATGATGAATTACTTGACGTAGTCACCGTTAGAATTTACTCTGCTATGTGCGGCCCTTGTTATTACATGTATTACATTATTGCACTCAAGTGTAGTGAAATGTCACATAACTTTTGTATAAATGAAAATAGTGTGACACCGCATAATTTATGACCCCGCTGTTAAGGAGATAGGGATTAAAATGTCATGCGAGGTCATGACTTGTTTACTCCTCGAGACGCCGAGAATTTAACTGGTGACCTCGAGTTGTTCTCGTGAGTAGGATTTTTTGAGTAGGGAATTGCACGGTGGGGAACTTGAACCGCGCATCAGGTTTTGTTGTCCGTGATTCGGAGCACTGAAGTAATGGTGAGGCAAGGTATTAATTACCGATTATTGTTGTGTCTTGCGAGACATGACAAGACAAGATTAGAAGGCCAGCTGGTTGGTGATAGTGCAGAATTAACATACCGAGCTAGGGGTGATTAGCCAGTGGAAGTAATGAGTGATTGGACTGCGAGGTAATCTCGCTGGGAATTGTGACGAGTATATAAGAGGGTGCAGAGCTAAGATTAATTGAGTCCTACCCCCCAATAGGACCAGGGACTTGCAAATATGAGAAAAATCCAATTTCCAAGAACTACTCGATCCTACCCCCCAATAGGACCAAGGACCTGAAAATATGAGAAAAATCCACTTTCCAACAAGCCTGCACTGCCCGGGTTTAGAACCCGGGACCCTTGGCATGAGAGGCGAGCACCTTGCCTCTAGACCACCTTGTCCCCGAGTACCTAGGATCGAGTACCTAGTCTTCTCGGATAAGGACGAAAAAATTCCGAGGGCCCGTGTGCACGTTGCGCACGTTAAAGATACCTTGGCAGTTGGAAATCGTAAAGAGCAGGCCGAAAGGCCGCTGCCCGGGCAAAATTGAAATTAATAGATTAAAATTTATCCATATCATCTCTCCCCCCGCCAGAACAAGAAATAATAAAACAAGTAAAGTGAGGTGTAAATGCCAAGGGCAGCGAAACCTCCTGAAATAAAGACCTCAAATCAGATTAATTGAGTAATCACCATCCTTTATTCAACTAACCAACACAGGGCCGCCAGCCGCCCAATATGGAATAGGACCTCCTCTCCCCAGTACCAGAAGATTTCCCATGCCCCCACACCTCTTTCTTCCTTAACCTACTTCTGCTATCCACCCCCTACCCACTTGCCCAACCAGCGCCATCGGCAAAACCGCCATGGCCATGGACTGCCTGTCTATGTTCTCGCTTATTTCAGGCAATTAGCGTCTGCCGGAATACCCCTTGACAAGGATGCTGTCTTCTCATCTGTACTCAATTAATCTGAGATTATAGGTCTTTGTTTATGGAGGGTCACTGCCCTAGGCAATTGCACCTCTCTTTTTCTTGCTGCCTTTTCTCTGTTTTGTTGTTGTTTCCTTCATCCTGTGGCTTTCTTAGCCCTCAAAAGGGCTCCTATATGGGCATTTTTGTTCCTACTTTCTTTGTCTTTCCTTCCTTTCCCTCAGGATCTAGCCCTCAGAAGGGTTCCCGTTCGGGCTGCTTTCTTCCTTTCTTACAGGCTGCCCCCCCCCCCCCAAAGGCTAAGAAGAGTAAGGATTCCTATCATGGGTGGGGAGGTGGGGGGGGAGGTAATGGGGGATCCTTACAGAATGTAAGGATTTATGCCCCATGACAAGGGCGGTAAATGTCGTTGGTTTGGTTATATTATTTTATTTATTGGTTGTCGCCCCTGCTATCGACCGGGGGGGGGACGGCCATGGCGGTGTGCCGATGGCGCTGGAGATATAGTTATTGATTTGGTTGTCGCCCCTGCTCTCGGCAACGGAGACAGATTTGCTAGTTTTTGGGTGCCATGGCGGGGTGCCGATGGCGCTGGTTGGGCAAGTGGGTAGGGGGTGGATAGCAGAAGTAGGTTAGGGAAGAAAGAGGTGTGGGGGTATGGGAAATCTTCTGGTACTGGGGTACAATATTCCATATTGGCAGTCCACGTGGCATGACTGGGCTGACCAAGAGAGCTGACAGAAGCTCTATGTCGAGTGAACTGGACTGAGGGTCCATAATGCGCTGTTCTGAATTGCCGCTCACGTTATCGTGAGCGCCTAATGGTAGGTGTCCGTAGCTGTTTGATTACTGATACAGGGACATCCTGAGAGAGAGAGAGAGAGAGAGAGAGAGAGAGAGAGAGAGAGAGAGAGAGAGAGAAAGAGAGGGAGAGAGAGAACCCACAGCTCTGAACTGCGAAGAACGAGTTCTGATGTATTGTTAACAAGATGTCATTATTGCACTTTGCAGGAATGATGACGAGCTTGTGGCTAGCTAAGGCAGTAACAACGTTGTGATTGAGAGATATTGCATTGATTTATTGATTCTCCATTTATAGTAGTTGTTCTTAAGTAATTATAAAGGAAAAATCGTGTTTCTTAAGCTGGATAACGTATTGGGACAATCCGTGCATTTACATTGTGCTATCGAAACCTTTTATGTTCTGGAGAGTTAGTCTGGTGACTTGCCAGTGATGACTCTGTTATTAGATTAATTATGAAACCCATTCACATAATTATAGGTAGATTATTTGTATAATTGCAGTCGAATTAGGATAATGAGTTACAATTAGTTAAGATTCGGATAGTCAGTTGCTTGGAATCTATGAATTGAATATACATATCTATTTTGATTGTATTGTTTTATAGTTTTATAGTAATATTATTACGGCCCTGCCGGCCTGACCAAACTTATATACCTTTTGTTATCTAGCAATTACTTGTGTGTTTGGGTGTGCTAGTCCGAGTGTGAGTTAGATGCCTCTCGTACAGTCGAGAGCTATATATCCTCTTAAAGACCTGACTCAGCTCGTGACACCCGTGTGTGTGTGGTTTTGATTGTATACCTGTGTATGGGTGTACACATTTTATTTGTATGTCTGTATGGCTATTTTATATCCTTGTCTTAAGTTACTACTGTCTTTACAGCAGCGAACCTAAATCAATACAGATCCAGAAGTCGAAACGTTAAGAGGTCCCCCCAAGATGAAGCTAATGTGGTCATTCTTGTGTCTGGCCTTGTTCCTGTCGATATGCGCACCACTGGTGGCAGCCCAGGGTGGACTGAAGATGCGAATAACCAAGAAAGGAATAGATTATGGTAAGCTACAACTTAGATATACGGTATAATGAAGAATACAGATTGAATTGGGAGTAAAATCATTGTCAATTGAAACATTAAACCAGTTTTTTCAGTTAAGTAAGTCACTTTGTATTGGAAGAGAAACCCTAAGATATAAGTTGATACAGCAAAAGAAAAATAATAAAAATAAAAATAAAATTAAAAAAAACGTCTGTTATCAATAGTAAAGAGGGCCATATTTTAAATTCTATTTCCTCTCTTAATACAACGCGAACAACAGCAGTATTTAGATTTTGCATGGCTGTTCCTTACCCTCAAGCCTAGGATCTGGTCAGCTAAAAGACGACTTTTCTTGTATTTGTTTGTACTGACATTAATTTTGTCTCTCTTTTGTTTACATTGTTTCGCTAATGGCTGTAAGTCTATGTTTTTAAGCGATACCGGAGAATGTTCGTGTTTACTTCAAGACAGCAGTTTAATGAATGGCATTGGTAACCAGGTGAAAATGTCAGAGAATGACTGGGTTTACTAGAATGCTCATTCCAATCGGGGTTTCCTTTCGTTTGCTTGTGCAATTGATTTGTGATTCATTAGCGTATATCAATTAAATTCCATGTTGTTTGGCAAACTATTCTTTACGTTTTTCATACCTTCACAGCTTCCCCAAATTCAAATTCGCCAGCCTTCTTTTCATCCTTCTTATCTTGCATTTTCTCTTTTCTACATTTTAATCAATAGTACCCCCAACTTCTAAAGTCTCGGCTGGCGGGTGGACGCTTCTGATAGGGGTAGGGTCTCCTCCATCCAGACTATCTTTCTGTTGTATATTTTGTCTACCGTCTTGCTTTCTCCTCGCTGTTGTGGTGTCAACGTGCTTTCTCTTAACTTAAAGTGTCCGGTCGTTTTCCTATGGTCTGCATCTTTTGTGATTCTTTCAGTTATTTTGTCTTACTTTTCTTTGTCTTTCTTTTCAACTGTCTTACCTAGTCTCTGTTGGACTTTACCACCTATTATAATCACGGAATGTGTTTTTCAGCCAACACGGTTGCTCAAGCTGGTTACTTTCCTTTGTCTTCCTTTTGATTTTCCTATTTAGTCTCTACTCGTCTTTGCCATTTTAATTATGGAATGTCAAGTTTTTCAGCCAACACGGTTTGTCAATCTGCTTATTTTCCTTTGTCCTTAAATTCATCATTCTTACCTATTCTCTACTAGTCTTTACTGTTATAATCACGACATGTTTTTCAGCAACATGGTTTCTCAAGCTACTTTCCTTTGCCTTCCTTTTCAATTTTCCTATCTTATTATCTATAATAATTCTCTACTTGACTTTTACCACCTGTTATAATCACACATTATCATGTTTTACAGCCAACACGGTTGCTCAAGCTCTCATTCAAGACAAACTGAGGACAATCAGGATACCCAACTTCCCATTTAGCGGGGGCTATGTCTCAGGGAACGCTTCAAAGTACGAAACATTCATTTATTTTATTAACTAGATATGTAAATCAGTAAGGAAAAATAAACTAATTTATAAATAAGTAAATAAATAAAAAAACAAATAGATCGTTATCCTAATGTTGGAATGACCAACGTTCTGCAGCGTATGTGGTGTCCTGGAAAGTAGGGATTAAATTATATGACAATTAATGTTATCATTACTGTTTTTATATTGAAAGCAGGAAGTGAAGCCGCTTTTTCAACATCCCATTCTATTTCTTGAAAGCCCACGGGTCATTATATAATGCATTGCCTCAGCGTCAGCCATATTAACCCCCCCCCCCCCCAATCTCCAAATCTTTTCGTTACAGAGGTTGACGTAAGCCCCCTATAGTGCTTTCCTACATTTTAAGGGCCGCAGGGTATACTATCGTAACTCAATTTTTTTCAAATATTGAAATATTTGGCACACTTGTAGACCTTGACGACAGCCTGCAGGTTCTTTTATTACTTAAGGAGTTGAATTCTGAAAGCTGGAAGAGTTTTAAGTAAGTTTTCTTTTTTTAATATCGAGAATATTAAGCCTGATAGAGAAAGTTCACTTTTTTTTTTTTGCTTCTGATTTTTTTTAAAAATCTGGTTACGATAATTTAATTTTGTGAAGACTGTAAATCTAACAAGCTGGTGCAAATCCCCTTGTATGCTCTTGGAATTCAGTAGAACAAGTACTACAGTTTTCCATGTGTTACAACATTATTCATACATTTCACTATTCTTTGCAGCGTTCAGACTACGAGCATAAGTGGCCCAACCAGTAGTCTCAGTCTTAATCCTGGACAGAACGGTCTGACGTGGTCACTGACAGGGTTTTATGTCAATCTGAAAGCCGACTGGAGAGCCAGATACAAGCGTGGCTGGTCAGTATTGTTTGGGTTTTGCTATGGTCAGTGGCGGACCTACATTTTTTGGGACACTGAATCTGGAACTATTATTGGGCCCCTTAGCGACCAGCAACAATAGGGCAACATCTAAACAATTCACTGATTAAAAAAAAGTTTCTTCAGGGCCCTTCCGGGATTAGGGGCCTTGAAGTTTACACTTCACTCATTTCAAAGTAGATCGGCCACTGGCTATGGTCATTTCTCTTGGTCACTTTGTGGTACTGCTTGCCAACTTGATTCTACCAAGCTCAGCAAACGGTCGGTGCTTTTTTTATTATCATCTCTCAGCTTCGTTTCTCTTATCTATGAAGATATCTTTACTGTCACTTCTACATTTCACCCTCCTTCAGTTATACAGTTATTGTCATTTTATCGTGTTTTTAACCGCGGCGCTAGTTCTTGTTTGTTCTATCTCCATTTTATGAAAAACTGGATATCTTTTAGTATGTACAGGTACAAGAGGTATTATAACAAATTCATACTTTGACACTTGTTTAAAAAATGCGTTGTGGCACTTGCCAAGGTGTTTCATAGTTCTCATTTATACTAAGCCCCTATCATAATACTAAAGCCGAAACGTTTGACGTCGAATTTCTCAGTTATTCAAAAGGTGGAAATGGAACAAACAAGACGTAAAGGTCACATATTGTTACTGCCCTCCACAATTTGATCTACACTACAAAGATACATTCTGTTCGCTGTTCTCAGGATCAAGTTTTCTAACCACGGCAGGGTTTCTGTGCGTCTCACTGACGCATCCATCACAGTCACTATTGGATTTGGTAGGTATTTTTGTAGAGTCTTTTCTAAGCACTATGTCTCTACTACAACTGGATTAAGATCTTTAGACACCCTAAGCACTATAACGATTTTAGTGCCCCCACATACTGTGGGTGTAATTCAAAATATAAACAAAAATAAACCATAAAGTTTTATTTCTTTCATTTATCGACATCTGTGACAATGATAAAAAAATAAGAAATAAAAGAACCTCAACTCTTTGCCTTGCCCAAGTACTTTTAATTACATCTGAGACGTGCCTTAGGTCTGAGTACAGCACAGACGCTTCTGTAGCTTTCCAGCACCAGTCACGCTAGTTACGAATTAATTCTTATCGGCCGGTGAAGTTGGGGAGTAAGGCCTGAGGGGTCCATACATTGGATTTGCTTGTTGTTTCTCAAATTGTATAATATGGGGGGGGGGGGGAGGTGGGGGGGGGGGCATGGAGGCAGAAACGGCGAAGGACTCATCATTATTTGGCAATGATAGCTGCTGGAAGAGATTTTTTTCCCGTACATCTTTTCTCTAGAAATCAACTATTTGGAAGACCTAACCGACAGGCTATCGTATCTCAAAATTGATTTGTTTGGTACAGCCTTATTGTTCTGATCTGTATCCATTGAAATTTCGTAGGGGATTTTCTATATCATATACGTTTTTGCCTTTTCGCCAAAATGAGGCTTGGAAGTCTGGATATTTGTGCAAAATCAGAGTTTTGTCAAAAACGCTCAAAATGGAAATTGCAAAAAATAAAAAAAAAAATGAAAAAAAAAATAAAAAAAATAAATAAGATAAAAAAACATCCATATGACACGACGTATACATAATAAAATTAGGTGTGAGAGAACCACTTTCTTGGCAAACCCTCAAAATCGGCAAAATGTCGCATACAACTATGGCAAATGTCCCTCGTTTTGTATGTGAATGTGGTTATTAGGTATTTAAGAGACAAAATTTTGCTCTATTTTCGTCACCACCTCAGCAGCTGGAGTTTGTGCAGGTGATCTTGTATTAACAAATTGAGGGGTTCATTATTATACTTTATATACTCTATGATTCTTTGAAGTCCAATTCAATTTCCTGCAAATATAATTTTTTCTCTTTGCGCTGTGCAAGGCAACAGCAATGGGCGCCCAGCGCTACAACTGAAATACTGCAACGCTTACATTGAAAATGTTCGTGTCCGCTTCCATGGTATATCATCAATCTATCATCTCTTCGAGGGCACGGTAGCAAACAAAGCCAAGGACAAACTGACTCATGAGGTGAGTGATACTAATTGTTACACTATTTGTCCTGAATCTGCTTGCTTTGTGAAGGCGATTTGCATCATCAACAAATCAAATAATATTCCAATTTTCTATTCATCTAAGGCCGCGCGTCCACTAGATTTTTTTGCCGTTGTGTGTCCCGGCAAAGACGCAAATTAGCCACTTTTTGCTTGTTTGCCGCAGAGTTCACCGTGCTGCAGTACGACTATTTTGGCGCATGCGTCATTTTTGCGGGCTGGCAAAATGTACGAGACAGGCAAAACAAAGACGATAGATTTGCTCATCAGTTTTGTTCAAAGCCCAAGAATTTCCTCATATAACTTATAAGTACATTTCTGATTTACCATTGCTATTATTTTGTTGAATGTGACTTCAGCAGAAGCATTTTTTAAAATAAAATGGATTACTAGTACATTTTCAATCTGTCTTTGGACTCAAATCTAGGTCAAAGCAACGGTGCCTTTTGTACAAATTAATAGTAGGGGGTGGGGCAAAGGGAGACATTATATATTGTCTACGAACTGGCTGACGAGGTTACCAGGTAGAAAGGCGCCGCTGCTGCCCAACAACGTTTTGTTTGTTGTTTTTTTAATCAGTAGGTCACAGAACTTGAGTACTGGTATAGGTTTTGTTTTACTTGGTCGTGCTGGTGTGTTAGTTGTTGCTACAGTTGTTTCGTCTATCAGTAGTCCTATGCTAAATTTGTGTATTGATGTTGTAGTCTTTCTGTTGTTTCCTTTCTGATCTTATTCTTGTATAATAATATTTGGCTTTTGGCTTTGTTTATGGGGGATGGGGGGTTTAGCCGCATGGAAAGGATTAGGCGCACAAAATGACCACACGTGTATGAATGCATTCACTTTATTCACTTTAATTTATCATCTGAAATTGGTCCCTGATTTTGATATGTCATTTCTGATTTCTTTGAGAAGAGACTTGAATAATTCCATGGACATTCGACAGTAGTTATTGAATTTCTGTTGATCGTCTCTGAGCTGGGGCATTAAGCAAGTGTACGCTCCCAAACTGTCTCTCTCTTGGTTGATCTGACGAACCCAACATTTTCTTCCACTGTTGTACCTTCTGTACATCTTCAGTAAAGTGTACAATTTGTAGAGGTCGTACATTTGAATAACACGGTAGAGATCAACAGCCATGCTTGTATTATTGATCTCTAGACAAGGAAAACAACACAGGTGCGAATCCATTAGGCCCTACACCCACCTACGTCTCCATTCAAATGTATGTGACATCAGAGACAATGGTGACACCAAAGAATGTTGGTGACACGCGGCTCTCTGTTTGGCTGCAACAATTGCGCAGGTGAACTTGGGCAGTCTTTTGCTTGCCAAGCAACACGAATTAGGTCATACTTTGCCCGTTTGCCACAAGCAAAAATAGTCAAGTGGACCCGCGGCCTAAGGGAAAAAACACCTGTTTGATGGTAGGATGTCTTATCTTTCATTCTGAGACATTTCCGAGTCTCTGCACATACGTTTTATTACTTTAATAGTCACTTCTAGTTCTACTGATCATTTAACAGCCAGTCCTCAGTTGGATGCTATTTCACAAACTCCCACATTTCCATTATTGTTGTACGGGACATTTTGCCAATTTTGAGGTTTTGTCATGAAAGTGGATCTCTCACTGCTCATTTTATTATGTTTACGTATCATAATTACAGGTATATTTTTCGTGGGCATTTTTATGCAGATTTCGTCTTTGAAGCGTATTGAACAAAACCTTGATTTTACACAACTCTTGAAACTTTCAGTCCTCATTTTCTAGAAAATGCAAAAATGCACACACAACATTATTGAAAATATCCGACGATATTTCAGTGACAGGAGTTCTCATGAGTGACGTGTGCAGGGGGTAAATGTAGCTAGCTGTTATCATGCTAACGTGGTCTTCAACAAGACCTAAAAACTCAGAGTTGAAAATGGATTTCAAAATTATCAAACTTTTCGCCTTCGGAGTTAAAAGACCACTGGATAAAACCAAACATTACGGACCTTAGAAGAAGACGATGGTCAGGCGACCTCTTGCGCTCATACAAAAAACAGATTTGAGATTTCAAGAGGGAGTTCTTAAGTTTCATTGTGGTTTGTTTGGGATAGGTAATTTCAGCGTACTTAACAAAAGCTTATTTGAGTTGAGGTCATTTAGGATAGAAAGCTGTTGTGTTTTGAATGAAGCGGGTGAGAGTTTTTGTTAAAATAATGTGAAGAAAGTAAAGAAAAACTCAGCCACAGGTAATTTAGCCTATTTAGTGTTGTAAAATGTGGGTCGCTTTAATCTTGTAATATGTAATTGCTGTGACATAATGGCCTATTTCATTTTTCATAAGTCTGAGAAATGTGAATAAAAGTGTTTTATCGAGTTGAGTATATGGTGTGTGTCAATTGTTTAAAATGCATTATCGGGAAGAAGGATGGCGGTTCTGTTTTTTGTTCACATGACAATATATGGCATGATCTCAGGAAATATACTTTGTCGGGTGTTTGCCATATTATTGTATGCGCATTCTTGCCTTGTCGAGAAAACCATTGGAGTTTGGTCGGCAAAAGGGCTAAAAACGCACAAAACATTGCGTCACAAATACATATCTCGAAAAGTTTTTAACCGATTGGAATGACACTATACATAATGAAATCATGAGTGAGGGAACCACTTTCATGTCAAAACCTCAAAATGGGCAAAATGTTACATACAACAATAATATGGCAAATATCCCTCGATACGGTGGTCTCATGTGTTTATTTGATGCATTATTGGGAAGATGGACGGTTGATCTGTTTTTTCATTCACATGAGAATGTTTGGCTTGACCTCAGGAAGAAAATATGAAAAGTCAGTACAATTTTGAATTTAGACTGACTTGGGTAATGTTAACAAAGTGACCCATTATTTCATGTTTTTTATTCATCGTTTATCTAGCCATCCCTTAGTTTCCTATTGATTTAATGCCAGGCTTCTTTTTTTGTGTACTCTCTGATATTATACGAAGGTCTTTCCATAAAAATTAAGTCAGCTTTTAATGAATTGTCTCATTAATATGATAAAACTGACTGCCACCAGATCTGTGAACAAGTGAGCAAAGTGGTGAATGAGGATGCTACAGCTGGAGTGAAAGGTTAGTTGTCCTATTTATATATATATGGCCTTTAGCGTCTTTACAGGCGGTCTTAGCAGCTAGGATATTCACTTTCACTTTGACTGACAGCTTCTCTCGTAGCTTATTATACCAATGTTTGACCCGAGAGTGCGATGGCAGTGATTGCAGGTCATTCTTTTGGGTTCACTTTGGCGAGTGTTTTCATTCCGCCTCTGTCGTTTTGTCAGGTATGTTTCTTTTGCCTTGAAGTCTATTGCGAGCGTGCCACTGCGCAATTTTTGTCTCCATCTGCTTCGATCATTTGCAAGGTTCTCCCATTCATTGGGGTCGATGTTGAATGCTTTCATCGTGACCTTGCAAGTGTCTTTGAATCGCAGATGTGGCCTACCTCTGGGTCGGTTGCCAGTAGCAAGTTCCCCGTAGAGAATTTGTCTGGGGATGCGATCATTTTCCATACGGTGGAGATGCCCAAGCCACCGCAGTCTTTTTTTTTGCCTAGGAGAGCCTGAGTTGATGGAATGTTAGCTCGGCTCAGAACTTCGATATTTGAGGTCCTGTCTTGCCACTTGATCTTGAGAATTTTGCGTAGGCAGCGCAGGTGGAAGGAGTTGAGGGATCTTTCATGTTTGGAGTAGGTGGTCCATGTCTCTGAGCCATACAGCAGGGTGCTTAGGACGCAAGTTTGGTACACGAGTACCTTTGTTTTGATGGTCAGCTTGCTATTGTTCCACACCCTTTTTGAGAGTTTGCCAAAAGCTGTGGCCGCCTTTCCTATTCTGGCATTTATTTCAGTTGTTATGTCTGCTACCATTGGTGGTTGAGCCTAGGTAGCAGAATTTTCCCACTTGCTCCAGAGGAGAGCCATTCAGCATGATTGGGTTGGGGTTTCTCAAGCCTTGTGTCAAAACTACAGTTTTTGAGATACTGATCTTTAGCATGAATTTGTCACAGGCTTTGGCAAGGCTATTGATGAGAGCCTGGAGCGTGGTTTCATCGTGGGTGTCATGATTCGGATGTTATTAAAACTCACGCAGAGAGTGAGTTGTTTTTTTACCAGGGCCATGAGAAATTGGCTGGTGGCCTTGAACGGTCCTCGCCAAATTTTAGTTGGTGAGTAAATAAATGTAAAGTTAAACTGTTAGATTCACGCTTGTGGGTTTTAATGTTCGTGATTAATAAGTAATGGAGTAGGGGTGAAACAAGGTGAGGCTAGTTGACATTGTTAAGTATGACTAGACAAGTTTTTGCACGTTAACTGGCTGGTAGAATAGTGCAGACGTATTACTACAATTAAAATGGTGGGAGGTTTCGACCTATGAGATAGCTGAACTAATTGGGCCAGCGGACTAGCACGCTGGGTAGTTAGATAGTATAAGACATCGTGTAACGTTCAGATTTGGTGAATACAGACGAGCAGAAGCATCGTGTCGTGAAGTATCTCCGGTTGGCCAGTACCTGAACTGTGTGGTTTGAAGACTAGAAGTCCTTGCTAACGGACTGACTGAGCTCTAGAAAGAAAGGTCTGAGTGGGCTGACCTTTGAAAGCCCACGCTGCGCTACATTGATGTTCGCGCCTACCAGTAGGCGTGACCAATGGTACTATATCTTATTTATTCAAGCATAATAGAGATCGGAGATAGAGAGAGAACTACAGCCTCATAGGAAGACTAAGGAAACCCCAGCTGGCACTCGACCACGAGTGTCCTGTATCATAGATCTATTGCCATAGTATGATTGGAATAATATAGCACATTGTTGATGAATTGAATAGTGATTGTGCATAAAATATAGTCTTTTGGCAACTGCTTAAATTACCTACAAGCCGAAGAGTGCTTCTGTAGGCTTTGAACATACTGGGCTCTCCTAACACTCAAGCCCATATGATTTAGGGAGAGTTTGCCTGGCGACTGGCCAGTGGCGACTCAACTGTCACTTTAAATTGATATCTAGTTTCGTATAATATACCTATTTGCTATTGATTGCAGTACCTCCATAGTTACATGAATATCATTGGTTAAGTTATTAATTAGAGTTTTTTTGGTTTGAATATATACCTCTATTGTCTTTTGTTTTGTTATTAATATTTATGTAAACTATGGCCTGACCGGCCTGACATATATACGCTCTAGTTATTTAATACTTTTCTTGTGTGGTTGTGTCCGAGTGTGAGTTAGCTGCCTCTCGTGCAGTCGTAACATCCCCAAGACCCTAACTCTGCTCGTGACAGTGGGCCACGATTGCAGCATCATCTGCGAAGAGGAGCTCTTGTAACATAATATGCTCTGTAAGAGATTTTGCTTTTAGTCTGGCAACATTAAAAATGGAGCCGTCCACTCTGGTGTTAATAAGTACTCCACCTGAACATTGACCAAAGGCATTCTTGAGTAGGGCTGCAAAATATATACCAAATAAGGTAGGAGCAAGAACACATCCCTGCTTCACACCGTTGTTTACAGCAAATGAATTGGATGTGCAGCCCTCAAAGTTGACACATGCCCTCATGTCAGTGTGGAAGGATGCAATAAGTTTTAGCAATGTTGGTGGACAGCCTATGGATTTAAGGACTGCATACAGGCCAGATCAGCTTACGGTGTCGAAAGCCTTTGTTAGGTCCACAAAGCATGTTATAAGCGGCCTGTTTTGTTCTTTACATTTTTCTTGGATTTGCCGAAGTGCAAATATCATGTCAATAGTTGATCGTTTGCTTCGAAAGCCACATTGTGTTTCTGGTAAGACTTTTTCCGCCAGTTGTTGAAGGCGGCAGAGGATGACGAGAGCAAAAGCCTTTCCAGTAATGCTGAGGAGGGATATGCCTCGATAGTTGTTGCAGTCGCCTTTGTCTCCTTTGTTCTTGTAATGTGTGACAATTTTGGCGTCTCTCATATCATGTGGTATCACACCTTCTTTCCAACACTGCAGTAACAGATTATACAGGTGTGGTAATAGTGGGCCTTTTAGGTCTTTTAATACCTCTGCAGGAATGTTGTCACTTCCTGTGGCTTTCCCAGCAGACAGGTGGTCGATTGCATTGGAAAGCTCGACTAAGGAAGGTTCAGCGTCAAGTTCGGCCACTATTGCCAGTTTTTGGAGGTGTTCCTCAAAATCTGGTGGAATATTTTTCTCAGTTGAATACAACAGAGAGTAATGCTCTACCCACCTATTCAGTTGTTCATTTTTATCTGTGATGGGTTCACCATTTACAGACTTAAGTGGGGCGCTTTTGGTGATGATTGGCCCAAGAGCTACTTTCATCTGACTAAAGGCGGTTTTCATATTTCCCTTTTCATTTGCCTCTTGTATGCTGTTACACAAGTCTGTCCAGTATTTGTTGGCGCAACGTCTTACCTCCAGCTGAAGTTTAGCTTTTGCATTTTTCAAACAAGTTTTTATACTCTGATTGCAATTTTTGTTATACTCATTGAAAGCAGATTTCTTTTGCTCAATGAGAGGTAGGAGAATTTCGCTGTTCTGGGCTACCCAGTCGTTGTTTGAAACTTTATGCTGTCCAAAAGACTTGATGGCACAGTCATGAATTTTTGAACTGAGAGTGTTCCATGTTTCATCTACCGAGTCACATTGGGTGACATTATCCATGCTTTCAGCGAATAACTTTTCAAATGACTTTCTATTTGATTCATCTTTGATTGCTGTTACATTGATCTTAGGGATTGAAGGGGCTTTTGATCTGTATATTTTCTTGGCCGAAATTTTGATTTTGCTGACTACCAGTGCATGGTCGGTGTCACAGTCAGCACTGTGGAGGGAACGAGTTATTTTTATACAGCCCAAACTCTTCCTCCTTGAGAGAATAAGATCTAATTGATGCCAATGGCCAGACCTGGGATGGCGCCATGATGTTCTTTGGCATCTCTTAAGGTCAAAGTAAGTGTTTGTAACACATAATGAGTTTACGGAGCATAGCTCCAGAAGGCGCTGCCCGTTTTCGTTGATGTTGCCAATGCCGAAGTGCCCAATGCACTTTGGCCATGCGGAGTGATCTGCTCCCACTCGAGCGTTAAAGTCACCCAGAATTAGCAGGCCTTCGGTGAGAGGGATGTTGTGGAGAGTCCTCTGCAATGTCTCGTAGAAAATGTCTTTGGTTTCGTCAGAGAAGGTAAGTGTTGGGGCATAGACACAGATAATGTTGGTAAAACCAGACCGGGTGTTCAGTCTGAGTGTCATGATGCGTTCTGACACTCCAATTGGAGTTGCGATCGAATTGATAAGGGAGTTTTTTACGGCGAAGCCCACGCCGTGGATTCTCGGCTGTTCGCTGCTAAGGCCCTGCCAGAAGAAGGTGTAGTTTTCTTCTTTGACTGACCCGGAGTCGGGAAGTCGAGTTTCTTGAAGGGCAGCGATGTCGATGTTTAGTAGCTGAAGTTCTCGATCAATAATTTGGGATTTCCTGATGGAGTCAATATCAGTGAGATCTTGCTGTTGCAAGCCTGGGCGCATTGTTCTGACGTTCCAGGTACCAAGTTTTAGTATTTTTCTGTTTTTGCCAGGTGCACAATTTACGTCAGCTTTTTGACTTTTGGTCTAGCTCCAACCACCTTATGAAGCAGGCTGATGTGGCGGAAAACACCCAACTGCCTGGGGGCTGCCCACGTTACGGCGGGCGGTAGTTGATCAATGCAGCTGAAAAGCCGCTCCCACCGACAGAGGGGACCCCTGGCGCTCATCCGTACGCCAAATGGATTGAGCTTATCACCGGTAACTGCCACCTCCCGTGTTGTGCCCATCCGTAACGGATGGCTGGAGTGTCCTCTCCAAATCGGAAATGGGTGGGCTTATAGAGGAGAGACAGACGCTTGCCAAGCCCGAGCAAACGCCTCCTCGTTTTGCTGCCTTGCCTGGGCTATTTTTAAGAGATGGTGCTTTGCCCAGAGGCACCACCCCTCTCTCTGCCATTCTAGTTAAACCCAAAGGAGAGACCAGGTCAATACATTTGGAACTAGTCCGGCTGCAGGAGATGCTGGAAGCCAGTTTGATGCAGTTCTCCCTGACAACCACCTTCGGGTCTCCACTTCTGATTTTCTGTCTGGGTTTACTCCCATAGCCTTTGCTATCATAGCAACACACAAGGCAGTGTGGTATTTGTATTCAGGGTTACCTTCCCCTAGTCTTCCTCTCTCCCGAGATGACCCACAAGACAATGGGGGTGACAGTAGCAGGCTGTATTGTGTACTGTCATACAATAGCAGAAAACTCTGGCCTGACACCATTGTCCTATGTAAAGTTACCTAAACACCTCTTCATTAAATTCATGACTTCACCTGATAGTTTCAAAAGCGATATCGTCACTGCTCTACGATAATGGCTTATATCAGACTTGTGCCAAAAGGCAACTGGCGGTTCATTGTATTCTTGAGCATGGGGGCTATCATATAATATTCTAGAAAAAGAAATGCTCTAGTAGAAGAAAGTAATCCAATAGAATCATAAAGGCATAAGTCACCAAATGGCAGGGAAACAATATCTCAAAAGTGTCAAAGAAGACTTATGCCATTAGCATAGAGCAGTGACAATATTTAATAAAGTGTGTGTGCACGGATTTACACTTCACCAATTTTTATCAATGTTGAACTCAATTTGTGCATGGTTTAATTTGCTTCTTTCCTAAATTAGAGAATCTAAAATGCAATTTAACTGCCATCAATTGTGGAAAGCAACAAAAAACCAGTGTCGGGATTTGAGATCGGGAGATACAGGTATAGTTACAGTAAGGCTTAGTTGACAATTACTTACAATGATATAAGAGAGACGCCTTCAAACGTCGAGACCATTTCTTAATTTATTATTTCAGACTATTCAGAAACTAGGTCTTTTCACGTGTTTTGTCGATCTTTTTCATACCAGCCAAGCGTCAACTTGAAAAGTTTTCAAAATATTGATTTCGCCACTATTAAGTCGAATACTTTGTTTTCAATGCCATAACATATTTTACTGATGCATAATTTTACTTTTATTTAGAATTGGTTGGGGATATTGGATACTTTCGTCACCTTCTCTCGGTTGCTCTGCCCCAACTACTTTCATATAAAATGTAATAATCGGTTTCCTGGCATGGAATTTATTAGTATTTGTGTAACTGCCCGACAAAAGGAGGCAGTTCGTGCATTTTGGTGGTATGGAGATACTGATATCATCAAATAGGCTATCCAAAGCCCTCTTCATATTTATTTTAAAAGATATTGACGTAATTCAATTAGCAGAGAAATTATGGCCTATCAAAGACAGGCAGTGACACAACCACAGTTTTGAGACAACCGCTTTTAAAGTTTCAGCTTTTTGGTCAAAATTATTGATGGTGACTCCATTCAAAGCCAGTTTTAAGCATTTACCCTTCTCAAACAAAATTATCATTTGGAAAAGGAATAGTAAAGAGGTTGAACTTTTCAAAAATACTGAAATCGCAAAACCCATAAAACTGACTTTTGATGCCTTTTAACGATTTTCTGTAATCAGGTAGCGCTGAAACGTGTCTCATTTTCTCAGTATCAGGCGGCTGCACATTTACTTTCATACGACAAAAATTTTAAATTACTCAATATTCTGTACCAACAGTGACAGCTGAAATCGATCACCGTTTCCTGGTGGACTACGGCCTGGTGGCCCCGGTCTCTGTAACTTCCCAATATCTGGAATCTCAACATAAGGTCAGTCATTAAATTTGTCCTTTTTGTTCACCCTTTTCCTTTCTCGCGTCTCTTCGCTCATTTTATTATGTCCACCAGCTCTTTCTGGTTGTTTCAAATAAAGCCTGATGATCCCCTAGCTCCGACAATGTGCCAACAATACACGTGACAATGCCACCATCGGCTAAAGCTAGGAGGCTTGGATTCTTTTGATAATCAGCATTCCTTGCAATTGTTTTCGTTTTAATTATATTAACATTTTACCGTTGCTTCAGAGGAAGAGAGAAAAAACTGAGGAGGGGTGACGAGGGAGATTTAAAATGCAAACATTTCCTGTATATCTTGCTGCGTCCATAATTACTTAGAACTATTCTGTGCTGCGTACAATAATGATACCAATAAAAATGACGCAACAGCTTTTCTTCTTTCTACTATTTTTAAATAGAGGGTGATTGGAGGAATTGGAAGGGATGGGGGTTGGGCACTCTGCTTTTGTGCATGTCGGTGGTTGTGTGTGGAGCATTGCTGGGTTATTAATTTTATTCAACAAACAAATACTGTAATATAGTTTCAGCTTTCTTTCATTCTGTCTGTTTATGTCATTATCTATTAAGAGGTTCGCTGATATTGGCATTTACACCTCATTTTTTTTGTTTATGTTTTTCTTGTTCTTTTTATTTGTGTGTGTGATTTTTAGTGTGGTAAGGATGAGTTTTTTTAGGAACTTTGCCCAGGAAACAGCTTGTTCGGCCTGCTATTCTAGACTTTTCAAGTGCCAAGTTAATGTGCGCAACATACACACAGGCCCTTTGAGTTTTTCCTCCTTATCTGAGAAGACTAGGTGCTCGATCCTCCATACCATAGGATCAGCCACAGGGATTTTTTTTTTCCGCTGAAAAAAAATTCCAACATTCCTGCACCAGATCGAACCCGGTACCTTCGGCATGAGCCTTGCAAAGCTTGCCTCTAGACCGCCGTGTCGCTGTCTTCTCCTGTCCCTCTCTTTTTCTCCCCTTTCTCTCTCTCCCTCCCTTTCTCTGAGGCCTCTCATTCTCTCTCAAATTCCTGTCCGGCAAAGGGGAAAAGAGCATCGAATTGAACACATTTAAAGACAGCCCCCCCCCCCACCTCTCTCTCTCTCTTGATCAAGAATGTGTAACTTAATGACGTTTATTTTTATTGCACGCATGTGTTCCTTCAGGGTGAGGTGACCTGGAAATCTGATAGACTGCCCAGTCCGTACTCTCCACCACGATTTCCAGACTTCAGCGACACCAGCAGAATGTTGTATCTTTGGCTGTCAGAATACACTGCTGGCACTTTCTTCTATGCAGCCCATACATACGGTTATCTTCAGTACACCTTGACCAAAGCTCGTGTAAGTCTTTGTAAAGCTTAAACAAAACTGGTTGGTTTTAAATTCACTGGCCAATCATTGACATGGACCAGCATAATTGTATTAATATACATGTAATTAGGACACAGTTGTACAAATTGCGCACTGGGCCGGACTGTAACACACGAAACAAATCAATTGCATACGGACATGATTTCCTCTCTCCGCTACTGAAGCAGGCTCAAGCCGTGTCTTCATGTGTCCGGAAACGACAGCAGAAGCGTCAAAATTCCACCAAGTACTAAAACGAAAGAGTGTTTCCACGTGGACGGAAACGGCATTTCCATACACATAAAAAATTGTTTCACTACTTGAAGACTTTTTGATGTTTCCGTCTCTGTCCCCGTTCCCTTAGAAATGGAAACTCAGCTTCAGTCTGAATCTACTGAACCGGTACAGTGACAAAGGTCAGGACCATCTTTATTAAATCACGAATGGAACATTCTCAATTCTTGTGACGGACTTACTGTTCTGAACAACACTGGGACTTGACTGTCGGTTTGTGAGTGTCATGAACGCTGTTCATCGCTTCCGGACCTTTCCGTTTTCAATATAATCATTGTCTCCATGATAAGGAAAGGAAAATTTCTGTCCACTTCTTTTCATTTGTCTGACGAGATCTGGAGTCAGTGTTACTGTAACCTACATTAGCTCCACCGCAAAGGAGATGGGGTATGTGTCCATTTGATTAGGCTCACCGAATACCTCCGAGAGGAGCAATGACCAGGCAGAGACAGCCACACTTTTGTGATACATTATACAAGCTTACACAGATATGGCCCAATCAAAAGGACCAAAGACTTAGGGAAAAAAATGATCTAACTCCTATAATCTCACTGAAACATAATTAGTAGATACCCGTAGTTTGATTTATTTTTCAACATTACTTAGGAATTCCTTTGGACTATAATCAGTAGTTAGGGAAATATGTCATGGCCAAAAAAATTCCATATTCAATTCTTTACCGATCTGATTTTTGTTTTTTCCTGCAGCTGCCAGCGAGTCAAGCTGGGTTCCTGGATACGACATGTGGAGGGACATCAATGTGTGCTGGGGCGTTCTTACCTCAGGTTAATAACTAGAAAATAATATAACATCGTAGAAATGACTTTGAAATTATACTTTCTCATCAAACAAAGTAATTGCAATCAGTTGTCGGTGAATAGAAGAACTTGTACATCTAAATTAAAGGGCACAAATGATGGACACCCGCCCCGCCTCTCAACCTTATCCACACATACACAAATCAAGCTGATCAATTGTATCTGCGAAATCTGCAATTTGACAAATTTGCACTACAGCAATGTGTTTGAGTTCTGATTTTGCCAGGAAAAAGTAATTCCAAAGGTATTACATCCTGACACCATTTTCTCCCTTTTGTCTTCTTTGCAGCTGCAACAAATATGTCCAAATTCTTCAGTTTCCGTCGGTATCAGATCCGGTGCAGTTCCTCAGACAACAATTACCAGTCAAGCCATTACTGTTAGCATCGTGACCAATGTTGATCTTGATCTTGAGTGCAGCATGCCCAATCCTACCATAGTCAAAGTCATGCGACTTAATGTGGTAAGTTGTACTGCTTAATAAAAATAATGTGGCATGGGCTTCCGTTGTGCAGAATGTGATGATGATATTTGGATTAGTCAAAAGTCCAGTCATCTTCATTATTTAATTTAATTTACATTAAATTATTTTTTTAATTATTAATATTTTACAATTTATGTTACAAAATTGCAAGCGAATTACCATTAGTGCTAGTTGAAGCTCCCAGGTTGGCCCTGGATAAATCTTTCGTTCCCCAACCCTATCTCTACTACGGTCTGCCAAGCATACATGATTGTCCCGTGCATGCTTTTCCTATTAGGAAAAACTGAACTGAACTGAACGCTCTTGAAAGGCAGTCAAAAATCACAACAGTAGCCGAAAAGTGTCACCAAATGAGGCCAAATGAACTACAAAAATGTTTTTTTGAAACCTAGATGCCTCAGTATCGGTAATTATTAGTGGTCAGTATCATTGTGAACAATTCCAGTGGCATAAAATAAAAAGATGTATTATATTAGTTAATAAAAATATTTTTAACACAATACGTTTTTGCAGCCCTCTTACACAGGGAAAAAAAACAAAATGATGATACATTCTCATATGCACATAAACACAACAACTACACACGTTCAAACACACCTCATATACTAGACATGGCACAAAAATTCCATTCATTTTAAATAAGGTTTCGTTTATTAATAAGAATTTGACAATGGTCTTACTGAGCTTTTTCACACTAGCCTTATAATTAATTATCTGTCTTATCTCAATAGACAATTTTTTTGTGTGAGGGAAAAATGCCAAATGAAAGTTGTAAACATACTATTGCCACTGCCTATGTTTGGCATAGTTCCTTGATTTAATGCTGACGCGCCAGCCTATAATTTTTTTTCTATAAAACAAATTGTCTTATTGCATTTATTCTTTAGAGTTTATCACTGACAGCCAATTTGTCCATTGTCAACGATCTGTTGAAGGCGAGGATTGTCGATCACAGGTAGGCCTAAGCTTCTCTGACAGTCTGGTCACTTGGTTTCATTGAGACCTTAATGAGCTTTAGAAATATAAGGAGAATAAATGTCAATAAAATGTAGAAAAAAAAATGTTCTGAAAACAATGATAACATCAGGTCAGAGAGAGAGAGAGAGGGAGAGAGAAAGAGAGAGAGAGAGAGAGAGAGAGAGAGAGAGAGGGAGGGAGAGAGAGACAGATGGACAGACAGAGCGACAGAGCGAAGAGAATGACGGACAGACAGATAGACAGACACAGCTAGAGAGAATGCGAGAGAGAGGGAGAGAGAGGGGGAGAGAGCGAGAGAGAGAGGAGAGAGAGAGAGAGAGAGAGAGATGAGTAAAGAACCCATTTTCAGATCATAGTAACAAATGCAGGTTATCGTACTCGTGACGACTTTTCGGGATTTTCCGGACAGAAACTTTAGCCATTTGCTGTGGTCAAAGATCTTTGCTATAGTGTAGGCACACGGGCCCGTACTGTGGAACAGAAATTCTGAAACTGTCTTATCGAGAAAAGGAAAAAATATTCAAACATTTTCTTCCGTTCTCAAAAGTTGAAAACAGATTGCCAGGGAATTTACGTCACGGTTTTGAACTCTAAGACCTCAGTCATATCAGAAACGACTGAAGGTGCGTTTCTTATGTGTAACGGAAAGACTAAGGGCAACGGAAAAGGCAAAAAATCCGTCAGGGATATGTTCGGAAATGGCGTTTCCTTACTCATGAAAACATTCTATTTCACTACGTGAAGGATTTTTTAAGGTTTCCATTGCCGTTTCAGTTTGCGTACACATGAAAACACAACTTTAGTGACATCATACTTTGCGGTCTGTAATCACAGTAAGTTTCTATGGGTCGCAAACCTATTCGCGAGATTAGCTCTTGTTTGTTCTATCTCTATTATCTGAAAAAACTGGAGATTTCTGAGCTTGTAGAAGAGGTATGTCAAATGCACACTTCGTCAATTGTTTAAAATATACGTTGTGGTACCAGCTGTTTCACAGTTCCAGTTTGGTTCTAACTCCTTTTTATAAAATACTAAAGCTGCAAATCGTCCCCTCAAATAGATAAGGTTCTATCTCCACGTTTTGGCTGAACTGACTTTACACATACACACCATCTCTGCAGGCCTTCTTCATTGCATGTCAAAATACCAAGATGATTCGGTGTGTAATTTTTATTACTAAAAAGAAAAACTTTTATACCACTAAATGCTATGATGAGCACATGAAACTTAATCATCAATTTCTGCTCAAAAAGTTGCTGCAAGGGACTTAGAGCCTTGTCATTCTAAGGGAACGAAATGTTTAACGTTGAATAACTCGATCGTGCAAAGAGTGGAGTTGGAATAAACAAGACCTGGGGTCGCCTGTTGTTCTCAGTTTGAGAGAGGATAATGCTTTCTTATCGTGGGTTAATTACTGAGAATGATAGTTGACATTTAAAGTAGATTTCCGTAAATATGACGCAAACAGATGAAAATGTTCATTGTACAAAACAGACAGTTGGGATTTATTGATCTATTTACACTATTTACAGCTTTACGCTTGACCTGGTGACCCCTCCCTTTGGAGGAATTGGCCTGGTAAGTTTGTGATAGAATTGCTACAGATACTGATTTTACTTTGTTAACTTCTTTTGCTTTGACGAAAGCGACTTTTTTGTATCTTTTTGTTTTATTGATACCGTCTAAGAGTATCAAGATTTCATGTATTATTAGATAAACAACACACGATAATAATAAAGTAAAACCGCTTTTCTAAAAATCATATCAAGATTCCATGTGATTATGTATTTGATTGATATAGTACAATATGTTACTGCAGTAAAAGCACTTCCCGTCATACACCAGTCTGTCTTCTCTCGCCAGTGGAAGCCACTTTGAGGAAATTATATGATTCTAATGAAGATAAATACTACATGTATATTAAAACTGCATAATACGTAATAGAATTTATGTGCATGTACAAATGAACCACTTTCCAAAACCATCTACCTTTCCAACATATTTCTGTCGGCCAGACCCATGTTAAGTCCAGTAGACGCCATTTTTAGAGGAAATCACTGGACAGTTGCCCAGGGGCTCCCAAGGCTTTAGGAAGCCCCCGCCCCCAACGCCTGCAAATTTACCTTGATTTTTGAAACGAGGAAGAAAAATCTGTTGCTTTTGCCCAGGGACCCATAGTGGAGGAAATCGAGTGTTTTTTTTTTCCTAGAGAGTTTGAACAGATGGGCGACAGGGAAAACTCAGGACAATATGGGCTTTTTGAGAACATCCGAGCGGAGGAATGAGTGGCGAACCATGATCGTCGATATCTGTTCCAGATCCGGCACTTGAAGAAGAAGAGAAACGCGCGTTTCCAAAATTCTAGGCCACATCATAAAAACAGAATTATTTGTTGAGTGGCAAGATAGGCAAAAATCTCTCTCACAGGCTTTGTTCTATCCTAGCACCAGATACTGATAAAACATAGTTAATGACATATACATCGCCCCCTTAGAATGACAAGGTTCTCTAACTCCCTTACCCAAACTTTTCAGAACTCCAGGATTGAACTTGAAGTTTAATGTGATCACAGCTTTTAGACCAAATTTTTTTTTCTTTTTAGTGATACAGATTACATACCGAATTTGCTTGATACTTTGACAGACAACGGAGAAGGCCCAAAGAATTAGTGTGTAGTGTGTAACTCAGTTCAGCCAAAAAGTGGAGATAGAACCTTGTCATGCTTAGGGGACGACATTACATTAAAATAATTATCCATATTCGGCCTTAGTGGTTTATATAATGAATGAAAAAATTTACTTCACTTCATTTCACTGTATTCATAAGCCTGTTTTACCACGGCATTGTCTTTCACTGTCCATTTTAGTTTATGAAAAAATGAAAAAGTAGCAGTTACAATACTTGCTTATTCATTCTGCCACCCTCAACCCCCAATCCCATCTCCCTCTTTTTTCCTCCCAAAGATGTGGGGTTTGGAAAGGTTAATTGATGAAACTCTCCAACTCTTCGTTATCCCACGAGTCAACGGTATGTTATTCTTTTTATCATGAAACTGCTGGCCAGTCTCATGGAAGAGAGAGAGAGAGAGAGAGAGAGAGAGAGAGAAGAGAGAGAGAGAGAGAAGAGAGAGAGAGAGACAGAGACAAAGTGGGAGAGAGAGACAGACAGACAAATTGGGAGTGAATGAGAGCGAGCGAGAGAGGCAGAGAGGGAGTGAACGAGAGCGAGAAAGAGAAAGTCGACAGAAAGAGAGAAACTGAGCGGGGGGATCTACGGACTAATTAAAGCCTGTCAGAAGAATAATAAGAGCGACTCAATACTTTATATATTAGACACACACATGGACTGTTGCTGCAAGAGAGAACGAAAATGACATTGCCGAGAACTAATTTACAAAAATGATGACGAAGGCAAAAAGGGAAAATGATATACCCGCGCTATTTATGTCGGTTTGTTTTATTCATAGGAAGTCTTTATTGGGGCTACAACATGTAGCCTTCATTACAAAACCCTACCTCTGAAACATTATTTGGGCTACCCGTTTCTCGCTACGGTAATATTGATAGCCCAAATAATGTTTCAGGGGTGGGGTTTGGTTACCAAGGCTACATGTAGCCCCAGTAAACACTCCCATAGGGTGCCCTACGGGGGTGTTTGATTATCACCCTTATTATATCCATCAAATCCTGAGGTTTATATTTTTCATTTCTGCACAGAACGGGGTCAGGTGGGCTTGGAACTGCCAGTGTCTAACGACATCGCCTTTAAAAATGCCCAGCTCAGCTTACACGAGGTAAGTCCAAAGCTGAACCAGCAAGCAAAGCGATTCTCCCTTAGGTTGTTTGTGTATATAATTATATAAATACATATATATATAATTATATATTCAATTAAAATGGTAATTTCAGAGATTGTGTACAGCATTGTAACTGTAATGAGAACGATTGTATACTCCTTTCTGACCTGCCACTTTACATAATACTGCCAAGCCCTTTTTTTTCATGAGCTAAAGTTTGGGGTTTGACCTGGGAGTTTAAAATAAAAGTAACAATAAGATGGACAACAGAAAAGTTATTTGAGATTACATTTCATTACATGGTTTTCTGCTTCTTTGCTGTAAAATCACATTATTTCTTATTTGTTCCAACTCCACTTTTTGAGAAATTCGATGTTAAACGTTTGGGGCTTTAGTACTATGGTAAAGAGAATAAAATCGGAACTGAAACAGCTTGATGTGAGTGCCACAACGCATTTAAAACAAGTGTCAAAGTGTGCATTTGTTATGTACTTCTACATACCAGAAGTTCTCCAGTTTTACAGAAAATGGGGATAGAACAAACATGAACTTAGGTCGCCAACAACGACAACAAAAGTTGAATTTGAGATAACATTTCATTGCATTGTTATTGCTTCTTTAGTGTATGCTTATGTTTCTCCAGTTCCTCCTGTGGAGTCTGATTTCATGCTCTGTAATTAGGAGCTAAAATTAGGATAATTTTAGAGACTGTTGCCAGTTCGTCCCCTTAGAAAATGATATGGTGCTAGCTCCACTTTTAGGCTGAACTGAGTTATACACTACACACTACTTCTACAGGCCGTCTCCATTGTGTGTCAAAGTATCAAGCAGGTTTGGTGTGTAATCTGTAAGCACTACCAAAAAGAAAAAAGCAGTCGTACCCTCAAAAGCTATGAGTACAAGAAACTTCAATCATCAGTTTCTAAGAAGATGTAAGAGGGTTTACAACCTTGTCATGCTAAGGGGATGAGCTCCTTGGCTTTTGGAGTTGCACATTATTTGACAACTAAACATTTCTAACCTATTTTTCGTGTCGGCAGGGATTTGTGGTGCTCTCATCTGATGTGGAGTACAGGAGAGTCTAGGAAACCTGACGCAGGATCCGACTCTGGAGTATTGTCTGTCTTTGTCGTTAATATTCACAGTAGCCTCATGCGTTCAGTTTTGCAAAGTTCATTATTTTAAATTCGAGACCACCTTTAAACTATTGCTGTACCTAGATCTCTATAAATTATACTCCGCCTGGAGCAGTTCAGGCAC
Organism: Onchidella celtica; assembly: GCA_963931925.1. Classification (NCBI taxonomy): domain Eukaryota; kingdom Metazoa; phylum Mollusca; class Gastropoda; order Systellommatophora; family Onchidiidae; genus Onchidella; species Onchidella celtica. The sequence continues at coordinate 27,646,766 of OZ007574.1, read as the reverse complement.
CAAAAAGCAAGAGCTCGCAGAGTTTGGTGATGGCTGGGGCCACCTCTTTGATTACCCCAACACTCAAGTATAAGGCCTGGTACTGAGAATTGTACGAACGGGAGACATTTTAAATATGTAAAAATAAATGACAGGAGACATTTTAAATATGTAAAAAAAGATGAAATGAACTTTTCATTCAAATTAAATACAAGTCTGGACACGAAATGCAGAAATGTTTTAACTTTTTGGTCAGGAGGACATGGTGTTTAACACCATCTTCGTTATTGCCCATAATTATTAATCATAATGGTTGTTATACATTATAATATTTGTCAGTAGCTTACAGCTCGAATTTTTTATTGTCCATTTTCTTTGGTTTTATAAAAACTTCCCCTAGACTTTGTCAAGCTTTTTTTTAAAACGTTTTTGTTTCACGCTGATATTCAAATATCTTGACACAGTTTGGATATTTAAAAGCATTTATATATCCTGTTAAATGACAGTTGCCTCATTAAGAAAACAGACGGAACTCATTTAAAAACAGACATTTGAAAGACCTGTATTTAACCATTTCTGACTAAGAAAGACATTTGATCGTATTCTGAAATGCAATAAATGTAATAATGCAATAATGCAATAAAACGTAGTAGTAGTAATAGAATTTCTCCATCTTTTCTTGTTTATTTAAAATTCCTTTTTTTAATTATGTACTATTACTATACACAATGTCGTCTATTTGTGAGTTGTGGAACTCTTTTTTCCATTGTATGGTTTAGATTCCTGGGCACAACACACACAATAATGGGACAAAAACGAGACATAATGGTGTTACTATTACTAAGACAAGGCTCATCTCTCTCATTTTTAAATAGTGGGAGGGAACCGAGGAAATATGAAAGAAATTCCTAGGCGATAAGATTCGTCTCCCATTTTCTTTCCAATCACGGGAGACAACCATGGAAATACAATACTACAATAAAGACAACATTTGTGTCCCATTATTGCAATAATGGGCCATAGCAAAGAAAATAAATTATGGCACTATTGCTGTACAACAAGGCTTATTATGTCCCCTACTTTAAAATCATGGGACATAAACATGAAAATACAACACCATTACTAAAATGAGACAACATTTATCTCTCCCATTGTGATTTAATCTAAATTGGAATCTCCGAGAAATTACAACTTCAGTATTATTAAGGTGACAAGATTAATTTCCCATTTGCTCACACAATCACAGGTCGTAACCAAGAAAACATGGCATTATTATTTTTATGACAAGACTTACTATCATCTGACATCATTTCCTCCTTTTCTTTGCACGTACCAAGGCTACACAGACTACGCTTAGTCTTGGTCCACTTTATCTATTTGGAGAAACAATTGTTTAGACCTGAGGGCTTTGAGGGCTGGGCGGCACCAGCACTTTTTCAGTGTCGCGAATCCCTACTCCAACACCACAACTTCTCGTTGGAGCCGACACCGACTCCAACGACGTCAAATGTCCTGCTGAAAGTTCCGACACTGACCTCGAGGAAGTGACGTCACGACTCCATTCGAATCCGAGACCCGACTCCAGCACTGACCCTGAGAATTTGCATGATGCAAAAGGTGAACAGCCAAACTTTATTTTGATGTCTCCTGTCTGGTGCGGGGCAATGGTACGGTGCTACAGTGTGGAAATGGCATTTGGAGTGATCAAACTTAGCCCAAAAGGCAGCAATTAGTGTATCTGCTTGATGGTGCAAAAGGGGCCAAAAAGGGCCTCTCAAGAGGGCAAATTGCTACATGGATTTTTAGAAATCTAAACATGTCTAACTATGAAATGAGGCGATAGCAATCGAGCAGATGTTTAGGAAAAAAAAGGAGGTCCAAAAGACCCCATTCTATTTACTCATTATGCAACTTTCGCTCTTTGCATAACCCCCCCCCCACCCCCCCCCCTTCCCCGCTCCCCACTATCCGTGATTAAGTACAATTTTGTTGAGACTAATAAACCCAACATAAGATACGCAATTGCTCCAATAGCTCCATGCTGAGTAATGATTTTGAAATAGTACTGCACAGTGCTGCTTGGTACGGCCATACTGCCAAAACACACGTTAACAAATAGACGAAACAACTGGACATAAATATGTGGATTTCATATACAGGACTTAAAAATGTAGTTGTCGGAATATTTCTGTTTGAAAAAGGGCTGGGGACATCTTGCCGTATGGATTTCTTTTTACAGCTAAGCGTGTCTGGATTATCAATTGAGGTGTGATAGCAATCGTCATCTAGCAGCTTTTTAGGAAAAAAGAGGATCTAAAAGACCCATACCCTATTTACTTAGTTGTGCAGCATCGCGGGTGGTATTGATTAGGGACGTAAGTCCAAATTTGGGCTTTCCCGGGTTTTTTCATATTCTTGAAGACCAGGTTTTCCCGCATTTTTTAAGCTGGTAGCGGTACCTCTAGGCCTTTTATTTGCGAAGTTATTTCTGTTTACTCAATGGACGTATGTTTATATGCTTAAAGATATTCTTTGATTACAGTCGTATGAGTACTTACGGCTTTAATTAATTGCTTTTCTCTCGAAGCACAACCAGAATAGGCATTCACACAGTCGTAAGGTTGCTTACGATACTAATCAAAAATCTTCTAGTGCGGCAAGGTACACCATCCCTTCATACAGTGAGTGTCATGTACGTCTATGCTCAAATGAAGATCAAGGCTGGATGATGGCTGGTCGCCTTAAAATGTGTGCCAGAGGTACCACATTTTCGAGAAAAGCCCCCAAACGTCCATGGTTTATTATCTGTATTAGTATGATGCACTTGAGATTTTATCAGCACTTTATTTTTTACGTTACGATGATGGCGATTTCTAATGAAAGATTAGTTTGTTAACTATTTTGTGTGTCTACAATTTACATGCAAAAAATGAGCAAGATTTCTGTTGTACTCTTTGATTGCTCTGCGTTTAGTAGGAACTAGTTCCAGCTTAACATTATGAAAAATTTAAGGGTTGGATAGGTAAACGATACGCAGGGTATCTACCGCCAACTGTGGTCAAACTGCCTTTACCTGCCTACGGCATTTGGATGAAGGGGAGGGGTGTTCTAAAGAGAGAGAGAGAGAGAGAGCCAGAAGGAGAGAGTGAGGAACACACACACACTGACAGGGAGAGAACGTGAAAAAAAGAAGGGGGCAGAGAATACTAGAGAAGTTTCAGTGGAAAATTAACCCAGCAGTGCCTATCATGTTATTTAGATCCTTGATCTTTGGAGGCAGTGTAGGTGAGTGGCTGGTGAGCTGCTCTCATGAGGCAAACGCCTGTTACATTCAGGGGCGCCTGAAGGTTCATTTCATCAGTAGGCCGTGTGCACCATTAGGTCCTTGATGAGAAAGACACTGTATTCTCTGTGTCCCTAATGGACTCAGATGCAAATGGCGGCGATGTGGGGTATTGTTCAATGTTAGTGTTCAGAGCCTTGTATGCTCCCTAGGGAGCCAAGATTATGATAAAGTGATTATGCCTGCTGAGATAAAAATGTGGGGACATTTAGAATTTTATATGAGGAGATGAGCACAACGTAAATGTACTCCATGTAAGAATTATTTAAATTGCCATGAATGGTTTCGTGCTGCACCAGACAGTTCCTGTCACCAACTGGAATACAGAATGATGTTCTAAACAAAAATTCTAAAGAACAGAGACTGGATATTGTGCTAATTCTTGCATCAGCGGAAACTACCCATTAGTTACTGATCTAGCGAAACCATTTTGGGCAGAAGGTGAACAGTGCGAAGTGGAGATTTTGGATTCTTTTTATGGATTCTTCTTCTTCTTCTTCTTCTTCTCGTGGAGTTGATTCGTCTATTTACTAAGGCGATTCCTCAACTGCACCATGTGCGACTCGACGCCACTGCTCTGAGGCTAAAACAGGCTAAAACAGCATATATATTAAGACCATTTAAAATATATTGTTGACGTCAACAGCTGCGGCTCCTTTCATTTCTTTGTTAGAAGCCATTAGAAACTGTGACAAGTTCAGTACTTCAACCATCGGCTCCAGCACACCTGCCTTCTCATGTGGGCTGATAAAGACTGAAGATAGAAATACGTCTTTGATTCTCATGCCGAGATGGGAATGTCAACACCCGATGGGAAGGCAACATTGACTGGAATTCCTACAACGGCCTTGAGTTGTTCTTTAGGGTAGTGGATCTCGCTTCCTACTGGTGACAGCGTCCTGTTCGAGTTAACACTGGTGAATATTAGGTGCCCTTCACAGGCTGACACAGGTCCATTCCACGAAGTTAACCATGAAGGCGATAGTCTGCTGTTATGCCAAGAATTGCACCGTGCTGACTGATTGTGAAAACATTCCTCTCAGACATTTGAAAAAAGCATCAAGTGAAAGAGCAACGTAACAGACAACAGCAAGAGCAAAGACAAGTAAAGGAGCAAGGCCCGAGAGCCTCAGAGGAGACTCCTGTGCAACGAGGCAGCAAACATAGAGCAAAGAGGAGTCTGGAGAACTCTTCTTGGTGGAAGACGAACCATCCATTTCTCATGATTTTGGCCACCTATCTGATTCGGAAGGTGGGGATGACGACAGCTATGTCCTCCCTACTCCAAAGAAAAAACATGTCGGAAAAAGGGTTCCACCTTTGGTTCTTTCCTCCACCCCACTTCCAGACAACCAGTTCAGCAGAATACCTTGTCATTCCATTACTGCATAATAGACAAGAGCCTGTGCGTTGCGACTTTAATGATCCAGGTCCTGTCTTTAATATAATCAAGCGAAAGAGGAATCGCGGAGTGGAGTTTATTTCAAGAAGTGGAAACACTGTTAAGGCAAGAGAGATGAAGGCAGGATGTGGTGAGCGATTTAGGTACAGATGCAAACGCAACGTAAGTGGAAGTCAGAGGGAAGAGATTTTCCATGGTTCTGACAGCTGGGTTGCCTTAGAAGGCAATGTGGCTTCATCAGTCGGAACGTTAAAGAAGTGTGTAAAAATCGAGTGAAGGCCGCCGGAGATTCAAGTAGGAAGCGTATATTAAAATCGAAATTCGGGGTACATTCAGTGGATTTTGAGGTCTGCAAAAAATGTTCCCTGCAATCAGGAAGGACGGCAGCGTTTTGAAAATATTATTATGTTTCTGATTTAAACATCTGCACACCATTGCTACTTTGTATCTGTGCATAAATTTAGCCTCCTGCCAATCTGCCTGGGTTAAACAATGGCGTAACGTTTCCACCACACCAGTTAAGTACACTTAAATGATGTAGGGGCGGATAGGAAGAATCCTCATACTACAAGTAGATATCCTTGAGATGTTCTTATGTTATATGATAAAAAGTAAATACTGAATGAGGCCAGTTGGCAGTGGTGGCGTGACACATTCATGCAGTTCCGTCAAATATACACGAAAATAGTTATTACGTATTGTGAAAGTGTGTCCTCAGGCGTCAGTTGTAGCTTCTGCTCTTTAGGGAGACTGAGAGGGTGGATGACGGCGTCATGTCCTGCATGTGAATGAATGTGTGAATGATAATACAAATTGGAGGGAAGAGCGAATGGAGTCTGACAGCTCCTCCCAATTTGTTACTTACATTATATTGTTTGCTAGTAATGTCACTACCTCTTGATATTGTTACTGCGTTGATTAGTTTCACCATATCCCTCCAACAATCACCATGGGCCTTGTGGTGCGGTCTCAAATTTGGGTCATCATCGAACTTGACAGACAGCATTTGAATCCGGATAGCACGTAGAAGCGCATGAAAGCGAATGCCAACGCAGCCCCTTTCCCTTTCAAATGCCGGCTGGGTAGCCCGATGCGTGGAGGTGCCCCCCCCCACCCCCCCCCCCCCGTGGATGCAAAGGTTCGATTGTCAATTGGACTCAGATTTTTCGGAGGTGCCTCTGGCCCTGCCAACCACTGACGGTAAGTCCGTGGAAGGGCCAAGTCTTTTCTCCAATATAACCGTTATGGTGATTAAGTGGGACGTACGACCCAAACCCAACCCCTTTCAAATTGAAAAATCAAAGGCGAATGAAACCAAAAACGGTGTCTTGTCATAGTCAAATAAATAGTAGAGTTGTACTTTAGTTGTATGTCCTCGAAAGGACACCAAAGCCGATTAAATATGGCAATGCAACAGACGTATGATCACTTACGTCTCTGAGAAATGACTAGCTTGAGGCATAACTGGGTCGTAAGTAAACTTACACCTGTAATCAAAAACTCTTTTCTAATTTGCAAGTGACGTAAGTCTTCCCTGTGGAAAACAGGTGGTTCCAGCATAAAACGAGCAAGCTGCAGTGTCACGCAACACTAATTATCACATTCACACAAAAGTTGGAAGCGATTAAATAGAAAATGAGTAAATGCGGAAGTTTTTTTCGCCTCCTGAAAAATGGCCAAAAGTGACTTACGTCCCTAATCAATACCACCCGCGGCATTTGCTCTTTACAAAGACCACAATCCATGATCAAACGTGATTTTGTTCAACTAAATGAGGCCAATTAAGATAGAGAGATTGAGGTCTTTGTTTTTGGAGGATCTCTGCAGTTTGCATTCACAGCTCCTGTTTCTTGGTTCTTATTCTTACTGGGTTGTTGACTCCTCGTCCTTTGGCTTTCTCAGCCCTCAAAGGGCTCCCTTATGGGCATCTTCTTCCTTCTTTCTTTCATTTCATCTCCTTTCCGTCCGGGCTGCTTTGTTTGTTCTTTCTTAATGGTTGGCGCCATAAAAAAAAAAACACACACACACAAAAAAAGAGAGTAAGGATTCCTATCATGGGTGAGGGGGGGGGGGTGGGGGGATCCTTGTAGCATGAAGGGATTTAACCCCATAGCAAGGGCGGTAAATGTTCTTGGTTTAATTATATGTATTTATTAATTGTCGCCCCTGCTATCGGCAGGGGAGACAGACTGTAGTGGGTTTTGTTGGGGGGGGGGGGGCATGTGGCCATGACTGTTTGCCACAAAAAAAAAACGGCCATGGCGGTGTGCCGATGGCGCTGGAAATATATTTATTAATTTACTTGTTTTGGGGTGCCATGGCGGGGTGCCGATGGCGCTGCTTAAAAGTTTGGGCAGGGTGGGTTGTGAAGTGGCCATGGTGGTCTGCCGATGGCTCTGGATGGGGGAGTGGGTAGGGGGTGGATAGCAGAAGTAGGTTAGGGAAGAAAGAGGTGTGGGGGTATGGGAAATCTTCTGGTACTGGGGAGGGGAGGTCCTATTCCATATTGGGCGGCTGGCGGCCCTGTGTTGGTTAGTTGAATAAAGGAGGGCGAGGTTAGATCTGTCGGGGTGGAGAGGGGCCGATAGCATCTCGCAGGGAGAGGTTGGCGAGTGCCCCTCCAGCTGTTGGCAATTAAGATATGCATCCCCCCCCCCCCTTGCCGAGTATGATTTTGAAACGACACTAAAAAATATGTCTAGCACGACCACATTGACAAACACACATGTTAACAACGAAACAGTTGAACACATGTACGAGTATTCAACTAACAAGTCTTAAAAGATACAGTTGTCGGGCTATTTCTGTGTGAAACTGGGCTGTGGACATTTTGCCATATGCATTTTTAGGAAGCCAAACATTCTGGAAGATGAAATGACTTGATAGTAATCGTGGCCGAGTTTCTTTTCTTTCCGGAAAACTTAGGGTCTAAAAGACCTACCCCACTTTTTTTTACTCAGTTGAGCAGCTTTTTGCCCTTTGCATACACCATAATCCATGATTGTGAGTTGGTTGGACGAAATGAGCTCTTAAAATGTATGCGATCGGCCCTTGCATAGTAATGGTTTTGAAATAGCACTAAACAACAGAACTGTCCATTACGGTCATACTGACAAACCCTCAAAGATGTAATTATAAAATTTGTTGAGCTTTAACCATTCATAATTCAAACAAAACCTACCGATCTGAGACTCCTAGCACTGCCTCCTACCAGCCAAGATTTATCGTTTGGTACCGGTATCAGGCTGTCCTCATGAGTGGACCTTTTGATATGCCAAATGACGAAAGTTTCCAATATTTTGGGACGATAGTTAATGTTTTTGACATACTTTATGGGCCTGATACGCAGATAAGAATCTTGCATACTCCAGTCGATCATATGCAAAGCACTAAGATATTATCTCCGCCACCACATACCAAATGGTGGAAAAGCCAGTTCCCCTCTCTGATGAGGCTTCTTCTATTTGAAGATACCAAAACCCAAAATGCAAATAGGATCCATTTTTTCCCAAATGAATGAAATCATCTTGCCAGGCGCGAAAGACGTCAAAAAAGAAGCACCATTTTCACAATGCCAGAGATCTTGAAGGATGTGATTCCTCAAATCTGGCTTGGTAGGGGTTCAAACTTTAGGTTAAAAGAAATCCGGCAAAATTACATCAACATGGTTACCCACTTAACCAGATAACCCAGTTTTGGAGTAACTTGTGTCAACAAGAAATTTTGATCTCCGATACGTATGTCCCATAAGTTTTTGTTGTTGTTTTTTTTTTTTGCGCTAGGGGAAGGTACTTTAAAGCTTCTTTGTGTCTCCAGAGCCAGAGAGTCGCCCAATACTCCTAACAACAGCCTAAATTATAATTCATTCAAATTTTCTTTTTGTTTTCCTCCTGTTTTTTTGGTTGTAGGGGGCAAGGATGGGGATTCGATAAGATTTAAGGATAAGGACGTAGTAAGGGATGAGTACGTAAACGTAACCGACCCTAGCGCAAAACTGATGGAGGCCGTACGTTCAAGTAACAAAAGTCACTAATAAGAAAATCCTCTGGTTGATGGACAGTAAAAAAAAAAACAGCGAAAAAGGATCAACACAAATAGTTATTTACATGGTGGAACTGGCCGGATTGGAAGTGAGAACTTAGCTCTGTCGGTCCAACACTTTCATCTCTGAAGATGCTTTGATTTGAAGTATTCGCAATATTTATAATTTCATTATTATCTCTCTATATCCCGTTGTCTGGCAATCAGCACTCTCCAATCATCTCAGTTTTCTGACGTCCTGATTGTATCGCTCATCCTCAACCCCGTCCATTCTGGGATATTGTCCTCCCATTTCTTCCTCTGTCTGCCTCTCCTTCTCCCTCCTTGCACTGTGCCCTGCAGGAATGTCTTAGCAAGCCCTGATGACCTCATGACATGACCATACCATTTGAGCTTGCGTCTCTTGACCAAGGTCAACAGGTCCTCGTAGGGACCACCGACTTGTCTGATTCTGTTCCGAACTTCTTCGTTCGTGATATGATCTTTGCAGGATTTTGGATTTCATAATTATACGATTGCCAAATTTCATAATTAAGTAGAATATCAGAAACAAAACCCGATCATCATTATTTTCCATCAGTATCGATACTGTTTTATCTAGCATAATAGTAAAACTCGCGCCAGCCTATACAAACTTTATTCAAGCCAGCAGGCTTTATTTGTTGCTGAAATTTTGCACAAAAAGTAAAAAAAACAATTTGGACTAATCGCTTTTGGCGTTCTTTTTTTAGATTTGGAGACTTGAAATATTGGGGAAGTATGTTCTTAAAGTTTCCATTGGGTCGCTAATTTCTCCAGCAATCCATTCTTTTCCATGGACACACGACGTTATCACTTCCTATCAAACACACTGACCAGTGAGCAAATTATTGCCATTTCATGAGGATCTGACTGGGTGCGATTGGCATAAACGCGCAAAAGGAGTGTAGAATGACGTTTCTAACACAAACAACAACAGCAACAAAAAAAAACCTAAAGGAACAGGTAAGGTGAAGCAGATCCGTGATAACCACCCAAAACTCAAACTAATAAAAATGTTTCTCCCGGGCAAGGCCGGGCAACTCAGTTAGTTGTCATATGAAAAGATGAAGGGGGCAGTGAGTCCGGTGGGACACGTTGGTCTAGAGGCACCTCATGCCGAAGATAACGGGTTGAATCCCCTATCGGTGCCGGCATGTCGGAATTAATTTTTTTTTGGGGGGGGGGGGGGAGGGGGTGGTGGTGAGGGGGGCATTCCTGTCCCTGATCCTGTGTAAGGTAGGACCGAGCACCAAGTCTTCTCGGATAATAATGAAAAATTCGGAGGGCCCAGATGCGCGTTGCGCACGTTAAAAAGCGGAGGGATTAGTGCTTCGGTCAACTCTTCTTCTGTCCAGGTCCAGGTCGGTGCAGATCCGACAACCCAGGAACCAGGGTCAAGAAAGCCGGGAATTCTGTGGCCTGCTGCCAACAAGAAGGACAAATACAAAATACTGGAAAAGAAAGTCAAAGAGAAACTGAGAGAATCCAAGAAGAAGGCCAGCATAGGAGATGCCAAAGAGATGTTGGGTCTGTGTGCAAACATCATCTACGAGACAGCAATGGAAGAGTTTGACAGCTGCGAGAGTAAGAAGAAAACACCGGCGAAGGCGGGAGGGCCGAGTAGAGCTCTGGCGCAAATCAGAAAACAGAAAAGAGACCTGCAGAAGCAGAGAAAAAGTGCACCACCAGACCAGGAAGAAGGCCTGAAAATCTTGTATGAAGACCTAAAAAAGAGGAGCAGAGACCTGCAGAGGCAAGAAAGAAGGTGCAGCAGGCGAAAGGAACGCAAAAGAGCACGGGAGCAGTTTTTGAAAAACCCTTATGAGGCAGCCAAGAAGTTATTCACAGAAGCACGATGCGGGAAGCTGACTTGCACAAAAGAAGAGCTGGATGCTCACGTCAGGCAGACATACAGCGATCCCAAAAGTAATGAGCCGCTACCGGACATGAGAGGCCTGAAGCGACCGACCGCCCCTGGCGTGAGCTTCCGACTGGGACCGTTCACTGAGAAGGAAGTGGACGATTTTGTCAAAAGAGCAAGAGCCAAAAGCGCACCCGGGGGCGATGGAGTGTCCTACAGGGTTTTTAAGTATTGCGGCGAACTAAGACACATTCTGTACGTATTGCTGAGGGACCTGTGGGATGATAAGGAGCTTGTCGACGACTGGTGCAAAGCGGAAGGTGTATACCTACCGAAGGAACAGGATGCAGAAAGCATCGGACAATTTCGCCCTATCTCCATCATCAATGTGACGTGCAAGATCTTCATGGGTATACTTGCGAGGAGGGTTGTTGCTTATTTGCAGGGCAATGGCTACGTGGACGAAAGCGTCCAGAAAGCAGGAGTGCCAGGGATGCCGGGCTGCATTGAGCATGCTTTCACGATTTGGGAGGCAATTCAGGATGCCAAGAAAGCGAAAAGTAACCTGAACGTGGTCTGGTTGGATCTGGCGAATGCCTATGGGTCAGTACCCCACAAACTGCTGATGAAAGCAATGGAATTCTTCTACATCCCGCGCAAGGTGCAAGACATCATGAACGAGTACTACAGCAAATTCCAGATGCGATTCTCAACAGAAGAATTCACAACTGAGTGGCACCGTTTGGAGATCGGTATAGCAGCTGGCTGCACGATTTCGGTCATCTGGTTCATCCTAGTGATGGAGATGCTCTTGAGGTCAGCAGGCTTAAGTGAAGAAGAGGCAGAAGTAAGAGCACCGAAGAAGGCATTCATGGATGATGTGACTCTGCTGACAAAAGATGCGGACATAATGCAGACGGTCTTGGCGCGGCTGGATGAGCTGGTAACGTGGTCGAGGATGAAATTCAAAGCCAAGAAGTCCAGGAGCCTGACCTTGCACAAAGGAAAGCAGAAGCAACAGAAGTTCACGATCGCGGAGGAGAAGATACCCACAGTGAAAGATGAGCCTGTTAAGAGTTTAGGCCGATGGTATGCGGGAGCACTGAATGACAAGAGCCGTGGCGTGGCTATCATGAAACAAGCAGAGGCTGGCCTGAAAGCCATTGACAAGACTAGGCTGCCAGGAAAGTACAAGATATGGTGTCTTCAGTTCGCCCTATACCCGCGGCTTGCATGGCCACTGACAATGTACGAAGTCGCCTTGTCAAGAGTTGAAATGATAGAGAGAGCGTGTAACAACTTCATCAGAAAGTGGCTAGGCCTATCACGAACAATTAACACATCAGCCCTGTACAGGCAGAAAGGCGCGCTCTAGGTGCCACTCACTTCAATCGTGGAGATCTACAAGGCAGGAAAGATCAGGACGGTGATGATGCTGAGGGAGTCGAAGGACCATAAGATCAGCGACAACCCACCGGATGTCAGAACGGCAAGAAAATGGAGGGCGGAGGACGCGGCTGATGAGGTCATCTCTGTGTTGAAGCATGGCGACATTGTTGGCCCTGCACAGGCAGACAGGCTGGGACTGGGTAGTGGTGACTTCAAGCCCTTTGGGAAAATGTCACAGAAGGAGAGAAGATCAGCTGCAGCAGGGCAGGTGCGAAAGATGGAGGCGGAGAGGCGGGAAGTTCATCTAGTTCAGTGTGCTCAGCAAGGACAGGTGACGAGTTGGGAGGAGCATGTAGTGGAAAGAAAGATTGGGTGGAGTGAGGTATGGGAGTGGAATACTTCAAGGCTGAGCTTCCTTCTTCGGGCTACCTACGACGTTCTGCCTTCACCGGTGAACCTGGTCAGATGGAAGGCCCAGGAAGATGACAAGTGCAGGTGCGGAAAGCTAGGAACCATGAAACATATCCTCTCAAACTGCCACTTAGCGCTGAACAGATACACGTGGAGGCACAATGAGGTACTCAAGATTCTCACAAAGACAGCAAAGGAGCAGGTGAATGAGGGAAAGTACGCTCCTAAATCGCAGGACCACGGACTGAGAAAGATCACGTTCGTGCTGCAAGGAAGTAAGGTGCCTGAAAGAGAGAAGACAAGCAAAGCCCCTGCTGACGAAAGTGGTGGCCAATGGGAAGTGTCTGCAGATCTAGAAGGCAGCAAGAAATTTTTTCCCATTCCAACAACAAAGAAGCCTGACCTGGTGTTATGGAGCGAAGAAGAGAAAGAGGTACATCTGGTAGAGCTGACGGTGCCTTATGAAGATAATATCAAGGCAGCACACGAGAGGAAGGAGAGCCGCTACGAAGCTCTTGTCGAAGAGTGCGCGGAGGCGGGATGGAAGGTATCGCATTTCCCGGTCGAGGTCGGGTGTAGAGGCTTCATTGCAGACAGCGTCAGCAGGTGGATGAGAGTGGCTGGACTTGGCCCAAAGAAAGGAAATGCCATGAGGAAAGATCTACAAAAGACCGTAGAAAGAGCAAGCCATTGGATCTGGTTGAAGAGAGAGGATACCACCTGGAATGAGTCCTGACGGTTGACAGTAGAGGCATACAGTCGAACTGGCAAGGAGACCTCACATCAGTGAGGGGGCTCGGTGCGTCATTAAAATAGCTGTAGAGAGGTAGAGCCCGAAACAGCGACGCATTCTCTCCTGATGATCTCCACGCCAGAATCCGGTCTGCGGAGCATTCGGCTGTCAGCAGCTCAGGGGGCTGTTTTCAAACTACTAACTAAACTACCTTGGCCGTTGAAAGTGGAGAACAGCAGGCCGAACAAGGCCTCTGCCTGGACAAAATTCTAAAAAAACTCATCCCTACCACAAAACACACAGAAACACGAAAAATGAAAACGAGAAAAGTGAGGTGCATATGCAAAGGCAGCGAACCTCCTAAAATAAAGACCTACAACAACACAAGTGCCCAACACAATAAAGGAAGGGACTTAACACATTGGAAGAAAACATTTCATTAGCCTCCCCTTTTCAACTATTACAGAAATTAAAATTCAAAAGACAGATTTATTTCTCGCATCGTTTCAAAAAGAAAAGTAGTACACGCCTGGAGAACCAGCATCCAAAATAATGTGCGCAGTACGTCATGTTTTGCAGAGGAATTTGACAAGAGAATTACACACGCCACGATATTAACTCCGTGGTTGTAATCAAGACAATATTAAACAATCATTGAATATTTACTTGACGGCAATCTTCAGTACTCTCTGCAGTACTCCTTCTCTTACCCTGCCCCCCCCCCCCGCCTTTCTTTTTCTCTCTCTCTCTTTCTCTCATGTAGTCACACACATATTATATGTATACATTCCCGCTGCGTAAAACATAGTTCAAGGCCGACACCTGGCCGATAGCTACAGGGTTATAACACATCGTTTGTCCTTCATTCCTTGGAAGATTAAAAAAAAAAAACAACTAGTCATGGTCGACCCCACATAACTGACACGCAACAAAAACGAATGATTCATGCAGGCTGCAATACTGTGTGAAGCTACACATTGGAGAAGGAAGAATGTTTTCAGCGTGGGAAAGATATGGTACCCAGAATCGTTCACGGATGTGTATGACTATGAGGGGTTTCCTCGAAGCTCGCATCGCAAAGACTGGAAAGACCTAGATCTATATTATTTGGGCCCCCGTCTCCTTTCGAGAAACAAATGAAAATAAAAACAACAACAACAGGACCAACAGCTTTATTCTGAGGCTCCCGAGAGACAAATTTGTCTTGTAGTGATAACAACAGCAAATATCAACAAAGGGCACAACATTTAGAGACACAGAAGGACAAACAGATAGGCTGAGCAAACTGCAGTTTCAATGTCTACAACTGACGGACAAACGTACGTTACAGACATCGACTTTTTATTAAGACGCGTGAGGTTGATAGAGGTACCCGGAGCTGCCCTATGACAATCTCCCGCCATGAAATTTGACAGGCTTTATTTAAATTTTATACACAATACTCACCGCAGTTTTCGATAAAATTGGCCGAGGGAGTGTAAAATCCTTAACATTTATTTTTCACAATCTCACCAAAAAATTAAAAAAAAAAAAATCGAAATTACTAAATAAACCATAGGTATATGACATCAGAAAGGGAAGATGAGTTCATACTATCTTACATCCATACAGCTGATTACATGCTTATTTATCTTATAAATCGTTTACAAACGAACAAGCCTGCCAATTTTCATAATATTTCTCCCAGTGGGTACCGAACTTATGGCCCTTCCATGTGAGCAAACCCAAAATTTGAACCACACTCAGACCCAAAATTTTACTTCTCCCAAACTCGCCGGCCAACGTTTAAAAACATATCATTCAGTGAGTGAGGTATAAAAAAAAACATAACCCAGAGGTCCTTAACTAGCCAGATTTATGCCCTCTGGCATGAAGCACCCAAAAATGCCTGCTGAAAGGCGTGGCAAACATTTAGATGGATAGTTGCAACATGCCGTTATGTGTAGTTTCTAACATGTTCATTTGAACACAGAAAGTGAACTTTTTTTCCTTTTTTTTTTTGATTTTGTTCTCTGAAAATTTCCCAAATCACAAACTTACGTAATATCTAAATAAACAAAATAATAGGCCTACCCAGGGAAATACCCTAGAAAACAGCGTAAGTTACAGGATTAGAACAAGGGTGAAATCCATCTTTAGTTGGACGGGTAAGGTGACTTCCTAGTTCACCAATCAGCTAGAACTAGAGGACCTGCGAGAGAGATGCATTTGCGCAAAACTAACCGCTTTAATATAGTTTATTATGTGCGATTCAGTGTTGTCTTCCTTTCTTCTTTCAGTCGCCAAAACGCTGATGAACTAATCTGCATTATTATTTGCTCCATTACTATTGTGGAATTACCTATTATTCTGCCTCAAAGATATCTCATAATTTTGCACACTTTTTTTTCCTGACCATCCATCTATAAAAGATATGACGTCAGGTCTTTCCTTGTGGGTACGATACTGATATAGTTGGCAAAACAAAGAAATGATGATACGTACTACCCATTTCAGACTCACTCTTGTCATAAAATGGAAAAACAAAAATATGAAACAAAAAGAGCGAGCCACACAGACATCCAGAAGCATTCAACTTCAAGGGGGGATGGAGATATGGGTCAGATCAGAAGAGCACGATGATGTAAATAGAACTGTTGTGCTAAATGTCAGTTCAGTGCATTAAGTAGGCCTACTTATCATTTGGATGGAGATTTTCCAGGCTTATGCTTGCAAATACAAAACATAGCCCTTACTCATTTTGATTTCTCTCTCTCTCTCTCTCTCTCTCTCTCTCTCTCTCTCTCTCTCCGTGTGTCTCTGTCTCTTTGTCTCTCTGTCTCTGTCTGTCTCTCTGTCTCTCTCTCTCTCTGAGAATCATTTTCTGTGATACCCAGGATTTGATGATTTAAAAAAATTCCACCCCCAGAGCACTACCTCCCCATGTTTAATTGTATCTAACCGCCTTAAAATGGTAATGGTGAATAATGAGAAGGACTTTTTATGAAAAAACTTAATTGTAATGAACTTACATAGAACTGGATTCCTGTGCTGGTATTACTGGTAATGTTTGGTTAAACAGCGAACAAATTAAATATTAAATGGGCTCTGTGTTAAGAGTTGTCAGATTCATTCATTTTTTATGTGCAAACACCGCAGTCTCCATGGCCTCATTGTATTGTTTGTGGAATTCTCTATCACGCTATGCACACCCAACATGCACTGGTTAATCCATCTATACAGCTGCACTGCTCCATTCATCTAGTTCTGTACCCCTGTATAATTGGGCCGCACCTGTATGGCAAATAATATACAGGGGTTTAAAGTGGAGTCATTCTTCTGAAATTTGTACAGCAAATAACATATATTAGAATTGTTTGCTGTATATAACTGGCATGAGGAACCCGCATTATAGAGTTTTTATCTATCTATCAATCTATCTAGATCCATCTACGTGTCGAGTATACTGTTCAAACAGAGACTTCCAATGCTTCCCTTAAAACTGTAATGGTACCTTTTCAGATGACTGCATACAACAAACATGAAGTCTGCATTCTAAATGATGGATGGGGAGATTGTCCCTCCCTTGAGTAGAACGCAAAGGCGCAGTTGTCCGCCCCCCCCCCCAAAGTGTTACAGTCATAATACAGTTCATATCAGCCTCTGACTGAGAGTTTCATTTTTTCTGTATTGCTGTTTTGAAATGACACTGGAAATTAAACATACCTTGCTGAGGTCACTTTAGTCAGTTCGATGATAACAGTGTAATTATTCTCCTTGAGGCATGAGTACTGAGTATATTACTGCAGTTAACTTTTAAAATTTTGCTCTCCCAGGCCTGCCTATCACTTAGCCACGACTTTTAAAAAAAGTTTTGTCTGACATGTACACCATATCTTATATTATAAATAAATGAAAATAGTGGCAGGGGGTGGGGGTGGGGAGGGGGGGGGGAGTAATTAATTATGGCGCAATTTTGGCCCCTTTTTTGTTTTTCGGCCAGCACTACAGTCTAGATAACAGTTTCAAAAATCATTTTTTTTAAATTCTCAGGTGTCAGCTAATTTAAACCAATCGCTTTTGTATCGACCTATTGTGTGTTTTCAAGTTTTCGGCAATGTTTTTTTGAAAAGTTGCTGAAATGTAAATTACAACTGTTTTTTTTTAGGCTCCCTTTAACAATCCCACCGCACTAGGAGACAGCATTTGATATTGGGGCGTCGTGCCCTGCCACGCATGATGGGTTCTGAAGCAAACTGCAGATCATAATGGGAAACTGCCTAGATCAGAGAGGAGGGGGAGAGAAGGGTAGGGACACATATTTGTACTGGGTAATGCCGGGTAACTCACCCATTTAATTAAAAAAAAATAATTGGGAAAAATATATAAACCAGGAAGATGTGAATAGAAACAGAGACTAACTTCCTGGTTCGAAGTATTAAAGTTCTGAATAAAAGGACAAAGAGCTGTATTGCAGACTCCTTCTTCGTGTCTCCTGCCTTTGAGAACGTGTCTTCAGGTTGTACATTGTAGAGGTTCAGGCGCTCCAGAGGGTAAAATTATTTATTCAGGTAACGTATAACTCTAAAATTGTAACATTATTTTAATGTATTATATCTATCAAGCAAGATAAACCTTGCAAATTCTTTTAACTAAGCCCAAATGTATCTAGAATTAAGACATATTAATAACGGCACTTGAGTACCATGCAAGGACAAAAAGAAATTATTTTTCTACTTTTCTCTCCAGCAGTAAGCTTAAAGCAAGACAGATTTAGAAGAGGACACAAAGGCCGTTCTGTTCAAGATGAAGCTGTTGTGGTCATTCCTGTGTCTGGCCTTTTTCTTGTCGGCATGCGCACCACTGGCGGCAGCTCAGGGTGGACTGAAGATGCGAATAACCAAGAAAGGAATAGACTATGGTAAGCTACAACTTAAATGCAACCGTACCTAGAGATTTCCTTGTAGATTTCCTGTGCATATGAGAATAAAGGCATTGTCTGATTAAATAATGGCTGCCATTATTAATTGCCACATTCTGTCATGATACAGAAGGATTTTTATTTAAAATTCTCTTTTGAAAATTCAATTCATTTGGTAATTGATAAAGAAATAGTTACGTAGATCTATGACTATGAGCTAATGAAAACCAAAGTAAAAACAAAACAAAATAAGATTGCATGTCATATTATGTGTGTAATTCATTAACCAGCTTCGTTTAACATCATTATCGGCCTTTGGGGCAGATCCTTTTGTAATGAGTGGGACTTTCTTCTCCATGGCCATAAACAATGAAAATTTACATGCATGGAGTCTCTTAACTCTGGACAACTGCTCAGTACTCCCATGCGTTAATGTGGCTCTGTCATTATCGTACACCGATTATTTTACACTTTGTTGCCTCCGAGACATGCTTGCATGCCAAACATTTCTCTCTGCATGTATTTTTAGGCCTTCCCAGGTACTATTTATTCAAATTCGCTACTTTCTTTTCACGTATATTTTTCTTTTCTACGCTGAAATCAGTTTTGCCCTCACTTTCTCTTCCGGATACGTTCTGCATCTCATGTCATTCTTTCAGTTATTTTCTTTCCTTTCCTTTTGTCTTTTCTTTTCAACTTTCTTACCTATTTTTTCTTGGACTTTACCATTACAATCACGGAATATCAGGTTTTTCAGCCAGCATGGTTGCTCAAGCTACTTTCATTAATCTTTTCTTTCAATGTTCCTATCTATTCTCTATTTGACTTTACCGCCTATTATAATCATGCACTGTCATGTTTTACAGCCAACACGGTTGCTCAAGCTCTCATTCAGGAGAAACTGAGGACAATTATGATACCCGACTTCACTTTCAGCGCAAAACGCCTGTCAGGGAGCATTTCAAAGTATGAAAACATTGATAACTTAATATGCAACTTTAAGAAGCTGTAAAAAATAATTAATTTAATTTTAAAAAATAAATAAAACGTGGAAAATAAATTGGAATCCTAATTTTGGAATGATTTACTTTCTAGAGTGTAGACGTTTCAATGGAACGTGAAATTATATTATATTTATTATTATTATTACTATTATTATCGTGTTTCTTTTTTAATCACTGGAAGTTGTGCCATATAGGTGACAGAATGCAACTACGTTTGACATTTTCTGCTTTTTTCGGCAAGACGAGACTGACATCATTCGGCAAAACTGCCCAAAGAGAGCCGATGGCGAACGTTACCGAAGCCACTGTCTGGGCTGCGAAGTCGAGTTTTCACTACACCTTTCACCCGTAACACTATTATTTCAATTTTTTCCCTTTGTTTGCAGTATCAGGACTAATGGCATTGTTGGCCCAAGCAGTAGTCTCAGCCTTCACCCTGGACATAACGGTCTGACCTGGTCACTAACTAGGTTCTCTGTCAATTTGAATGCCGACTGGAGAGCCAGTTACAAAGTGGGATGGTCAGTGTTGTTTGGTATTGCTAAGGTCATTTTGCTTTGTCACATTGTTGTTGAAATAACTCACCAGTCTCAACAAATTAATGTTCCGCACTTTGATCATTCCTGTATCGCGGACGTTTTCATCATTCATCAGGTTCATTTCTCCCAATAATTATCAGCATCCAGGTGTCTTTGGTGTAATTTCTACATTTCAATACTCGTGAGCTATACAGTTGTTATCTTTCTCAACAATCTTTTGTTGCTCCTGTTCTCGTCGATTTTAACTGGGGTTACAATGACACATTATTTTCCCTCTTTATGTCATTACAATGATATACTGTCTCCCCGCTTTTATCTACCTTACAATGATACATAATTATCTCCTCTCTTTATCTCGTTACAGTGATACACTGTCTCCCCGCTTTTATCTACCTTACAATGATACATAATTATCTCCTCCCTTTATGTCGTTACAATGATACCTTATGTCCTCGCTTTTATCTAAGATACACGGATACATCATCTCCTCTTTTTTTTTTATCTACGTTACACTGATACATTATCTCCTCGCTTTTATCTCGTTACAAGGATACTTATCTCCTGGCTGTTATCTACGTTACAGTGATACATTATCCTTTCGCTCTTATCTACGTTACAACAATTTATCATCAGGCTGCTCCCTTTTATCCACGTTACAGTGATACATTCTGTTCTATTGCTCTCAGGTTCAATATTTCTGATCATGGCAGAATTGAGTTTAGTGCCAGCGGAGTGTCCATAACAACGACCATTGGGATTGGTAGGTATTTCTGTAGTAAGAGAACCGTATCATTGTCTTTGCAGAGTAACCAAAGCTTGTACAGCTGGTCCTGCGTTGATGGCTTATTTTCGCGCCTTGTTGGTAGAAGGGTATTATTCTGTAAATCTCTGATTAAACACAAGTTCGTCCTTGAAATTCCAAATCAATGCGGGTTTTCTGACGTGCACCCGCAGCGCATCCTATCATTTCTGAAAGACGCCGAACTCTACAAGTTGATGTACCCGGTAACACATTTTTATCATATTTACAAGATTCATATAGACATACTTTACAGTATGGTCCTTCTCCCATTAGATTTTTAACTTCACTTTTATTTGATCTTAACTCTAGGCATCTGAGGGCCAACCCAAAGTGAGATTACAAAAAAAAAAAAAAAACGTAAAAAGGCGCAAACTGGCCGTTATCGTACCGACGTGCCATTAGACCGAACTCAAACAGCGTATACGTTTCGCGATCATTTGTCTTTTTACTGTGTAAGGTACCAGCGACGGACGTCCAACGCTGCAACTGAAACACTGCAGTGCTGATCTTGGAGATGTTCAGGTCAGCTTCCATGGTGGTCTTGCTTTAATCTACAATCTCTTCAAGCGTCCTGCAGCAAGGAAAGCCAAGGAAGAGCTGACTCCTGAGGTGAATGATTCACCATTTTTTTTTGCCTTGGGTATCCATGCCTTGCTAAGTGGATACGAATTATATCGTTAGCAGATCAGTAATATTCCGCCTCACCTAGTTATCATTGGAAACAACCTGTGGGTGCTGGATGTCTTTTCTTTACTTCTGAAATATTTCCATTTCTGTGTACATGCATTTTATTATTTTAATAGCTAGCCTCAGTTGGAGGCTGCTTTATCATAATGCTCACCAGTGAATCGTGCAGGGCCTAAATAATTTAGTTGTTATCATGCAGACATGTCATACAACTCAAAATCAGAAAAAAAGGGACATCAAACTATAAAACATTTAGCACTCAGTATTGAAAAACAACGAACAAAATCAAAGAAGAGGACAAAATTGAAAATTGAAATTAATAGATTAAAATGTATCCATATCATCCCCCCCCCCGCCCCCCCCGCCCCCCCACCAGCAACAACAAAATTCATTATTCGTTATTGAATATATTATATTGTTATTAATAAATATTCAAATATTATTTGAGTTGTGTGTTGTGAACTGCTTTGAGTTGTGAACTGCTGTGAGTTGTGAACTGTTGTGTGTTGTGAACTGCGCCTAACAGGCTGCGTTACAATTTGCTCTGAGATAGAGAGAGAGAGTGTGCGAGACAGGGAGAGAGAAAGAAGCAGTGCAGTGTGTTGAGCGCTTCGCAGGCGCTCCATTCTGCTCTGTGGTTGACATGTTGTTTCTGTAAAGCGCATAGAGCATTTTAAATGGATATGCGCTATATAAATGCTATACATTATTATTATTATTATTATCAGTTGAGCTCTGGCTTCCATTAAAAACAGAATTTAAGTTTTAAGAAAGTGTTTTGTATAGTGATAGAATTACCGTCTGATTGGTGTTAGCTCAATTAGGGCCCATGTAATACTCCCAAACGCTTGCTTTCTTGAAGACATCTCTGACAGATAGATGGATGGTCATTGTCTTTTAAATTGATAGTTCAGGCAATTTACACTGTTAAGTGTTGTACCGGATAGGTGGGCTTAAGTGTTTCTCTTTTACAATTCACCCACTGTGGTGACATAATAGCGTATCTCACCCTTTTTAAATATTTGAGAAAAGCAAGTAAAGCCGTCTTATCGAGTTGAAAATAATATGGTGTTATTTGTGGCATGTTTCTTGCTCCCAAAAATCTTGGGCAAGGTCCCAAGAGGAATACACGAACGGTCAGAATAATTTTAGGCTTATTGGTGGGAACGTGACCAGTTCTTTCATGATTTCGATACATCCTCTATTTCAACTTTCCTTGGTATCTGTCAACTTCCCATACTGTTCATTCTCTGCCATGAGTGTATCTTTAAAACTAAACTCAGCTTTTAATGAAATGATTCCTTTAAAAAAAATTGACTGTCTCCAGATCTGTGAACAAGTAAGCAAAGCGGTGAACGAGAATGCCCGGGAAGCCCTCGCCAGAATGAAAGGTGAGGTGTCCAAATTGAGATCACATAAAAACACTTCTTCATTATATGGGGTGCAAATGCCGAAGGCAAAGATTCCGCGAAGTCAAATACCCTCAACATCTTCATTAAATTCATAACTTTGTCTGATAGTAACAAACACAGTGTTTTAATATTTGTCTGTAAAGATTTATACGAGTACTTTACTAATTTGTGTCAACGCTGAACGCAATGTAGTTTTTGTTCTTGCTAAAACAGAGATTCCAAAACGAAATTATTTTGCATTACCATCAGATCGAGAAAGCAACTAGAGTTAAGGTCATGATTGGAAATGTAATTAATGTAAGGCTTAGGTTATAGTTTGTTATAAACGCGAGGTCTGTTTGAAACTTGAGGCCACGTCTCTATTATCATTTCGGAATATTAAGTCCTTAATTATTCTCTATTTACAGATATTAATATGAGCTAAAGAAGAAATCCTCTCACATTTTCTGTCGAGGATTTCCGTACTATCTAGTTAAGCGTCACCTTGAAAAGCTTTCAAGAGATTGATTTTTCGGTAGCATTGAAAGTTACGTTGCTTTAGGTAAACAATTAGCCATAAAAAGAACGAGTTCTAAACTAATAAGAATAAATTAACAAATTTTAATGTGACTAATTCCACACAAATGAAGACTACAGGGGAAAAACATCAGTCGTCACAAAATGAAGGTTTGGAGAAATTCACATGTCAAAGTTTGAAAGTCTATTTATAGGTTGAAAAGCTAAATTGAATGCCTTATCTAAATTTGTTCCTACTGCTGGACAACGGCTGTTTTTCACTTAATCGGTATGATAGGAAAAAAGTTAAAGATATTAACTAAGAGCTGAGGGAGGTAACCATAAACTCCATTTTGTGACAACTGGCGTTCTTCCTCCGTAGTCTTCATAATTATGTAAACTCTTTGACATTGAGTCTACTTTGTATCTTACTTTAAATTTCATTCATTATTTTATACCAACAGTGACAGCTGACATTGATCACCGTTTCCTGGTGGACTACGGCTTAATGGGACCTGTCTCTGTCACTTCACAACATATGGAATCTCAGCATAAGGTCAGTCTTGGTTTTCTCTTTTTTAAATGAAAAGTTTAATTCCAGTTTTCGTTTCTTCTGTCTGCCCGCCTGTCTGGCTACCTGTCTGCCTACCTGTCTAAATGCCTGTCGGCCTAGCTGCCTGTCTACCTGTCTAAGTGCCTGTCTGCATGCCTGCCTACCCGCCTCTTATCTATCCACCTGTCTGTCTGCTCCCCCACACCTCTTTCTTCCTGACAAAGATTGTATACCACGCTTTTCGTTCACTCTCGTGTTCCTTTAGGGTGAGGTGACCTGGAAATCTGATCAACGACGCAGCCCGTATTTTCCCCCACAATTCCCGGCCTCCGGCGACACCAATAGAATGTTGTACCTCTGGCTGTCAGAATACACTGTTGACACGTTCGTCTATACAGCCCACAGACACGGCTATCTTCAGTACTACTTGACCAAAGCTGATGTAAGCCTTTATGTAACTTAGACAAAATTGGTTGGTTTTGAATTCACTGGCTAGTCATTGGCGTGAACTTAGAAAGGAGACGGTCATACAGAAACTCTCAGACAAAATAGAACAAATATTTTTAGCCTAGATAATAATGATTATGTCCACTAAATTCTTCCTCACTTCGCCAGCCAGAACCGGCTTAGCCTGAAATTACCGAACGATCACCGTGGGAGACGACCATTGTCAGAACATCAAAAAGAAAAGCTATGTAGCATTTCTTCTGACCACCTCGCCGTATGTCGCTAAAACCTATCAATGGCGTAGGTCGTGGCGTCAAAATACATGTCGTATAAATATAAAAACCACAGAAAAACTGTGGGGTCGTAGCAAGGCTATTATGGAAAGTCAAAATTTGGCAAAAAGAAAAACTTGTAGGCAGCAAAGCCTCGCTTAAGAAATGACACTCAAACGATACAATGAAACGGAAAACTAAAAGAGAAGAGAGAAAATAGCTGATATTCTGACAACAGCATTTTTCAAGGAAAAAAAAAACCCACACGGCACAACAGCAACAGAAAAAATTGGAAAATTAAACAGATAAACTTATGCCAGGTTTTGTTACATACAACCTTTTTCTTTTTGCCAAGTCATAGTATCTAATATACAACATACTCTTAAGGAACAAATTATTAGGATACTCTCTTTAAAAATATGGTGTCTGCGAGACAACAGAACGTATGAGTAGGGATATAACAATAAAATCCTCTTTAGGAGTGTGGTGTACCTGAGCCCCCGGGAGGCGCGTCTTGGGATTAGGCAATAAAATCCTACAATAAAATCTCTTTAAAAGTGTGGCATCTCTGAGGTAGCAGGACGTTCGGTCAGGAATAGTGAACATGCATGTGCGTTGGTGAGCACCCACATCCATATTTTAAAATTTTTAAACCATGGGAAGATGGCCAATGACGTCATTGAGGAAAAACCTGGCTTTTCAAGGAAGAAAAATCCCAGAAATAAGACAATTACGAACGTTTACAATTGGTGAACTTTTCACTTAAATGAACGAAGAAAGTAGCCCTATTGTTCTTAAAAACCACAATAACCCAGGGCCGGATTTAGAGCGTTAAATCAAATAAGCTAGCAAGACAGTGGAGATGGGTACGAACGTTGTTGCCAGTCCAGTGGGTTTTTCATGAGACATACAAAACGCCTGTGGGAACAGCTATGGCCAGACAGAGACAGTCACACCCATTGATATATGGACCCTACAGACCAGGACCGTCTTCACATCTTCCTCGCTCCATGAACCAATGGACATTTGCATGTATGGGGCCCCCTAAACCCTTCATAATGCTCCCTTGAGTCATAACTGGTAGACTCAGTCATGTAGATTGACTTTTTTTTTTCTGTAATTCTTATGCATAATAAGCAATTCTTTTTGAGTACTCTATGAAGAACCACCGCAAATAAATTGTAATTTCCAGATTTGTAAAGATTGAATTTATTTTGTATCAATTTTCCCGCAGCTGCCACCGAATTAAAAAACCGAATTAATGCTAAAAGGCAGTGTTTTATAATCCCGTCACCGCTTTCTCTCTCTCTCTCTCTCCCTCTCTGTCTTCTTCTTCGTTTGCAGCTTGGACAAAAATATCCAAATTCTTGGGTTTCTATCGGCATCAGATCCGCAGCGGAGCCTCAGATAACAATGACCAGTGGAGCCATTTCTGTTATGGCCGTCGCTAATGTTGATCTTGATGTCAACATGCCCAATGGTACCACAGCCAACATCCTCCGACTAAATGTGGTAAGTTCTACCGCTTATTATATCATACCATGAGCTCCTTTTGTAGCGATGAGAAGGAAAGGTATAAACTTTCCTTGTCAATAATTTCAGGGGCATATATAAAAGCATTTGATTTCGTTTTTCATCGGAAATTAAATAAATGTCTAATGATGATACTGGGGTGATGTCCTTCACTGTCCTCCTAAATCTTTGTTTTTGCTTCATTCAAGTCAAAAAGGAGAGGTGAAGGGCTAGGTGGGCCATTTAGCACTGGCCTACCATTTTGAAGGTAGGGCAAAAGAAGGGGGGGGGGGGAGTGGACTCTTTGATAAACGAACACTGATATGGTAAAGAGAATCAAAGCGGGAGCCTGTAGCATACAGTGTTGGATTAAATTCGTAAAACTTTAATCCGCACAGGAAAAAAATAGATGAATAAATGCAGATACAATAACTGAAACCAACATTTGTAGGAAATATACGACGTTTATTTATCTCTTTATTACTTATTAAATGAGATAAAAACAACAACAACCCACACACACAATTAATGGGCTGCTTGAAAAGAGTTCCACATTTCCTATCTGGATCTTGCCTACCACCAGCTAAGCCTTGGGGGTGGGAGGGGGGTGTGTGTTGGAGGGGTGGGGGGGGGGGGAGGATTCATTCATCGAATTTCCGATGTAAAAGGTCGAATGAAGATTGTTATCTAGACACTCTTTACCATTTTGGTAAGACATTGTGGTCATAATGGCTTGTTGTTTTTTTTTCAGGTTCCTCAGTGTAATGATACATTATCCGTGTTTAAGATTCTGTGAAACATATTGATTGTTTATTTGCTGTTTGTCTTCAGAGTTTATCACTGTCAGGCCATTTGGCCATTGCCAACGATCTGTTGAAGGCGAGAGTTATCAGGCACAGGTATAAATACCTTTTTTTTTTTTTGTAAAAGTCTTGAAGTTATCCTTTGTGTCAAGAGAGAAGTTTTAGAATTAAAGTGAAAGTAAAAAATAAAATGGAAACAAAATACTATGAAAATAACGAGAACGGCTTTAAAGAGTGGAGAAAATGAAACAGTGATAGAGAGAAAGAGACAGAGACACTGCGGGGAGAAGAGGGGGATATAGAGTGGGGAGGTCAGAGCAAGAGAGAGATGGGGAGAGAGAGAGAGAGAGAGAGAGAGAGAGAGAGAGAGAGAGAGAGAGAGAGAGAGAGAGAGAGAGAGAGAGAGAGAGAGAGAGCGCATATTTTATCTTTTTTGTCCGGAAAGTTACACTGGTAAATTGTAGTAAACATAGTAATATCCCCTTTGTCAGGGTAGCTTCTCATCACGTCAAGATTTAAACTAGTAACAGCTGACCATTAGAGTGGATTCCCGTAAGTGCAGAACAAATGGAATAAAACACAAGTTTCACTCAGGACATCAAAAATGTGTTGATCTATTTACAGTTTCACTATTAATGTGGTGTCTTCTTCCATCGGAAACGCTACTGCTCTGGTAAGTTCATGATCAAATTTCTACTATGATTTATTCTAGTAGTTCTTTTCTTTCGCAAAGGTCACAATTTTTGATTTTCATTGCCACCCATGGGTATAAAATTACATTTTTTTCCAATACTATGTTTTTAAGTAATGTAGTAATACAGTGAATTGTATTCTCAAATCATAATTATTACTTCTCCGAAGCACATCAGTCTGACGTTTCTCGCCAGAAGTGCGTCATGTCGATGTTATATAATGTAATATAATATAATATAATATAAAATACCCCATCACTTTTCAACCTTCCTCTCCCTCTTTCTTCCCTCTCCACAGGAGGCAGGTTTGCAAACTTTGATTAGTGGAACTCTCCAGTTCTCCATTATCCCAGAACTCAACAGTAAGTAATTAATATGTTATTAATGATGGTCAGTCTTAGAGACAGGCGAAGAGACCGAGGCCACTTTGGTGATACCGTAAATGACTGTGATCCCCAAGTGGAATAAACTGCAGGAGATGGCTCCAATTATATTATTGCTTTCTTTATTTGTGACACTTGCACCAAAAACCAGAGGTACTGGTTCAAACCCTGATCTTGGCGATGAAAAGAAAAAAAGGGTGACGAAAACCGAGAGACATGACCTCGGTGTGGCCGGTGTTCTACAAGACGTTAAAGGCTGAAATACCAGTCTTCCATTGAAGATCTTCATCTGTCTCTCTCCACCTGAGGAGTTTCTTACCGCTGTCATCTGAGCTTCCTGTCCTCTTTCATTCGTTCTGTCTTCTTCATGGTCTCTATTCTACATCCTGTTTGTCTCCTTGAGTAGGATCACATGATCAGATCAGCCCCATCGAAGGTCAAGGCAATTATTTTTAACTTTTTCAAACCTTCTTCTCCCGACATTCTTATTCCACATCTTTATTTTCACATCTAGTAAAAAAAAGAATGGAAAGTTGCAGCCAGAAGCAACCATTAGGGAATTGCCAAGCAATTAATAAATATGAAATGAATAACGATGAAGAAATTACATAATAATACATAAATGTTGTGATTTACGTTACTAAATTTCCATCCATCATCTTGAGGCCTTACGTATTTTCATTTCTCCACAGGGCGGGGTCAGATGGGCGTGGAACTGCCAATGTCTGATGACGTCTTGATTAAAAATGCCAAGTTCAGCTTACACCGGGTAAGTCCAAAGCTGATTCTTCGAAGACAAGAAAGAAACTCTTGGGGTTGCCGAACACTGCCCTGCTTTGGTCGGCCAATTAGTTGGATGGTGACGTCACGACATTGAATTGTAGCGATTTCCAACGAGTTGGCTGGTGGTAGAGATTCCACTGAACATATTTGTTATGACATCATCATCTGACTAGTCAGCCAATCAAAACTGGCTAATGAGCGCCCAGACGCCACCATCAAACTAACTGGCCCTTGAAAATCGTCTAGTGGGGCGCTTTGGCTTATAGTTAATTCTACACATCAAAGATTTCATACAGGATGCCGTAGCGCATGTTGATTTACAGGCCTTTTTTCCCCTGTTTACACGAGTCATATAGGCCCACTTTATAGTAGGTAACTTTTCCCGCTGGAATTTTAACTTCAGTTTTGTTTAATCTCACTTATAGGCATCGAAGGGCTGAAGGCAAGCACAAAGTGAGATAACGAATAAAACGTGAAAGGCGCAAAGGGGCAGTGTTAGTGCCAACGAGCCGTTAAACCCAAACTCAACTCAAAACTCATACAGGATGGTCATTTCTGAATTTTCCAATTGCATTCTGACAACCCTTTTTCTTGAACTGGAGTTTGAGACATGGATGGGAAAGTTTGGAAACAACAATAACAAGAAAATTTAAATTTAATTCGAGATATCATATTATTACTTTTTTTTTTTTTTTCGTTTTTGTTATGAGTATGTTTCTGTTTCTCCAGCCTGTCCCAGAAAGTCTGATTTTCGGGCTTCGTAATTCGCACAGTCATTAGCCTATGCTAACTTTGAACACCTTGCTGCTGGGGTTACACGAAGTCTGACTACAAATTTCTATTTTGTTTCCTGCGTCCGCAGGGATTTGTGGTGGTCTCATCTGATGTGGATTACACGAAAGTCTAGAAACGATGATGCTGGACCCATCCTTGGAACTCTGTCTGTCCTCGTCCTTAATACCTACAACAGCTTTATGTATTAAGTTTTTAGCAAAGTTCTTGGATTAAATTCGAGAAAACCTGTAAAATATTGTTGTGTCTAGCTCTCTTTTATTTACACAAAGTGTGTAGAGGTTTAATTTTTAAATACCAGAGACAAAAAATCCTAGTTTCCCTCCGAGTTAGTGTTGCGACATTTTCCAGGCAATGCCTGTTGAGATGAAATTAATGCTCAGTACCAGGTGGTAATTTTCTCGTAAAACAATATCTATAACTCTTAAAGAGAAATAATGGACACATTTATGTAAACATTTCGAAAATCTGTAATTAATATTTTCTGACACAGAAATACAATTTGTTATCCTGTTAAATGTAAAAAAAAAAAAAAAAGAATAAATAAAATTACTTCCTTCATTTGCTTACCTTTTAATTTAGCAATTCGATGAATTATCTTGAATGGAAGCGAGCGAGGACTCAGAAATAATATATACATCATGTATACAGATACGCTAATGCTAGAAAGCATACGTCAAAATTGGGCAAAAAGAAAAGGTTGTATGTTAAGATAAGATAAGATAAGATAAGATAAGAATCACTTTATTATCCCATATGGGAAATTCGTTTTCACAGAGTGTTTAACAGCACACATGTGGTACATACATCTCACGTATCATTATAAATAAACAAACTCAATAAGTCAATAACAGACACACATGGCGTGACATGGAAAGAACCTTAATGAAATGTGGCACACATCTATCTATAAGATGACTTGCTGAGGCGAATTGCTGAAGGCAAGAATGATCTTCTGTATCTTTCCCTGTTTGCTTTCATGTGTATTATTCTGTTGCTCTTGGATGATCTAGAAACCTGATGAAACAGGGGATGGTGGCTGTCATTTAAGATGGACATGAATTTCTTCACACAAGCATTTGAGTATAGATGATTAAAACTGAAAAATGCCGTGTCTGTCATGTTGCATACTTTCTTGATGATTGTGTTGTTAAGTTTATGCTTGTCACTTTCTCTTGCATTGCCTCCCCATGCTGTAATACAATAAGTTATTATACTTTCGATGGCAGCTTTGTAGAACAGGGAAAGCAGTGTTTTATCAACATTAAAAGATCTTAATTTTCGTAAAAAGTACATTCTCTGGCTGGCTCTTGAATGGACATTTGAAATATGTGTATGCCAGTCTAGATTGTGGTGGATATATATACCCAAATATTTGTAACATTCAACTCGCTCAACCTCTTCATTATCAATGCTTAATGGTGGTGACGGTGCCGTATTTGTCCTCAAATCAATTACAATCTCTTTTGTTTTCTTCACATTCAAAACAAGAAAATGATCATGGCACCACTGTACAAATCTGGCTATTTCTGTAATATAGGCATCTTCATCGACTGAGTTCTTGATAAGACCTTGGATGGTAGTGCCATCTGCAAATTTGATTATATGAACATTGTCAGACTCACTTCTACACTGACTGGTATAAATGGTGAAGAGGACAGGAGATAAAACGCAGCCTTGTGGCGCTCCTGTGTTCGTATAGAGAGTTGGTGGCGTAAAAATACTCTGTCCAACATTTAAACTTACATACTGGGGTCGATTAGTAAGGAAATCTAGTACCCACGATACAATATGTTTGTTGACATTCATTTCCAACAGTTTTGAAACAAGGAGATGTGGTTGAATGGTATTGAAGGCGCTGGAAAAGTCTACGAAAAGGATTCGCGCATAGTTTTTTGGAATGTCGAGATGTTTGTAGACGTTGTCAAGAAAGTATAAGATGGCATCTTCCACACCCCGTTTCTCTCGGTAAGCAAATTGCATCGGATCTTGGTGACATTCTAAAAGGGGCAATAATCGTGTCAGAACAATTCTCTCCAAGCATTTCATTACAACAGACGTTAGTGCAATCGGCCTTAAATCATTCATTTCTACTACTTTGTTCTTTTTCGGTACAGGTATTATCTTAGATGTTTTCCAGCACAGGGGAATTACATGGCTGCTTAGTGATAAGTTAAAAATAGGCGTAAAGGCTTTTGCTAGTTGTTGTGAACACATTTTTATAGTCTTACACTTTATACCATCAGGCCCACAACTTTTGTTGACATTCATTGTTGTGAACTGTTTTACGAGGTCTTGTGCACTGACAATAATAGAATCTTCATTGACAAAATCATTTAAAAAAGCATGGTTCAAATCACATATGTCAGCAGAGAAATCATGAATGTCAAAACGGGCATAATAACCATTCAGATCATTTACATATACATTGGCATTTGGTACGTCAATTGATGTTTGTTTTGGTGAATACCCAACAATCTTTTTCATACAGTCCCATACCTGTCTGGTTTTGTGTGATTTAAATTGCTGCTGTAATTTATTCTTGTACTCATTTCTGCATTCTTCTATCTTTTTCCTTAATTTTCTTTGGGTTTCCTCCTTTTCCATTTCATCTTTTCGTTGGTATGCTCTTTTCTTTTCGTTTAAAAGTAGTTTTAATTCTTTGCTGACCCAGGGCTTATTATTTTGGAAACACACTACTTCTTTCTTATTTAAAATCAGATCTTCACAAAATTTAATGTATTCAGAAGTAGTGTACGTTAATTCGCGAATATCTTGGCAGTATCACTAAAAACAGTCCAATCAGTACAGTCAAAACAGCCTTTAAGTTGGTCGATGGTATCCTCATCCCAGATGGTGACAGACTTTTTGGCTGGTTTGGTTGCCTTTATTTTGGGTCGATAGCTGGGCAGCAATGACGTCATATTGTGGTCAGAATCGCCTAGTGGTGGAAGGGATCTCGAGACGAAGGCTTTTTTTATGTTGCCATAGCAGAGGTCGATGGTTCTGTTGTTTCTGGTGGGACAGGAAACATACTGGTGGAAGGCTGGCAGGACATTCTCTAGAGTGCAGTTGTTAAAGTCGCCAGTTATGAATACTGCACCGTCCGGCGTGCGTGCTTGTTGTTTATACACAGCGTTGCTTATGGTAGCGGAGGCAATATCCACATTTGCTTGCGGGGGAATGTACACAACGATCATTGTCACTTTGGGAAATTCTCGAGGCAGATAAAACGGTCTTAAAACAACAGAGAGTAGCTCGATGTCAGGTGTGCATATTGTGTCTTGAACATAGATATTATTAGGATGGCACCATTGTTGGTTGACATACAGGCATACCCCGCCTCCACGGGTCTTGTTGGAAGCGCTGGTTCTATCTGCCCTGCACAGAGTGAAATTATCTATGTCCAGGCTGGCAGTGGTGATCAATTCTGAGAACCATGTCTCGCTAAAACATATAAGAGAGGCCTCGCGGTATTCATACATATGACGAGTGCAGGCTTGTAATTCGTCAAGTTTGTTGTTGAGTGAACGAGCGTTTCCGGTCACGATGATGGGGAGAGCCGGTCTATTTACTCTCTTGCGGACCCGAGTTCTAACTCCGCCCCTTTTCCCACGCTTCCTTTTCTTCATTTCTGGTGGTAAATTTAGACCCACGTAAGGAGTGTTCACGGTGGGCTGAAGAGATCGTAATATGGCGGGGCTATAGGTGAAAAATGGAGGACTTACTTTGATAGTTTTCACATGAAATGTTTGCTCTGACAGTCCAACTATAGCCAAAAACAGCAATCCAAGTATGCATTTTGGAGCAAAGGTTTCCATGATGTCACTAAACTGATACAAAGAGCAAAAAACGGTCGAAAACACTAGAAAAATACACAGAAATGGAGAGCACAACAACTCCGTGCTGTCGCCACCGAGCGGCGCCAAAACGTGAGAAGCCCCGCGTGAGAAATAAAACCCAAACAATACAAAGCAAACTAAAGAGAAGACAAAATTTACACAAATTTTCGGCTTTCGCCAAAAGCATGGACGGACGTGCTTTGGTGCTGCTAACGAAGCAAGAACTCGCAGCTAAGTAAACTAGTTCACTTCGTTCCTGTTGAAGTCTTTTATTGTTCGTTTTTTTCACTTGACAAAGGCGAAAGCAACATACAACCTTTTCTTTTTGCCCAATTTTGACTTTGCTTATAGCCCTGCTGCGACCCCACAGTTTTTCTGTGGTTTTTATGATATTTCGTAGAAAGCATACGTGGGTGTCCCCGTAATGCATATAATTTATGTACTTCAGATATGGTTTATTTAACTCATTTAACCTCGCTGTGTATGTGTATGTTGTCAGTTCCAATTACATGCAATAAACCGACATCCATGTGTGAATTTGGTGACTTGCAGGGTATTTTTAATTTCTGTGTATGGCGGGGTCACCCTTACATGGTGTTCATTCTCCCCCCACCCCTACCCTCTTTTTCCCTAACTGTAGAGCATTCAGTAGGGGGTCTCTGCTGTACACTCCCGCCCCCACCCCCCCTTTACTAGTTTATGGCATCATAAAGGCCTGTTCACACTGGTAGGTTTTAGGAATAGAAAAAGGGAATAGGGGGCTGTGTGGGAAGAACTCTCCTGGTTTTGCCGTCTTCGAAACATGACCAAAACAACGATGCGCATTGCTTCTCATTCAGTGTAAACAAACAACCTTTCCTAAGGGGGAAATCGGGAAAAAAAGACGGAAAGCCAGGAGAGTTCTTCCCACACGGTCCCCCATTCCTTTTTTCTATTCCTAAAACCTACCAGTGTAAACAGGCCTAAAGTATGTGATGTGATAAAAGTATGTTAATCATGACTTTATCTCTCTCTCTCCCCTCCAAAAACGTGTTTGAGGTTTGGGTAATAAACACAACCCGACTGTAGTTTTAAGGGTACGGTGGGCTTGGCAGTCAATAAATAACCATGATGAAAATTTTAACAAATTTCTCTCGGCGTTTAAAGAAGGAGGTATTACGATAATAAGCATCGAGGAAATGCCCTTAGAAGGATTGGCTTGGGCACAGATACACTCAGAGAAGAATGATTAAATCAAATTGTCACTTCTGTTACAATTACTACTTCCTCCTTACAATTGCTTCCATATGAAGCTAAAAATTCATAAGCTCTTTCACAAAGGCCAATGTAGCATATTGTGTAACTATTCAAATTGTGTGCCAGTCGTTCCTTTAAAACTAAAATAGCGATGACATCCCCCCCCCCCCACCCGTCCACCCCCTTCCCCGCAAATCTTGTCCTTGGGGAATTTTCCACAGGCTAATAATATTAAACTTCTAGTCTAACATGATGGTAAATATATAAATATGTTTCGCTTTTATCAGTCTGTGTGCCCGCTTGCCTGTCCGTCTCTCTGTCTTTTTATAAATCTCAATGTGTTTGTCTGTCTCTCTCTCTATATATATATATAATATATGACTCTCCACCTCAAAAGGGACCACAAGTGCAACATTTGACAAAATGAGTTATTGTTACAGCCAAAATTACTAGGCTATGACCTTCAATTCAACACAAAAATGAAGTGAATAGGATAAGAACTGCATTTTTTACGAATTTTTACAAACATCCAGTAGGAGGAAGCTAAAATTGAGAAAAACGCATGCAAAGTTCTGCGTTACATCACCCTAGCAACAACCCCTTCAAAATAAAGCTAGGTCCATGAAATTTGGCACACACATACTTAAATATTCACTCAAACACCACACAAAATTTTAGTGATTTAAATAGAAAAGTAAAAAAGTTATATAAAATATGTTGTTCCCCGCACACTTTAATTGTGACCAAAATTCAAAGAAGGGATAGGAGGAAAGTGTTTATGGTACTCTCGGAGAAGGTCATGCAACATGAAAGACCAGACATTTTCTGCATTCAGTTAAAATGTTTTGTTTGAACTCGCCTGAGAAGAACATGTATTTTGGTTTGATTTTTTCAAGAGGTCAAAAAATTTCACATTAAGCCCAAGTTGGCGAGATTCACTCACGTGTTTTAGCCCAGCGAAACTATTATTCTGTAAATACATGTATATCTGTATAGTGGAAGATTATTCTTTGATGATTTTGATATTATTAACGTATGCTCTTGGACTGATAAAGAATTTCTTGATATTATTCACTATAATCATTGTGTTAAATCAATCTCATTTCACCTTGTCTGTGTCTTTCCTTGGAATGTTCTGATAATTTATTACTACATCATATATAATTAAATGTACATTGATCTTCATACAATTGGTTCCTTTCCTATAACATATGGACCAAACTGAAAGTAGCAAAAAAGAAATAATAATAATAATAATAATGGAGATCATTTATATAGCACCTAATCCGAACGAGTTCCCTCTGGGCGCTTTACAGACAGTCTTGTTCTCTTGATTTGCATCTTTCTCTCTCTCTCTCTCTCTTTCTTTCTCTCTCCCTCTCTCTATCTCAGAGCAAATTGTAATGCAGCCTGTTACGCGCAGTTCACAGCTCACAGCTTGTATTCTAAAGTATTATAATAATATTTGAATATATTAATATTTATTTAATAATCTATTATAAATTTTTGTTGGTGATATGGGGCGGGGGAGGGGGGGGTGATAGGGATACATTTTAATCTATAAACTTTTAATTTTGCCCGGGGAGCGGCCTATTCAGCCTGCTCTGTCACAAATCCCAGACTGGGAATTGTAATAATTATGACAGGACAACAATCACGAACGAACAAGTATAACACTTAACAGAACAACCAAACAGACTCACACATTTATTATACATAAAAATAAGATATACGTGCATTACGTTATTCAATTCAACTACCATCCCATGGTCAGCATTCCCGACATTCATTCCTCTACGGGTCCACAACCCGATAATACTTTCTAAAATATGCTCTGGCCTCAGCCTCACATCTATATATATATTACTTGCTGGCCTCTCTTATTGGCTCCTGCTCAACCTAATCTCCGTATCTCAATCTCCCCTCGAGGTCTTAATAGCACATTAATATTTCAATAGCACATTATATTCTCAATGGCACATTAACATCTTAATAGCACATTAACATCTTAATAACACGTCCCTGTCTGTGGCCAGACTGCCACGACTCATGTGCTCCCGCTGTCCTGCGCGACAGCTTCACTCAGGCAGGCCTGTGGGTAGCCTTCTGCCCAACCCCGGCACAAGTCCGCTCACCGCGGGTGGCGTCTCTGCCCGACCCCGGCACCTATAAGAATAACATTACATTTCTATAACACCATACAATTACTATCCACTTCACCACTCATTACGAACCATCAAGCGTACACACAATAGTCCACATTTCACTCACCACACCTCTTACGGTAACACACCTCTACCGTACCACACAGCACTCAGACTCGCTACGAATCCATGATCCGAACTTACATCTATCGCTCATTGCGCACCTCTCTATACACAGTAATCAATGACTTTCACATTCCTCACATATAACTTATTTACATCATGGTCATAGGAGAATATCAATCATCATAATTATCAATCATAGTTCAACCTACCAGTCATCACTGGAAAACACACAATCTCCCGACTGCTTTCCCACCTCTGTCCCCTTGGACCTCTTAACTTGCAGTGACTTTTCACTACACAAGATTTACCTCATCGCCTTCACTTTACTCACGTCTTGCACGCTTCCACGTTAACTAACAGAAGTCAATATAGGTGAGCAGCCTCACTATCCCGTGAGTCAATCCTACACTTCCATGCCCCCGTAATCCTTGAATCTCGCTCACTCCACTCGTGACATGCTCTTTACGATTTCCAACTGCCAAGGTATCTTTAACGTGCGCTACTTGCACACGGGCCCTCCGAGTTTTTTCATCTTTATCCGAGAAGACTAGGTACTCGATCCTACCTCCCAATAGGATCAGGGACACGAAAATATGAGAAAAATCTCTATTTCCAACATGCCTGCACAGCCCGGGTTTTGAACCCGGGACCCTTGGCATGAGAGGCGAGGACCTTGCCTCTAGACCACCTTGTCCCCAAATGTGTGAGGAAGACTGTCTTCTTCCTTTTTATCTGTTTGTCTGTGCCTAATTGTGTTGTCATCACAGAAAATTGATACCTTACTCCACCCACTCTCTCTTTTGCCTGTAGTGTACCATGTACCCACAAGGGACTTTATTGGGGCATTATAACGAGAGATAATCACAAATGGACTGCAGAAATTTGAGAATGGATTTTTCAGATTTATTTCCCTTAAATCCAACAGTTTCCTGAAGTATCAAAGACAGATGAAATACATTTAATAATGGTTTGGTTTTTCCACAACCACTTTGCCCCACTGAATTCCTCTTCTGCTTTTAGGCCAGAAAAAGGCTACATTTTCATTCGAGGATAAATCACTTATGTCCATTTGCAAAAGAAAATAAATACATTTTACTTGGTTATCTCTCTTAGTATAACAACCTGCATAGCAGATTTATAATACATGTAGTTAAGACAAAAATTGTGCATGTGGTGGTGCAGGCAACAAATTTTGCATAGTTGATGGATCGTCGATGGACAGACAAATAATAATGGATATAGAACGACCTCATCATAATAATGTTCTTTGTTTCTTTGAATGACATCGAGACAGAGCTAGAAAAACGGACAGAAGGGGGGAGGGGGGGGGGAATTCATTATTTATTTTAAATTTTAGGAGATACAGTGATGCCTTAGAGGCTTTTTATTATGGACATATTATGATAACTTTCGACAGTGACCTTCTAACTGTTACTGTCCAGTGGTCATTACGAATAAAAAAGCTAGCTGTGAATCAATGATTCATTGATATTTTCCATATTCGATATTAGATTTCAAATTGAAAATGTTCTCACATAATTATCGGTCGTTAGTGGCTAGACTGACCATGAGCCACATAATTGACTAGAATGACCATTTTTGACAAACGGCAAAAATATATCTAGTTCCTTTTTTTGTGTGTGCCTTGTGGGCGATATGGTATGTCATTTTATGTGCAGAGGTGGATTAGCGTCGTGCGCAGAAGTGTTTCCACAATTTGTATGGATCTAATAATCGTGTTTGAGGTTTCCTAATATCATTTTTTTTTTTTTTGGCAGTACGGCAAACGCTTGTGAATGTGTGTGTATCGTGGTCAGTGACCCAGTTATTGAGCATGATGGTGTACTAGTTCTTTTTTATTACTCCAAAATCCGATGTTTAAAGATTTTCAGCTCATGGTTTAAAAAAACTGATAATGACATTCAGCGACAACTATTGCTCCAAGTGACATTCAATAATTACTACTGTTCCAATCTGAGTGCGTGTGGAAACAGTGCGAAAAGAAAATGTACTTACTGGAAAAGAACCAAATCTAGGATACTTTGGCTTCACAGAATGCTAACATACCTGTTTTATTAAGACATGCCAATACAGTTTCGCATGTATTAAGCAACGACTTTTCATCTGCGAAAGCATTCAGTGCACACATTTGTCACAAGGAACAAACAAACATGCAGTTTTTCCCTCTCTGTCAACTCAGAAATTCGAGGGAACATTGATGACAACTCAAGGTGAATGAACTCGTGTGATATGTATTGTTTATGTGATGTAACAACACGCCATGCTGAAAACCCATATTTAGGCACCAAGAGACACAGAAATGACACCATATCGCACCAGTGCAAATCTTTCTGTGGTTAACACGAAATGACAACGACAGCGAACGACACTGAAACGACACCGAAAGGACACAGAAACCGACATTGACACCGACTCGTATTTCACGACGGTGTATATGGATTTTCAACTTTTTACACTTCGTTCCTTGAAATAAAATTTTTCACACAAAAACAAACATCACAAACGACAAAGACGGCAACATACATGCGGCACAAAGAAAAACAACAACTCAACGGAACTTTGTTTTACATAGAATCCAGAAACAATTTATGATTAAATCAGCCCATGCTGGGCCTGCATTATACTCAGGCGCAAAAATCTTGCAACAAACTTCAAAAGGCTGGGTTAATTCAATTTTTTTGTTTAAGGAACTAAAAATTGTTCCCATGAAATAAAATCTTTAATTTTTCTAATGTTTATGGCAGCAACAGAACTTGACTTGAAGATGACATCTTTTTATTTCATTCAATTATTTCCAGCGGTTCAAAAGTTACAGCCGTTTAAATGTTTGTTGTAAGACTTAGTGTTCGTTCACACCAAACTGCCGACAACGGGCGTGCTATCACGGCCGAGCGTCAATAGTACAAATCATAATAATGGTCGGATTTAGACCAACCTACCGACAACGGGCGTGCAATCACGGCCGAGCGACAACAGTACAAATCATAATAATGATCGGATTCAGACCAACCTACCGGCAACAGACGAGTCATTTTCTCTCGCCCGTCCGACTTTTCACTTTTATCACCGCCGTAAAATTTCAGCGACACTCAGCTGTGTAGCCAACAAGCTTGGGGTACGCGAGGTTAAAGAAAAACCATCCCTTCCTGTTGGCTACACGGCTGAGTGTACTGTTGTCGCTCGGCCGTGTTTGCACGCCCGTTGTCGGCAGTTTGGTGTGAACGAACGCTTATACGACCTAGTATATTTATGGAAGAAAATAAGGAGGAAAACCACAAAACCTGTGTAAATTAGGAGAAAACACGGCAGCAAGAGGCTATCCCTAAAGTATTTATGCTAGATTTTGGCGCTCTTGTAACCTCCTCCCCACCCCCCGGCCTTCCCCACCTGTACGTTTTACATTCGCTTGGCTTTCACCCCTATCCCCAACAGTACGGGCATACTGTCATTAAAATATGGAATCAAATGTCCGTGCTAAAGGCCTTAGCATTCTGAAGCTGTAAAAATATGATTGTGCTCGGATGTTTTGATTATGTCATGAGAAGCAGCCTGTATTTGATTTTTGTAGTTGATTTATAATTTTGATCTTACAAGTTATTTTTTGTTGAAAAAAAACAAAAAAAACAAATTATAAAACCAAATATTTTTATTTAACCCTACAAGCTATTTTTTCTTTAAAAAAAAAACAACAACAAACAAAACAAATAAAACCAAATAATTTTATTCAATATCGTGAGTGAAAAGTCTACGTACACTTGACAGAAACCCCTATGCTCTGCAAGTACCCTTTTCATACGCTGAGTTGTGAGTTTGAGTTTCATGGCCCGTCGGCAGATTTTGCACCTTCATATTTTTTTGGTTATCTTACTTTCAGCTTTTCATACCCTGAAAATACACAAATTCACTTGACAAAGGCGAAAGCCGAAAATTTGTGTCTTTTCTGTCTTCTCTTTAGTTTGCTTTGTATTGTTTGGGTTTTATTTCTCACGCGGGGCTTTGCAACATACAACTTTCTCTTTTTGCCCAATTTTGGCGCCAGAGTCTAAGAATGGTTCCGTGCCCTCCTCCTCCTCTAAAACAAAATTTCAATAATGTGTGGATTTCAATAATGCCCAATATGAACTTTTAAGACATTTCCAATGATGTTCATAACATATATATTAAAACTTTCATTTTAACAGATATCTCCCTATCGTGTGCCATTTCTTGTCTTTCCGCGCAATCACGCCGTCTTTACAAAATTTAGCACTCATTTTAATACCACGTCCAATCTCACGGCTTTTCAGACATTCTCACTTGTATTTGTTCATACATTTTTAAAAATTTTAATAGAACCCCTCCAATTGCGGGCTGTTTAGCATTCATGTCCCAAACCATAAGATTTCTGGTAGGCGAACGTAACTTTTCCCTCTTTTGGGACATTTCCATCCGTGTTAATAGACCTTTTCATTTAATTGAAACTTGCCGATCGTATTCTGTTTGCTGCTTTCCATGTCTTTACAATACCATTTGTCATAGGTGAACGGTGCAGGCTGACGCGATGTAGAACCCAAACCCAAACCCACCCACCCAACCTCCCAAATCTCCTCCCACTATAAAAATGGTGAGGGGAGGGGGATAGCTGTGCACTTTATAATTATTCCTCTCTGCATGCAGTCACTTCCACAGCCTGCCTTGATTTAAGTCACTATTGCCTTTCGCAAAACGGGCGCTTCAGTTCGTGAGAATATAATTATGGTATAATATGTCAAAATTGGGCAAAAAGATAAAGTCGTATGTAACAAAGCCCCGCGGAAGAAATAATACCCAAACGATACAATGCAAACTAAAAGAGGAGAGAGAAAATCTATTATATATTTCAGTAACTTGCAACCATTGGCATGACTAACTGACCAAACTATACACTCTTCAGGCCTTAAATTTGGCAGGAAGGTGGCAATTGAGATAAGGAAGATGATGGCTATAATTAAAAGTTGTTTACTTCAAGCGTGTATTAAAAAAAAAACAATGTTTATTGCTATGTAACATCTGTATTTTTGCATGTTTGTTTCGTAATATACAGTACCGTGCATGTCATAAAAAGTAACCGTATCAAGCGTTCTGTTTGGTGCGTAGTGTTGTGGTGCGCATGAGTTCTGAAGCAAGATCACATGACTGTTTATTCTGGGCAATGCCCGGTAGCTCATCTAGTATTATATATTTCAGTAACTTGCAACCTTTGGCATGAGTCACTGACCAAACTATACACTCTTCAGGCCTTAAATTTGGCAGGAAGGTAGCAATTGAGATAAGGAAGATGATGGCTATAATTAAAAGTTGTTTACTTCAAGCATGTATTTTTAAAAAATAAAAATGTTTATTGCTGTGCAACATCTGTATTTTTGCATGTTTGTTTAGTAATATAAAATAGTACCGTGCATGTCATACAAAGTAACCGTATCAAGTGTTCAGTTTGGTGCGTAGTGTTCTGGTGCGCATGAGTTCTGAAGCAAGACTGTAGCAGTTTATTACTTTTATTATATGTATGAGAGAGAGAGAGAGAAAGAGAGAGAGAGAGAGAGAGAGAGAGAGAGAGAGAGAGAGAGAGAGAGAGAGAGAGAGAGAGAGAGAGAGAGAGAGAGAGAGAGAGAGAGGGGGGCACATGATTATTCCGGGCAATGCCCGGTAGGTCATCTAGTCTTTAATATTTCGGTTGTCGCCTTTGCCAAGAAGAAAAAAACGAAAAAAAAAACAACAACAACAGAATAAAAAGGGAACAGAGTAAGCAGTAAAAGATTTCAATAGGAAATGTACAGAATCGAAACAGAATATGGGTACTTAACTGGGAATTCTTGTTTGGGTAGCAACACAAAAAGCACGCCCGATTGCCAATGTATGGAAGCTCGAAGTCTTGCCTGAGTAGCAACACAAAAGCACGCCCGATTGCCAATGTATAGAAGCTCGAAGTCTTGCCTGGGTAGCAACACAAAAAGCACGCCCGATTGCCAATGTATGGAAGCTCGAAGTCTTGCTTGAGTAGCAACACAAAAGCACGCCCGACTGCTAATGTACATGTAAGCTCGAAAACTTGCTTGGGCAGCTGCACAAAAGCACGTCCGTCTGTCAATGTATGGAAGCTCGAAGTTTTTCTGTGGTTTTCATAGTATTTCGTCAGTTGTAGGCCTATAACGTAGCAGGGGTCGGCAAACCTTTGAGAGAAGGGCCGTATATTTTCAGAATTTCGATAGAATTCAACTGTAGATAGCCGCAGCATGAATTAAAGCCCATAAACCAGTTGCATTTAAACAAAACAAAAACAAAAAGCAAAGACCAAAATGTGGCCAAAGAAAAAAAAGTTGTGTAAAATGTAGCAAAGCCTCGCGTAAGAAAGAATACAGAAACGCTACAATAAAACGCAAAGGCTTACTTATACTCAACAGGGTTTTGTTTTCAATGTGTCTGTTCCAAAAAAAAATAATTCAGATAGGGGCTAATATTTAATTTCCAGAGCAATGCATTGCACAAGGCTCTACAAATATACATTTTATGCGTGACATTTTATTAACCAAAGAACACTTATTGAAATAAAACAAAGTAAATTTTAAAATACATGTAAGACACTCTGGTGGGCTTAGCTCATGTAAATCCTTTCCATTTAAATGTGAAAATGGCCAGTTGTTTTTTTGTGTTTTTTTTTTCAGTCTTCATGGGAGGGAGACACCATTTGACAATGATGTGCGGTTCGAACTGCGTGCAAGGAATGAGCATTAAAAACAGACAAACACTAAAATTTTATGTTGGTCAAATAACAGGGTTCACACGGGTCCTTAAAAGTCCTTAAAGTACTTAATTTTCACAAATGAAAAAATAAGTACTCAAAAAGTCCTTAAATTCTGAAAATTATGCCAAAGTCCTTAAAAAGTCCTTAAAATTTATGTTTCAGGCGAAAATTTTTGAAATTCAATGTAATTTTGGTGTTGCAGATCTAAATATCTAGATCTAGATCTGGGTTGTCTTATCTTAAAAGTTAGATCGGTGAAGGCAGGTTTTTCTGCTGGCCGTTTTGAAAACGTGAACCAAAGATGGCAGTCACACTCTGAACTGTAGTGCATTTGATGAGAAACCTTTGAAGGGCAGTTATAGAATTGATAAATTTGATTATAAAGTGTAAGGAACTTCAACTCTTTGGGAAAAACAATATTCCCAGCTTGTGAACAAAGGTATTCTCTCAAAAGAGATTATACCATGTATGTATTTCATACGGCCAACTGCCAGAAAGGCCTCTATGTCCCTCTCAAATTTCCGTCATAGCTGTACAGTACTATACAAATTAATGTGCTTTTCTTGCGCTGACGAGAATCAGTATGAAACAACATTCAAAAGCTACGGCTGTTCTTCGGCGTGCTTTTAGTTTCTTGCCAGGCGGTCAGGTCAAAAGCGGTCAAAAGGTCAGTCACGCCCCGCTGCACCCACGCCCGCCGATGCCGTCGGCTTATCGCTAATTAGTACTTTTTTAAAGTCATAGACAAGACAGAACATTGTTTGAATTTTATAAATAATTTTATATTTCGTGTACAGCTGAAATACAAGCCGGAATCTTACCATCCAAAATTTCAAGAATGAAATCATTCCGCAAGAAAGTGAAAGAAATACAAAGTACTTAATTACACACATAATGTTACAGACAAAATATCTCACAACATAAAAAGCAATAGCAGCATTCATAGCAAAATACTAAAAAACGAATCGCTACCACAACGAGAAAAATCAAAAGAAGAAAAGTGAGGTGTAAATGTGTAGCATCTGCGGGCTACCCCTTGCCCTCCCCCGGTTTTGTTGTTGTGCTGGTGGCTGAGCATGTGTCCACTACTTTTTTCATTTTATTGTTGATAACCGCCAGAGTGTACTGTACTCCGTGACCTGACCTTCTTTTCTAGTGAGTA
The DNA here is from genome assembly GCA_963931925.1 of Onchidella celtica. Taxonomy (NCBI): domain Eukaryota; kingdom Metazoa; phylum Mollusca; class Gastropoda; order Systellommatophora; family Onchidiidae; genus Onchidella; species Onchidella celtica. Next base: position 27,602,219 of record OZ007574.1, on the reverse strand, counting down.
GTTTTTTTCCTCGCTCGCTTGTTGTCAGGTGTTTTGACTCGTTCAGTAAATATTAGTATGTTCCCGAATATTCGATAACGTGGTGGAAACGAATGTTTACGCCAGATTTGGCCTTGAGTGATGTAACCTGATGACGTGTTGATGCGTGGTTGGTTAGTTTGTGCGACGGCAAAGGTAACGTTTATTTCGGGAACTTTCTGTAGGAATGTTTATATATATAGACCTGTGTGAGTGGTTGGGCGGGTGAGTAAGTGAGTTTCCTTTTGTGTGGCGTAGATATTTAGTTTCGCTGGTGTCTTCCTAGTAATTTATTGTTCACTATACAGTTATTAAACTTTAGTATTATTTAATCTTTCGTCGGATCTCGTGTTTATTTATTTTACAGCTGTAATAGTTTCGTTTTCTAAAGGGTTGTAGTTAGATCAACTAACTCCCCCCTACTATAACGTGCTAGAACAACCTCAGCTGTTACATATTGGGGACTCGTCCGGGATCCGACCATATTCGAGCGGACCAGATCAAAATTACTAGATTTATTTACATAGTTTATTGTAGGAATATCATCGACAAGCTATCTACAACATGTCAGAGGTTATTGGAAGGTTTAGCCAGGAAGCGGACGCTATGGAGCTCACTGGGCAGGAGAGACGGAACTACATCCGTGAAGGCCTAAGGGAGGAAAGAGAGAGGCAAGAGCGCATGGAGCAACTGAAGATAGAGGCTCGGGAGAAGGAGATGAACCACGAGCTGGAGATGGAGAGGATCCGCCATCAGGGTGGAGGCGAGTCGACGCAGGGGACCAGCGACCACGCCAGTTCTAAGAGACCCAAGCTACCTGCATTTCAGGACAAGAAGGACGATCTGGATAGCTGGTTGCTGCGGTTTGAGAGGTTTGCTGAGACAGCTGAATGGCCCAGATCCACCTGGACGACATCACTGTCTGCCCTGCTGACCGGGAGAGCTTTGGAGTGCTTCTGCAGACTACCGATCGACGAAGCCAAGGACTACGACAAGGTCAAGGAAGCGTTGCAGAAGAGGTACAACCTGTCAGAGGACGGATACAGACTCATGTTCAGACAAGGTAAGCCTGAAGATGGAGAAGATGTTGGAATGTTCTTGACCAGGATCAAGACCTATCTAGAGAGGTGGATAAAGCTGTCGAAGACGGAGGAGACCTACGAAGGAGTGAGAGATCTGTTCGTCAGAGAGCAATTCATGGATGCCTGCCCACCAGACCTTGCAACCCATATGAGCGAGAGGAAACCAAAGACGCTACAGGACATCGCAGATTCAGCGGAGGCGTACCTGGTAGCGAGGAACCGTACGCTCAGCGGGAGCGCCAGACTGCAGAGCTGGCCAGTGCGATGGAGGCCCAACGGAGACAAAAGCCCACAGGTCTGCCATAGGTGCCAGAGGCCGGGACACAAGGCGACGGAGTGTCGTGCAAAGTTAAACGACAAAGGTGAGTTGAAATGTTACCTTTGTGGAAAGCCAGGCCACGTTCGGAAGATGTGTCCAGCCCAGAAGGATATGGGACGAGGCAAGCCGAACAAGGCGGCGGCGGCCGTAGTGATAGCGGCGGACGAGTCGTCGAGACAGGATGCGACGACGGCTGACACCAGCATCAACGTTCAAGCGGTAATGAAGGACGGGAAGCTACAGTTAGCGGTGCCTGTTACGTGCGGAGGATGCAGTGACGGAAGGACCGTGGAGAAGCTGAAGTTACCAGTGATGAAGGGCTTGATTGGAAATCGAGCGGTAGATGTCCTAAGAGATACCGGCTGTGAAGGTGTAGTGGTGCGGCGAGCACTGGTGGACGACGGACAGCTCACCGGTGGGAAGAAACTTATCGCGAGGATCGATAACTCCTTGCTAGCGGCGGAGGAAGCCGTTATCGACGTGAAGACGCCTTACCTGACGGGCAAAGTGACGGCGCTGTGTCTCCCGGAGACCATCTGCGACCTAGTAGTCGGGAACGTGGACGGAGCGAAGGATCCGTACGACCCTGATACTGAGGTGATGGTAGGAGCGGTGACCACGAGGGCCCAGGAGAAGAGGAAGGACCGGTCTACGTCGCTGAAGGTGCCGAGGGCAGAACGGCACGCGGGAGTGGATAGAGAGGAACTTATCCGACTCCAAGAAGAAGACGAAGTCATTAGGAAGTTAGAGCAGAAGAAGATCCCAACTAATAGAGGCAATAAATCTGTTCATTTTGAGAAACATGGAGGAGTACTGTACCGGATCTACAAGGACCTGAGACAGGCGACTGTTATAAGGCAAGTGGTACTACCCGAGAAACTGAGAGAGTATGTACTGATTGTAGCCCACGACTCGATCGTCGGAGGACACCTCGGCGTGAAGAAAACCAAAGACAGAGTTATGAGCAATTTTTATTGGCCTGGAATTGAAGGTGACGTCGCGAGATACTGCCGCTCATGCGACATATGCCAGAGGACGGTGAACAAAGGAGCGACCCCAAAGGTGCACCTGCAGAGTATGCCAGTAGTGGACGTACCATTTAGGCGAGTGGCCGTGGACTTAGTAGGACCTATCGACCCCCCAAGTGAAGGTGGACATCGATATATCCTGGTGTACATAGACTACGCTACTCGCTACCCTGAAGCCACACCCTTGAAGAAGATCGACGCAGAAACGGTAGCTGAAGCCTTAGTGAACATCTACAGCCGTTTGGGTGTGCCCGAAGATATCTTGTCCGACCAAGGGACCCAGTTTATGTCAGATGTCATGAAGGAAACGAACAGACCACTGGGAATTCGACAGTCGACCACTACAGTCTACCACCCTATGTGCAACGGGTTGGTGGAGCGATTCAACGGCACACTGAAGAAAACATTGAGACGACTGTGCGCAGAGCAACCCAAGCAGTGGCACAGACACATCAACCCGCTGCTCTTCGCATATCGTGAAGTTCCCCAAGAGTCGACCAAGTTTGCCCCATTCGAGTTGCTGTATGGGAGAACTGTGAGAGGACCAATGCACATCTTACGACAACTATGGACCAAGGACGTAGAGGAGCCGGAAACGAAGACCAGTTACCAGTACGTCATGGAACTACGTGAGAGGCTGGAGGACACATGGAAGTTAGCGACGGAAGAACTCTCCAAGGCTCAAGGTAGACAGAAGACCTACTACGACCGGAAGGCGCGAGAGAGGAAGTTCCGCCCCGGAGATGAAGTGTTGGTGCTACTGCCGACGAACACTAACAAGCTCCTAGTCCAATGGAAGGGACCATATAAGGTAGTCTCAGTTGTCGGTGTTAACGACTATAGAGTCAAGATGGGTGCAAAAGAAAAGACATTGCACGCCAACCTCCTCAAGAGATACATTCCAAGGACGTCAAAAGCAGCAGCAGTGGCAATGGAACCGAGACCTGTTGTGACAGAGATGTGTGGGATGGAAAACAGTAGGAGAGACACCACGCCTGGAATGTCAACGCCATAAAGGACGGCGGCGGTGATAGTGCTGAGACTGTACTGGCAGAGGACGACATGATGGACAAGAGTCAACCCGTGGAGTCAGCTGGCATGACAATCATCGAGGACTGCGACCTGGAAGGCGACAACGGTGGAACGACGGAGGACCTTGCCGACCTAGGAAGCTGGAACCAGAATGAAGGCTACAGAGATGTCCAGTATGGAACGCAACTGACATCGGAACAACGTCAAGAACTCTGCGATGTGGTGAAGAATTACCAGCACGTCTTCACCAATCTCCCTGGATGCTGTCAGTTGGGTGAACATCGCATCGACCTGACGACAGAAGTACCAGTTCGTCAACGACCATACCCGGTGCCCTACGCTATGCGCGACTCATTGAAGGAGGAGCTTAGCACCATGGAACGGCAAGGCAATCATTCGAAGGAGCTCATCAGCTTATGCTTCACCTATTGTTGTCGTCAAGAAGAAGGACGGATCCAACCGAGTCTGCATCGACTACAGGAGGTTAAACAAGATCACAGTATTCGACCCTCATCCGTCAGCAGCGCCATCAGAAGTGTTTCAGAGTCTCTCGAGAGGAAAATTATTCTCTCGGATTGACCTGAGCAAGGGATACTGGCAAGTGAAAATTCGAGAGCAAGACATTCCCAAGACGGCGTTCGTCACCATGGGCGAACACTATGAATTCATTCGGATGCCTTTTGGGATGATGAACTCAGGAGCCACGCTGAACAGGATCGTAAAGCCATTGATCCGTGGAATGAACAATGTGACAGCATATGTGGACGACCTGCTGATTCATACAGAGACATTCGACGAGCATGTGAAGACTCTCAAGGACTTACTGCAGAGGATGGACCAAGCTGGATTAACTGCAAGACCATCGAAGTGTCTGATTGGAACGTCTGAAGTAGACTTTGTTGGACACTTAGTGGGAGAAGGTATGATTGGCCTGTTAGAAGAGAATGTATGTAAGGTACGAGACGCACCCAGACCCACCACTAAGAAGGAAGTGAAAGCATTCTTAGGATTAGTGGGATATTACCATGAATTTATTCCTAACTTTTCAGCGATTGCATCACCATTGTCTGATTTACTTAGAAAGGGTCAGCCCAATATAGTTCAGTGGGATGAAACGCAGGAGAAAGCGTACACCTCTTTGAAGAATGTCATTATCTCCAAACCCGTGTTATGTTTGCCAGATTTTTCCAAAGAGTTTGTCTTAGCAACTGATGCATCAGATCGCGGATTAGGCGCTAGTCTTATGCAGGAACACGAGGGAAAGTTGTACCCTGTGGCATATGCTAGTCGTAAGCTATTGCCTCGTGAGACAAAAATATTCGGTCTCAGAGCGAGAATGTTTGCTATTGTTTGGGCTGTAAAAAAGTTTACTTTGTATTTGTATGGAAAGGAGTTTGTGCTCCAAACTGACCATCGGTCATTAGAGTTTTTGAACTCTGCCAAGTTTGACAGTCCAAAGTTATTACGATGGAGTTTATTTTTACAGTCTTATCGATTCAGGATTCACTACGTAAAAGGCAGAGAAAATGTCTGTGCCGATTTCCTGAGCAGGGTATTTTAAAGTAGTACACTATCAGTGAAATGCATTGTAACCCATACTTTTGCCTACTGGATGAATTTCTAGGACGGCAGTATTGTACTGTAATTGGGGACATAGTTCATCTGTGACTGAATATGGAATTGATAGCTGATAGAGAGTCATGATGTGTTAGTCACATTTTGATTTTATGCTATGTCATATTAGTTACCGATGGAACTTGGTGTAATTTTTGGAAAATGTAACCCAAATGGGGACTGCGAGCAAGCAGTGTTTGTGTTATATTGCATTGTTGTAACTTGTGTTGACCTAATATGATGAAGAAAAGACCCTAATCAGTGGTCGGTATGTATTGGTATTTTTGCCATTGTACGTATGAGTTATACATTTTGGAGATAATCATGTTATGTACAACAAGTTATATGCTATGGTTCGTGCACGAAGCATTGTGTAAACGATGGGCCATCGTTTCACCTTGTATGATTTGTAATAATATCATTGACCATTGTTTCACCACAGTGGTGGCGTTGTGTTATTTTGACTAGTAGGCCTACTGTTTACTATTGGGAAGCAATGACGGTATTGTATTAGTTATGGTATTAGTGATGCAAAGTACACTGCATTGTATTGTATTTGTGATGACATTCGGGAAGACACTGAAATTGTTATTAATTGTAATAGAATTAGCAACTACCTTTATGAGATTGGGAGTGCTATAAGATTATTTCACGATAGTGCAGACGCTGTATAATGTTTTTGGAGTTGAAAGATATTCAACTTAAATTGGGGAGTTGTGTAGCATCTGCGGGCTACCCCTTGCCCTCCCCCGGTTTTGTTGTTGTGCTGGTGGCTGAGCATGTGTCCACTACTTTTTTCATTTTATTGTTGATAACCGCCAAAGTGTACTGTACTCCGTGACCTGACCTTCTTTTCTAGTGAGTAGTTTTTTTCCTCGCTCGCTTGTTGTCAGGTGTTTTGACTCGTTCAGTAAATATTAGTATGTTCCCGAATATTCGATAACGTGGTGGAAACGAATGTTTACGCCAGATTTGGCCTTGAGTGATGTAACCTGATGACGTGTTGATGCGTGGTTGGTTAGTTTGTGCGAGGGCAAAGGTAACGTTTATTTCGGGAACTTTCTGTAGGAATGTTTATATATATAGACCTGTGTGAGTGGTTGGGCGGGTGAGTAAGTGAGTTTCCTTTTGTGTGGCGTAGATATTTAGTTTCGCTGGTGTCTTCCTAGTAATTTATTGTTCACTATACAGTTATTAAACTTTAGTATTATTTAATCTTTCGTCGGATCTCGTGTTTATTTATTTTACAGCTGTAATAGTTTCGTTTTCCAAAGGGTTGTAGTTAGATCAACTAACTCCCCCCTACTATAACGTGCTAGAACAACCTCAGCTGTTACAAAATGCCAAGGGCAGCGAAACCTCCTGAAATATTTAAGACCTGAACACTCAGGCCATACACAGCTGGTCTGGTGGAATGTGGAACAAGAATCATTGATAAAGTTTGTAAAGTAGCTAGGCTTTCCAATCTGTATTAAGTTGTGAGAAATATACATATCGAGATATGACCACCCTTTCCCCTCTGAGTCCCTGTCATTGCAAGAGCATGGCCTTGTGGGTACAATGATCAGGCTGCGGACTTGGGACAACCTTAGGCCCAATAGAAAGGTTAGCCCCATAGAAGTAGGAAGTACTTCTTACTTCTATGGTTAGCCCTAAAACGGTGTTTTGTGGTTTGTTTTTTTTTAGTATAATTTCAAAACAGGCAAGCACTTTTCGATGTTTTTTTTTAATGTTTTATCATCTCAGTCGCTTTCTGAGTCGGATGTCTCCATTGGATTGATGACGATGTTCGGTTGAATAAAATGAAGGCCCTCGTTTTGCCAGTATTCTTCCCCCAACTGCGATACATGGTCCCCGCACTTGGAGAAAAATTCTGCAGCGACTGTTTTCAATGCTGCATGAGTTAGATTTTGGATGTCTGACAGTTTGAAGGTCTTGTTCTCCAATGTTCCGCATCGTATTTATTTTGATGTTTAAATCCACGATGAAAGGAATTTTGAAATTGAAAGATCTCTGACAACGCCTCTGCTTCTGTGTTGGCCTACCGGTGAACAATCACGAGGATTTGCTTTTAAACTCACTTTAATCACGTGCTGTACCACATTTTAGTGGGACTCAAAACCATGTGTTAAATTATTACAGTAAACCACCTAAATGTTTACCCTTGTCGGTGCTCTCTTTATTCACATACCGCAAATAAACAAACTCGAAAACTACTTGAATAATTCGGGGGCAAAAAATCTGGGTTAGGGTCATCACAAATCTAAAACTTCATGCCAAATTACATTCAAATATCATCGACCGTTGCAACGCTATGAGCAGTTTTCTGTGATCATGCCTCGGTGCACGGACTATACCTTTTATACACTCGTCATCTTAATGAGTGAAACTCGACAATTGTAAAGTATACTGAAAGGGTTTTCAATATTTGCCCTTTTTCGTCTATTTTGTAAACCGAGATATACCCAGTGACCTACTTATATCATTAACACTATTATTGTCAGGAAGGAGTTATTGTGTGTTGTCCAATCTTCAAACTGCACATTTAGTATTTGAGGCTGACTCTGGTTCACAAATCCCAACAAAATAAAAATTTCTGGAAAGCTGGTTAACAGGCACTGACATTCCAGTTGTGAACTAAAAGGCCAGTGTAATTGTCTTATGACACTGATATTATTAGGATTATTAGAAGCATGTCTCTGGATACACCATAGAACTTGCGCCCCTTCGTGACACCCTCCCCCTACCCCCACCTTTAAAAAAAAATAATAAAAAAATTTCAGTATTCTATATCATTCTGTTTTCGAATTGGCACTCAATATCACAAGAGGATTTCCTCTACACCTATTACAAACAGATCCTTTTAATGCTACGTTTCAGATGTTGACGGACTTGAATGATTATGAGCCAAATCCGCCACTCGCTTGGACTGTTCTTGTTAATCACAACAACGGGGTGGTGAGAATTGTGAAGTCTGTGGCCGGTTTCATGAAAAGTGCCCAGCCCATGGGACAGAAGTTGGTGCCTAAACGGTGTGGGCGCGCCCAACTGGGCAGGTACTTGTTGTAATCCAAGGGCGCGTTTCATGAAATGTACCCACACTTGTGCCCAAGAGGGCGCTTGCTCAGCTGATTGTTACACACTTATTTTTAGAAACTGGCATCATGTGACCAGTGTTGAACTGTGGTGGAACTCTTCCCCGCAACACAAAGTTAAAGGTTCTCGTAACTTTGTGCCATGTAAATTAGGATACTCTAATCGTAACGCGTTTTAAACAAGAATAAATTAATCAGAAAGACCACACATTATGTTACAAAGGTGAGAATTTGAATCGGAAAGTGCATGCCATCAGAATTCGTCAGTAGGTTAAGGGTTTTGCCGTGAAGAAACAAGCCTTGAGTAATCATGAATAACACTGTGCGCTAGCTAAGTCTAGGCCGCGCGCCATGGTTGGATGTAAAATGTGAATATTCCCCACTAATCTAGATCAAAATGCTGACCTTCACTAAGCATTGGGTAGGAGAGGAAAAGAAAGAAAGAAGTATGTTCGTATGCACATGGATGATGATACAAGAAAATATAATTGTGTGGTGTGGGAAAAAAGTAGAATTGGATCGACCTATGACTAACGGAAAGGCGCTCGGTTGATTCGAGCGGACGAGTAGATGAAGAAATAGGCGCACGTCGGCTCGTGAATCTTATTATAAAAAAAAAAATTGTATGAGGAACGAGGGAAAGTGACAGCACTTGAATAAAACGTCATGAAATTTAATTGAAAAGTCGCATGCAATTGTTTATCCGCAACAACAAACAAACAAGCAAACTGGAATTATTCCTAATGCTGTTGGATTTTAAAAAAATTACCAAACAGATTGATTGCTGAAAAAAACAAAAAAACTTTTATAAGAAAAGAAGAAAATAAAAAAACCCTACCCTGCTGAGAATTGAACCACTGTCCCACCGATTGACAGGTTTTAGATACAAAAAAAAACAACAATTGGATTTCTTCCGTTATTGTTCTTGGATTTAAAAAAAATAAAAAAATCATGCCTAATAAAAAGAAAAAAAAAGGCAGTCGTGCCGAGAATCGAACCCCGGCCACTAAAAAGAAATGACAAACAGGCAGAGATACTAATGACTACGCCACTGAGAACGCTAAGTAATTGCGGGGAAAGTCTTACTAAATAAGCATGACCAAACCAATGAACCATTAACCAATAACAATGGGGGGGGGGGGGGCACGGTAGATAGAGCAAATTAGGGGGTTTCGAAAGGAGCGAGGAACATGACTGGGATTGTGCAGGGACAGAATGAGCGCAGAGAATAAAAGAATTGAAAGAATGACAACGAAATGAAACTATTCCACTGTGCCCCTCGTCTGTAGACTAGAAGTGTGGCCGCGACGAAACAAGCTTTGTGTGGGCTAAGTCTAGGCCGTGGCTGCGCGTAAATTGTAAATTTTAGATCAAAATGCTGGCCTTCATTGTGTGGAATGGAGGAAAAGCAAGTAAATGGTATTCGTATCATGTATATGGCTGGAGATACAATCAAATTATAATTGTGTGGGTTGAGAACAAAGGAGATCTAGATCTAGAATTGAATCGACCGATGACGAACCGAAAGGCACTCGGCTGATTCGAGCGGACCAGTAGATCTAATGAAGAAATCGGCGCGAATGTGTGAGAATGGATAAAAAAAAAAATTATTCTATGAAACGAGGGATGTCAAAATGGATAGATGATACCCAGTTTTATCATTTTGAACCTAATATTATTGCGATGCATCTGTAACAGGGTGACAGATTGGCAAGGTATAAATAGCGTGGGAAGATAGTTGACGGCGGGGAGACAGAGTTATTGTATGCCAGAGGGGGAAAGTAGGGAATGCAACGGAAAGCGCGTTGACACCCGAAAAGGGTAGTGTTTACTTGACCGCCGTACTTGACGATCAGATCACCTGGGAATTGCTTGGGGGGTAGAGATGCTTCAATAGTATTTGACGTGGAGTCGACGGGGGTGGCTATTAGGATAACTAATGTACACTCGGTGAGCGTCTTGGGACGCTACCTGACTGGGTATAAATCCCCGAACGCTCCTTCCAACTTCAGACCGCTGAGAGCACTCACCAGCTTCGTGCCGAAGAGGAGACCACAACTGCAACTGTAACTTTGTACTAGTCTTGTGAGTGGGGAAGGTCAGGGAACCCGCAAACATCCTTTGTCAGAGCTTGGTATCTTTGGTATCTTGTCGGCATTTGAGCTGTTGCTGAGTGGTAAGTTAATTGTACGATGTATGTGTATTTTACTTAATGTTCATAATTGTAGAACCTAAATCTAGGGGGTTTACTTTGGTATAACTACTGCCACTGAGAGAGTCACGGAAACGCCTTTATATATATGTTACGAAACCTTATAGGATGGGCTCTATTAGAGAGAGCGTTATTCTTCGTAGGGAACGTGTAAATATCATTAAAACTGTATTGATCGTTTATTCTATTGCCTATATGGGAGCCTATGGAGTATGGGAGCTGCAGCCTGATGTCACAAATCCCAGACTGGGAGATGTAATAAGTTATGACAGGACAACAATCACGAACGAACAAGTTTAACACTTAACAGAACAACCCATCAGACTCACACATTTATTAAACATAATTATACAGATAATAGCGCAATTACATACATTATATTATTGAATTTAACTGCCGTACAACGGCCTTATTCCCACATGCACTCTTCCTCGGATCCACAACCCGGTAGTTACTTCCTGAAGACACTTCGGCCTCAGCCTCTCCCCTCAGGGTCTTAATAGCACATTAATAATTCACTGGCACCGCAGTCTCTCAATATCACCTTCCTATTGCCATAACACCTTAGCATTCCACTAGCACCTCAGCAGGGCAATAGCACATTATCATTTCAATAGCCCCTCAACATGGCAATAGTACATTATCATTTCAGTTAGCACATTCACGCTCATATCTACGTCCCTGTCCGTGGCCAGACTGCCACGACTTTATGTGCCTCTACTGTCCTGCACCGACAGCCTCACTCTTGGCCTATGTGTGGCCTCCGGCCCTATGCTGGCCTATCCCCTGTGCTCACCGAGGTGGCTCTTTGGCCCGTCCCCGACACCTACAAGAATAACATTACCTTGGTATAATACCATACCATTTCTAATCACTTCGCCCCTTATTACAACTCATGAAGCGTACACAAATAGTTCACATTTCACTCACCAAACCTCTTACGGTAACACACCTCCATCGCAGTACACAATACTCACTCGTGCTACAAATCCATGAACTCAACTTTCATCTACCGCTCATGGCGCACATTGCTATATCCAATATCAAGGACTTCCACATTCCTCACATATACTTATTTACATCATGGTAATAGACGAATATAATACATCAATCATAATTATCAATCCTCGTTTCACCTACCAGTTATCACTGGAAAAAACTCTCTCACTAGTCTTCCGACTGCTCCCCTTATGTTCGCCCACTGGGCTTTCTCTTGCGTCCGCTCTTTAGGACGTTCTAACTTGCAGTGATAGTAATACAGCGCCCTCGCCTCCTTCAGACCCCCACCACTCATAACATGCACGCTTTCCCTTACTTGTCTACGTGCGTTAATTTTACTCTCCTCCTTTCCCCCCGTAATTATTAACTATCGCTCACTCCACTCGTGACACCTGACTTATAACAGTGTCAGCGGTTTAAAGTATTAATGATGAATATCCGTCATGGAGTAAGTATGGAAGTCATGCCTTCCAGCAGTAGATTAGGAAGTTGCGATTGTTTTTCTACAGAGGAGGAAGAACAACACCTTCTTGGCTTCTCAACTTCTTGTCCTTGGATTAACGACATCGTGGCTTCTTGGCTTCTCAACTTCTTGTACTTTGATTAACGACATCGTGGCTTCTTGGCTTCCCGAACTATTGGTACCTTCCGATACCTGTTGATCTAACTGCGCAGTCAAGCCAGAGTAGAGAGGAAGAACCAGCTCCCAGATAGCGCCATACACCCCTAAAGGAGAGGTTTCCTTATGCTGAATGTACCCATGTGTTTATAAAATGTGCTAGAAATTGAATATTACGAAGCCTTTTAATTCTCATGTACTGATTTGCATTGATTTCATTCCATCGAAATTCACGTGAAATTGTATGACCTATGTTCCTATTATTATTGAATGAATTAATAATTATTGTATAGATAAGCAATACAGATATCGTTTGTTATAACTTATAGAAGAGAGATAGTGTGTTTGTGCCGTGCCTATCACGGCTGGTGCCAGAAGAAAGTTAGTGAGAGGAAGAGTGACAGAAAGTGGAAACATCACAGCATCGCCTATCGATGTCCGCTCACTCGCTACATCAGCGCACACCCGCCATGTTTGAGCTATTGTTTTGGCCCTTGGGCCTACTCTTTAGCTGTCCCAGGCTCTGTATCCCAAGGGGCCGCCCAAACTGACGGGGCGCATTTCATGAAACGCTGCCCAGCCGTGTCAAGTACCCATGGGCCTGTTTTCGCCATATTTGCGTGGGAACTTTGCCTTGGGCGCTTTTCATGAAACTAGCCACTGGACTGCTTGGGAAATCTCTCTCGCCGACAATTGTCACACATGTGGCTGGTTGAGTGTCGCAAGCTAACTAACTGTGTACATGTACATGTATTTCAAAGATATTTAGGAAGAATGTTGTTAGGGGCGTGCAGTCCAATTACAAAGCTAAATAGAGGAAATACTAAGTTGTTTTCACTGACCAGCAATGGCTTACAAATAAAATACCACTCGCCCCCGACAACGGCCAATTAGGAGACCAACGTTTTGGAAGTTACAGAAAATCAACTCCTGTATCCAACATAATGCTGAATTATTTTTTTTTTAAAGATTGGATTCTTGTTTAGCTGCTCTGCAGCAGCAACAAAAGATTTACACTTGAGTATTAAATGTGACAATAACAATGTGCTCATCTTATTTACATTTTTGTTTCTCTATTATTCAATTAATATTCCGAGTAGTATATATGGCCTTTAGCGTCTTTACAGACGGTCTTAGCAGCTAGAATATTCACTTTCACTTTGACTGACAGCTTCTCTCGTGGCTTATTCTACCAATGTTTGACCCGAGAGTGCGATGGCAGTGATTGCAGGTCAGTCTTTTGGGTTCACTTTGGCGAGTGTTTTCATTCCGCCTCTGTCGTTTTGTCAGGTATGTTTCTTTTGCCTTGAAGTCTACTGCGAGCGTGCCACTGCGCAATTTTTGTCTCCATCTGCTTCGATCATTTGCAAGGTTCTCCCATTCATTAGGGTCGATGTTGAATGCTTTCATCGTGACCTTGCAAGTGTCTTTGAATCGCAGATGTGGCCTACCTCTGGGTCGGTTGCCAGTAGCAAGTTCCCCGTAGAGAATTTGTCTGGGGATGCGATCATTTTCCATACGGTGGAGATGTCCAAGCCACCGCAGTGTTTTTTTGCCTAGGAGAGCCTGAGTTGTTATGTTCCGAGTAGTAATTACATGTAAAATGAAGAATGGCTGAATCACAGAGGGCGAGCGCGCAAGCAAGAGAGAGAGAGAGAGAGAGAGAGAGAGAGAGAGAAAGAGAGGGAGAGAGAGAAAGAGCGAGAGAAAGAGAGAGAGAGAGAAATAGAGAGAGAGAGAGGGAGAAAGAGAGAGAGAGAGAAAAATAGAAAGTGAGGGGTTAAGAGAGAGAGAGAAAGAGAGAGAGAGAGAGAGAGAAGAGAGAAGATACCATTAAATTTCTGTTTGGTAATGTAAAGGGGCGAGACACATATTAATACCGAGATGGACATTCCTTCTTTCATTATTATTGTGTCCACAACTTGCGCGCGTATAACACGGTGAGTAATGTTCGCAGAACTCTGTGGTACATGTCCTTTTCGTTCAATTATGAATGGGTGTGGTGGGAATCGTTGCATTGTCAACATGGATGATACGCGCTCAAGTCGACAGACGGAAATTTGGCGATTTGAACCGTCTCGGGATCCCGTGTCTCGGGTAAAGGTTTTCTTATTGTGAAGAGCCTAATCAGGTGAATTAGAGCCAGACCTGCAGGAGAACTGTTAGCCATACCCGGACGATCTATGCTTTCATTAGCCTATTCTTATTCATAATGTCTCTGCACTAATCTAGACCATAAAACCAATGCACCTTTGCATTTGATGCTCCCTCTACTTGGCGTAGTGTTTAAGGCATCTTCTCTGGATCCGGAATCAGGGGCAGTGGCAGGCTGCCTCACGCGAGCGGCGCTCTCATATGTCACTGCATTTCTGTCTCACCAATATGACATATTTTGACAGTGCTATAAGTCAGGATTTGTTTTTAATTTTTATGTTCTCAGCCCGGTGTAACACTATTGAGTCCCCTTAGAATGACAAGATTCTAACTCCCTTCCATCAACTTCTGAGAAAATGATGGTCGAAGTTTCATGTGCTCATAGCTATCAGAGATAGGAGTTGTTTGTTGTTGTTTTTTTTCACCTCTTTGGTAATATGTACAAATTACACAGCGAATGCTCTTGATACTTTGGCAAACAATGAAAAAGGCCTGTGGAAGTAGCTTGTAGCGTGTAACTCAGCTCGGCCAAAAAGTGGTGATTTCGCTGAAACATTTAAGATTTAATGCCGGGGTTGCTCAAAATCAGACTTCTTTTTTGCTTTTATTTTTTGCTATAGTTTTTCAGGAACAGCATAATCCCTGTCACACCATGGATAGGTCGCAAGTTACAACTGTTACATCACCACAAAGGTTAGATCTTAAAATATTTCCATCCGCGTTGAAAAATTCATCCCACACATTAAAGTTACTTTTCTTAATCTAAGTAAAATATTCACTCAAAATGTTTCCAGGGTAACCTTCCCTAAATCTTTTCTCGACCAGACCCCTAAACCCGCCTTTTGGTACAGCGCCATGGATTAACCTTTTGCAGTCACCAACGGCGTGTGGCTAAGATTTGGCCCTGTGGTGTGATTTCTTGTTTACGATTTTGGCCCTTTCAGGAGACTCAGACCGTCCCGTCGTGCGTCTCTCGTAGCATCGTGATACGACCCTAGCGGTTCAGTGGTGGTACCTCCGCCTACTAAGCGTGTTGTGTCCCAGAATCTTCCTCGTTGTCTACGGATATTTAGTGTCTTCCACTTCGGGATAGCGTTTTCCACCTTAGGATAGTTGTTTTTCTTTATCCATTGGAAAGGTAAGCACTGGAGTGTATGTGTTCTTCCCCCATGCCATACTGCATAATAGACAATGGTAGACCTATATTTTTTGGGACCTGAAGCTTGATCTGTTATGGGGCCTCTTCGCAGCCAGCACTAATAGGGCAACATCCTAAATTCACTCATTAAAAATAGTTTCTTCGCCCCCCCCCCCTCCCCTCCCCTGGGATTCGGGCCCTGAAGCTTAAAGCGTTATTAGTTTGATAGCAGATCCGCCACTGCTCACAGAACTTTTTCATCGAGGTACGCAGTACTGAGATTGAAGAGGTTAGTGAGATCGGACTTTGCCGTCAGGCGTTACGGTACGCGTCGGACTGACAATACAGCAGTGAAATTTTCTTCAGTGATAACCAAAACGTACACCCAGAGATGAACTAGATAGAAGCACTGTCCACTTTCGTTGTCTCTTTTCTCATCCCGTTAGCTGTGCCACTTTGAAGTCCCAGGCCTTGGTCTAGAGGCAAAGTGCTCACCTCTCATGCCGAAGGTACTGGGTTTTCGATTCCCGGTTAGTGCAGGCATGTTGGAAATTTGGGAGAATTTCCTGTCCCTGATCATAATATGCTAGGTAGGACTGAGCACCTAGTCTTCTCGAATATAACGAAAATCTCCGAGGGTCCATGTGCACATTGGGCGCATTAAAGATAGCTTGGCAGTTGGATGGAAATCGAGAAGAGCAGGCCTAACAAGGGCAATTGTTTTTTTTTTTAAACTACAACCCCCCCCCCCCCCCCCGAAACAAGTATACAAAATACAAATACAACAACTAACCACAAAAAACAAGAAAAAAGAAGAGATGCAAATAGCAAGGGCAGAGATCATCCGAAAACAAAGACATCAAAACAACAAAACTTGCGCTCTATTGGCTGTTTCGCTGTTCACCAGATCCAAGTTTTTTTTGTTACTTGTCCGCTACCCTAGGGCTCTGTATATTTGTTCATCCACACGTTTTCTGTTTCGCTGCACTGCCAATTATTGACTGACCAGTCCTTGGAGTATCTTAATATAAGTCTGGATATTTTCAGTGGTAAAAGTCAGAGAGAGATCCAAACGTGTAGGCGCCCGACAAATTAATGAGACACTTCGTGCATTTTGGTGGTATGGAGATATTGGTATCACCAAATAGGCTATCCAAAGTCCTTTCATTTGGTATAAAAAGAAATATTGCTGTAATTTAATTAGCAGAGAAGATAATTATGGCCTGTCAAAGACAGGAAGTGACAGAACCACAGTTTAAAGAAAAACGCGTTTAAAGTTTCAGCTTTTCATCAAAATTATTGATGATGTCTCAATTCATCGTCAATTTTGAGGCATTTACCCCTCTCAAATAGGATTATCATAAAATTTTGGGAAAGGGGTAGTAAAGAAGTTAAGCTTTTAAAAAATAGTGGAAACTCAAAATCGATAAAATTGCCCCCCTGATGCCTTTTAACGATTATCTCGAATCGGGTACTACCGAAATATGCCTCATTTTGTCGGGTGGCTACGCAAAATAAATGTCATTCTAGAAGCCATTTGAATTGTTAGTAATTACTTTTTTTTTTTTTAAAGGGGGGAATAAGAGCTGCTGATTATATGCTGCTACCCTTCCCCGCCCCTCAGGATTGTGAGCAATTTCTCAGCCACACACACACACACACACACACACACACACACACACACACACCACACACACCACACACACACACACACACACACACGCGCACGCACGCACGCACGCACGCACACACACACCACACACACACACAAGAGCACGCTCCCAATGAAGCTCCAATAATTAAAATGACGGTTAAAAAGTGCAGTTAAAGATACATGACAATGTATATCTTTAGAGGTCGAACACGTCTCGCGGCAATATTTTCTTAACTCTTTCAGGACGTCAGTATTAGGGGCTTCGGTCAAGACTGGACATAATTTAATTTTTTCCCACTTTGGGAAAAAACTGGATGGTTCAGAAAAACGCACACAGAAAAAAAAAGTATTGACAGTAAAGTAAAATGTTATACATCAAATAAAAGAGGACTGAATGTAGAATACAATAAGAATCGGCCATACTGCCAAACGCGTTTTTCACTGGCACCGATAAATCGGGGATACGTCCTGAAAGAGTTAATTAGCGAAGTAATCAAACGTATTCTTTGTTTTTTTACTGTCCTCTCAACCATACTGTAGCAGTACAATTCCTTTATAATAAACGCACCTTGGAATAAATGGCGTTTCAGAAAATCTTCGAATCGGCAAGTCTATGTGTCCTTTCCGCCATTGTTGTGAACGTAAAAAACTGTGACGGCACGTTTGAATTTGAGTTTGAGTATGGGTTTTACGGCGTGTCGGCACTATAAAGCTGGGTTCTCATGTATACGGAAACAGAAACGTCAAAGAGCCTTCAAGTAGTGAAGTAGAAAGAATGTTTCCGCAAGCCGTTTCCGTATACATGGAAACACTCTTTCATTTTACTGTATGAGGGATTTTTTGCCGTTTCCGTTTCCGTACACATGAGGCCCCAGCTCAACGGCCACTTTGCGTCCCACATGGTCGATTTGGGTCCTTATTTATGTTTCATATTCAGTGCTTTTATGTTTAACAATAGAATTAAATACATTGATATAATTTTGTCACATTAGTGAAGTTCTCAAAAGTTGTTTTGTATGGATCTGAAAAAAAGTTTTGTAAACAAGGGCAAACGTTATTAAATAAAGTTGTAAATCTTAGCTTCTCTCAGAAAGGACAGGATGCAGTGTGGGTCCACGTCAGTAAATAGTTCTTTCGTGGATCCGCAGGCATAGTGCCTTTCAATAAAATGTGTCTTTTAGACAAAACAATCTGTTAGTGGGCATGTGCGGTTCAGGACAAGGTTGCACTGGCTAGGGGGTCGGAGAGGGTGGTGGCCGGAGGGGGGGGGGGGCAATCTTCCAGATGTTTGTACTGGGACATGCGGCTTGGCAATTAAAAGCTTAGTGCTGTCTTTAAGGTTGTTTCGCTATAAATCCAATTCGTATGTTTAACCAACCGATCAAGTTTCCTCTGGAGAAAATCTGCGTAAAAACATGAGTAAATCTGTAAGTATGTCGGCACTTTCTGTCGAATTTCCTGTCCCTGGTCCTGTGGTAGGTAGAATTAAGCACCAAGTCTCTTCGGATAAGGACGGAAAACTAATCGTTATCCCGCCCCCCCCCCCCTTCCCTCCCCCAAATGGGATCAAACAAATATATACAAATACAAACACAGCAGCAACAACAACAACAAAAGACAAGAAAAATAACAAACAAACAAACAAACAAAAAAGTACAAAGAGAGGTCCTCCGGAAAGAACGACCTCAACACATGTCCGTCGCCCGCATGATAAAACCTCACAAAAAAATTTGGGAAATTTTACAGGGGAAGGAAAAAAACTGATTTATTTCCAAACCACAGGTCGCAGGTTCTTGAAATGTTCTCACTAGTATATCTTTACTCTTACAAATACACTGCCTGATGTTTCACCCTGATGATTTTGATAACAATTATGTTTTAGGTGTTTAGCAGGTTTGCTGACCCGAAATCCGTACGATAAAACCTCCTTAATCTTAATGCGGTTTTATTGTGCGCATTTCCCCTTTCTCACTAGCCAGCAAACCTCTTTATCCAGGCGTGTCTTCGTTTGCCTTTGTAAAGACTGGTTTTCGAAGGCAGACCAGGTGTGTACCGGACATGGATGACATTGTATAGCGGCAGGAGAGATATCAAGAGTGATTTTAGGAAAAAGTGGAGAAATAATATTTGGAGAAAGTGGAAGACGGGTAACCGCAATGAAGTAAACTAGATGACGTTAAAAGGCTTGGAATATGGACGCATGGAAACATTAAAAAACATGCATGAGCAATCATTTATATGGTGGGAACTAAAAAGACGGTTTACCAATTAAAAATAAACTTAAAAAAACAAAAAACGTACAAACTTTCTCTTTCAGCATTTCTGGCTCATTCTTTCCTCCTCTCCCTCCATCCATTCCTTCCATGTTTCCCTTTTTTTCCTCCTTCCTTCAGCCCCCCCCCCCCTCCTTTTGATATTCTTCCACTTACCATGGTCTCATCTCCCTGTCTTGTCCTCCTTTGAACCGTGGCCCCCTCATCCTGTGATACATACCCCCCTCCCCTTCGCTTTCGCTTTCTCGCTCTTCACCCATCTCTCCCCCCCCCCCCACCCCAACCCCCACCCTCTCTCTCTCTATCTCACCAGTCCGCCTTCCTCTCTTTTTTTTTTTTTTTTGCTCAGATTGAAATGCGAATTTTAATGCATTCATTCAGTGCATGACTCAGAAATTAGATATTGCTATTAAGTTTGCTTAGATTATTATAAAGTGTTTTTTTTTTGCAAGTCTAGCAATTGAAAAATTAGATAAGACTAAATAGTCTAGCAATTGAAAAAGTAGATAAGATTAAATAAAATATAGAAATAAGAATATTCCTAGGT
Source organism: Onchidella celtica (assembly GCA_963931925.1). Lineage (NCBI taxonomy): Eukaryota > Metazoa > Mollusca > Gastropoda > Systellommatophora > Onchidiidae > Onchidella > Onchidella celtica. Next base: position 27,582,435 of record OZ007574.1, on the reverse strand, counting down.
AAGAGAGAAATCAAACCCAGTGGGCTTCTGCCATGTATTTTAGCAGTGTCCTGTACTGAATACTTTGTAGTCGGCTGTTCTCGAACCCTTTAGGTTTTTTCATTATCAGCTGACGGTTTTGTAATTCAGTTACATCCGCTGGTATATAATCAGTTTTTCATGTACATGTGCTTCCAGCAACTAAAAATACTGAATGAATAAGACAAAATATTAATGAATTATAGATTAAATAAAAGATCTGTTAAGATATACCGAAAGTATAGATAATAAATAATAGTGTACTGAATACTTTGTTGTCGGCTGTTCTCGAACCCTTTAGGTTTTTTCATTATCAGCTGACGGTTTTGTAATTCAGTTACATCCGCTGGTATATAATCAGTTTTTCATGTACATGTGCTTCCAGTAACTAAAAATACTGAATGAATAAGACAAAATATTAATGAATTATAGATTAAATAAAAGATCTGTTAAGATATACCGAAAGTATAGATAATAAATAATAGTGTACTGAATACTTTGTTGTCGGCTGTTCTCGAACCCTTTAGGTTTTTTCGTTACCAGCTGACGAGTTTGTAATTCAGGAAAAGGGAAAATAGTCCTAGTCTCAACAAATCCTAAACTCTAGCTCTGAACATTCAGAGAAATTAACTGTTCAAACAAAATCGAACATGATGAAAAAATAAAAAAAAACAATAACGATAAGAACTGTCCTTTTTTAAAAAACTGGTCAAGAGGGAAAAATTGAGGTGTATGAATTACTGGTAAAGATGCAATGAATGACACAGAGACATAAAAAAAGGTGTTTAATATTGTCTAAGCTATCAGTATCATAATAACAATAGGAACACCTGTATTTAATCTAACTTTACTTCATGCACTTTGGAATGTAATTGGTTTCGCATTTTTCACCTTTCGTCATTGCCCTTTTTTTTTTTTGCTTTTATTTCACTTTCATCCGCCATCTACGTTATCTCTATTAACTCTCTGCAAGACACAACTTTTTAATATGCCATAGACGATGATCACTTTCTCGATACTGGTGGCTAATTATGCGGTCATATCAAATGTCATCAGTCTAATGAAACCCAAGTTGAGTTATGGGTATCAAAACCTCTCATGGCACACCAACAATCAAAAACAACTTGTCTGTACAAAATAGCTATTCCATTAAATGTTCCCTATTCTGCCATTCTATTTCGAAGATGTGGAAAACGTTATTCATGGTTCCATATTTCATCTTACTTATACATAATTTGGCTATTAGTATAATGTGATTTATAATATTTATCCTCTTACTTGTACATTCGTTATGGTCTTCTTTAACTATCCCAAAGAGTGCTGTCACTTCGTCCATGTCTAATTTATAGCCTGTTTTCATGAAGATGATCTGGCCAATATGATACCAAAATTCTCTGACTTTCTTACAATGATAGAAGAAATGTTCTATATAGTCTCTTTCATTACAATATGCACAGTTTTCCGATGATTTTATTCCTATTCGTGTAAGTAGTATGTTGGTGGGATAGATATTATGTATTAATTTGAAGTGAAGAAGCCTAAGTCTACTTTCACGAGATGCATTCTTTGCTATCATAAAATATTTTGTTATATCTATATCCATCTTTCTTTTCCAAAAGCTCACTCCACAAATAGTGCCATCTCTCGTGTTTAAAAACGAATTTCGTATCTGCTTATTAGTTTTGGCAAAGAAAGATTCTACATGCTCAGGCAGCTTACGGGATCTCACTATTGCTTCCTTAATCATGTCCTTTGTGACTCTGTTTAATAATTTCCTCTGATTTTCCGTAAAGGCATTTGCCATTGCATTATATTCAAACAGTAGTCCTGGATAATTTCCTATCTTTTCCTGTATTATCTCCTTTCTAATTACCCCTTCCTCATTCCATATGTCATATACATATCTAATATTTGCTTCAATCCATTTTGGGAAAAAAAGGAGTTTTCTTTTGTATTGAAACAATGTATTATTAAATAAAGGTTGATTTAATAAATCTTGTTGTGAGAGGTTATCCATATCGTATTCTACTACTTTTGTATCCTTGGCCTCTATCCAGGTACTAGCTACAGTTCTCCAGAATAAAGATTTGATATTATTTATTTTTACCTTATGTTTGATGCTTAAATTACCTTCTACGAAGTATTTGCTCCCTCCCAATTGTGAGAAAAAGTGTTCAGAAGTATTTACACGTCCTTCATTCATTCTATTACTTTTCGATGTCACCCCTTTCATCCACTTCATTAGAAACACTTTCTGCTGATCCTTTAAACTAATCATACCTAAACCTCCTTTAGAGAATTCTTTGCAAATTACAGTTCTTTTTACCTTCTCAAATGCTTTCTTATTTGAATATTTTTTCTGCCAAATGAATTTAAATATCTTAGTATCTATTTCTTGCAATATATTTTGCGGTAAACTCAGGGACTGTATTATGTAGCTCAGCTGTGACAATAGAAGGCTCTTTACCACAGTTATTTTACCATAACATGATAAATTGCGTCTTTTCCATCTTTGAATGATTTCTTCAATTTTTCTTATCCTTTCATTCCAGTTCTCTTCTACGCATGATATTTCTTGATCAGCATTAAAATAAATGCCCAGTATTTTCATATTATCTCCTTTCTTAAGCCACGATATTCCCACATCACAGGTTCCCACAATCCTATCATCTATTTCCATCCCCTTGCATTTGTTTTTATTTAATTTCAACCCTGAGAATTCCCCGAATGTTTCGATGTCTCTAAGAGCTTCTCTCAAATCATTAGTGTGGTTTAACATCAATGTTACATCATCTGCCTATTGGTATAATTTATTATCCAGGGTATTTTTTAATTGTATGCATTTTATATGCGAATTATATCTTACCTTAATGGCCATAATTTCTGCCACTAAAATAAAAAGTAGAGGGCTGACACAACAGCCTTGCCTCACTCCGCGTTCCGTTTTAAACCAGTTTGAGACCCAGCCTCCATTTTTTACACAGCTTTCAGTATTTCGTATCAATGTTTTAATATATTGAATAAAGTTATTGCCAAAATTGAAAGCTTCAAGTGCATATATGATTGCTTTTTTATCAATACTATCGAACGCCTTTTGGAAATCTAGCGAGACTAAGATACCTGCCCCATCTTCCTCCTTCCTTAATAGGGTCATACAATCATCTATAGTACGAATCAAATTTGAGATCGATCTGCCTTTGATAAAACCCACCTGATTATTATGTATAAGTTTCTCCATAACCCTTTGAAGTTTCAGCGCTAACCATTTAGAGAAAATTTTATAATCTGTATTAGTAAGGCTCACTGGTCTCCAATTATTTATATTATTTCTCTCTAAGTTGTTTCCCTTATGCAGTAGTGTAATTACGCCCCTTTTTTGCGTTGTTGTAAGCTCTCCCTTTATCACTGAGTCGGACAGACTTTCCCACAACAATGTTTTCAGTCGTCCCCAGAAACACTTATAAAAGGGAGTCGTCAGTCCATCACTCCCAGGTGCTGACTCATTATTAAGTTTAGATAGTGCGTATCCAAGTTCTTCTACTGTAATCTTATCTTCCATTATTTCTTTTTCGCTTTCATCTAATACTGGGTATTCGATATTTTCTAAATAGCTATTCAATAATGACTTTACATCGGTTTCTGCACTCTCTTTCTTATACAAGTTTTCAAAAAACTGTCGAATCTGATTCAATATTTCTAATGGCTTTTTGAAGGCGTTATCATTCACCCTTAGTTCATAAATAGTGTTTGCAGTCCCCTTTCTTTTTTCTAATGATAGGAAGTATTTTGTGTTCTTTTCGCCCTCCTCTATCCACTTAACTCTCGATCTTATCTGAGCCCCCCTTGCTTTGTATAAAAGAAATACTTCTAAGTTCTGTTTTAAGATTGCCATTTCTTTTTGTAGGTTTTCATTACTCGGTTCTGCGAGTAACTGCTTATTTACCCTTTCAATATCTAGTTCTAAATCTCGTTCTTTATTTTTCCTGAGCTGGGTCTTTGTTTTCGAATATAGTATGCAGAGAGATTTCATTTCAGTTTTTAAAAGTTCCCATTTAATAGTCGGCTCAAGCTCTAAGTTGTCCCGAATAAAAACGTCAATGAGCATATTCATTTCCAGAATGAAATTATCATCTTCCAGCAGTGAGTTGTTGAATTTCCAGATTGATGGTCCTTTTTTAAATGAAGCAGTACATATTTTTGCTATGACCCCTTTGTGGTCGCTGAGTGTAACAATTTCATGATAAGCATTTTCGATGTGGGCTAATAGGTTGTTATCACAAAATATGTAATCTAACCTTCTAGCTATAAAAGGTGTTTTTCTGGCCCAAGTGTAATCCTTTTCGGTCCCATGGTAGCAACGCCACGCGTCGAACAAGTCTAGCGTGTCAGTCATTTTTTGTAGCTCGAGAATTTCTTTTCGATCATGTGGCTCTCCAGCTACAATATCTAGGTTATTATCCCGAACGATATTAAAATCTCCACATATTATCTTATTATTATATAAAGACAGTGTTTGGGTCAGCTGAGATATAAACGATGCTTTTTCTGCTTTCATTACTGGGCCGTATATGTTGAGGATGGAAAATTCTGATCCCCGTATTTTAATATTGATACCTAAAACCCGCGCGGATGAATACACCAGTCTGATTTCTTCGAAACTAAAATTTTTATTGACGAGTATGATTTGGCTTTTACTTCTGTTTGTACCAGCGGAATAGAACATCTCTCCTCCCCATTCTTTCTTCCACTCTTCTCCCTGTTCATCTGTAACATGCGTTTCTTGTAAACATGCGATATCGTACTTTCTGCATTTTTTAAAAATAAATACACGTTTAATTTTTTTATTTAAGCCTCTGCAGTTCAGAGACAATACCAGCATGGGGTTTTTTCTGAAAGCGTAGTCCTTTATCGGTCCTTGTCGTTTCCCGGTTGTCACACACGACGGGGGTTCAAATTAGGTTTCCTTTCCCTGCTGGCTGTGCTCGCAGCCTTCTGTTTCCTCCTCCTCCTGTCTCCTCACTTTTTCATTTGGTGAATCAATTGTGTCGCCGGCTCTTTTGTTCTGTAGGCTGTGTGAGCGTTGTTGTCCTCGACACGACATACTCCGTGAGCGGTTTAACATCATTTGTTTTATGTTTGTTTGTTTACCTGTTCCTCGTTCACCTGTTCTGTCTTTTGTTTTTGGTCTACTGTTGTGTGTTCCCTGGCTAGTTGTATCTGCATAAGTAGGTGAGCGAATACTTGTGTTTGTTGTGTGCTTGTCTGAGTCGTGCTCTGTGTTTGGAATGTCATTGTGTGTCACTGATATGTTTTCCCCTTTGTCGTTGTCATCGTCAACTGGTGTCCTGTTAGTGTCACTGTTCTTTGGGTGTCGTAATGGTCGGATCTGTTCCCTGTAATAAACCGTCCCTCTCCATATACCTATAGGGATGGAAACTTCTAAATTGATTGCAGGGATGTCTGTGTACATAAAGCGCCTGCCTGTTTTATACCCAGTCCACCCTCCGTTCTCGTCTCTATAGTGTTCCTCTTTTATTGCTGACCTTAGCACTACCCCTTTTCTCTCTTTCGTTTTTTCGCTGTTGTCACATTCATCCGTCCTCTCTTCGTTGTCCCCGTCTTCCTATTTCTCTCTCTCTCTCTCTCTCTTCTCTCGGTCTTAGAAATAACTACAAGTTCTCGTCTTAACAGCCAAGATTTCGGGAAGAAAAAGAAGTTAATGAGGGAGAGTGTCGCTGTGGTAGCTTTGGGGATGACAATTCCTATGACCTGCAGATGGTTATACTCCTCAGGTTGCTTTAATTATTTAAAAAAAAAAAAAAAAGTTGCACGAGAGACAAAGAGCAAAATACAATGAAAACCACCAAGCCAATAGCCTATGGCTCACTGCTGTTCACTAAAAGTCCACAGACAATATTAATAATGCAATAATGCACACCGTAGGAGAGTGAATCAGAATTGGTGCGAGATTATGGTAGCAAACATACTAGATAAAGTAAGATGAGATAGCTAGAGCATATGGCGCCCACATATTCCGCACTGCCAGCTTGCGGCGAATGCGCGAAAGTCATGAACAATGCCATATCGAACAAAGCCAAACAGAGAAGAGACCGAATTTCATTTACTGGTTCAGCTATCGCTGTAGGCCTAGATTGAAGTTATTTATGTTATAATTAGAGATTAACCTCCTCACTGTACTACAGTAGAATCAGTTAGGACAAAAATTGTGCATTTTGCGATAAAGGCAACAAACTTTGCACAGCTGTAGAAGATGGACATACAAATCATTGCCGATATAAAACCACCTCTTCAGGTGATCTTGATCACCTCAAAATGACCTCTGACTGGCTCTATATTTCTTTGTATTTTGAATGACATCGATTCAGGGCAAGCAATTGAAAGAAAGGTTTTTTTTTCTTCTTAAAGACATTCCACGGTCTTTTTGTAATGACCATTTAACTTTGCCATAGTGACCCTTAAATTGACCCTTGGTCATTACTGTCACAAAGTCAGGAGCAAGCAACGGTATTGCTCACCGAGTTTTGTAACACCTTAAATAGAAGGACAGGAACCTCGTCACAGAGTCGGGAGCAAGCAAAAGTATTGCTCGCCGAGCTCTGTAACCCCTTACAAACTATCAGGGAATCTCACGCTTGCTTTGCCAAAACACCAAGACAAGACCCAAGATAGAATATTAATCAATTACTAACTTTAATATTGGTAATAATGCTACTAAGGATGTCGAAACATGAAGATGATTTATACATAAACACACCAAACAACAAGAAAGAAGGACAATAAGAGTAAACGAATAGACAGATTAGACCCGATCGACAGTGACAGATACAGTGAATAGTATGCAAATAAATGCTTCAAAATAGCTTTACTTAGAGCTCCTGAAAAAGAATACCTTAAACTGCAATATTAGCTGCGATCTGAAATGTAAATATCAACTTAAACAGAACTGAATCATACATTCTAAAACACTCAATAACCAAACAATGACTGTAGTCCTTTAAACCTCACATTAAAGACTAAGTTCACATTATTTTGTCTACCAGTCCTAGTAGTAGTAATAAGAGAAATTTCCGATCTGCAGGTCACATACTTTAAAATATCACTTGATATATATATTCACGCACAGTTCCGTTCCTCCGCTCGGCTATGACTCCCAACAAGAAGTGTAATTAAATCTTCTGAAGTTCCAGGCTATGTCGTTGTTCTGGACAGGACAAACTCCATGTGAACTCCAGGTAAAACTTCGGGTACAACCTCCAGGTGAAATATCCAGGGAAAATCTCAGGATAGCCTCACGGTAACCGCTCAGTGATCTGAAAGTCATAATCGACTGTGGTTAGATTTTCAGTTAGGAACCAATTCATAGTGTTAGCTCTTCAGAGATTAAGGTTAAAGTGGTAAACAAGATTAGAGTTAATACATGTGTTATTGTTAGGCCGTGAAATACTTTAATCGAACGCCATAACAGTGACAAGCATGCATTTAGCACAGTGGTTATAAAATACAAGGCATACACCCCCAAGGGTATAAACAGAAACATCATGACAATAAAAACCACTATTATACAAGGCTTGACAATCTTCTGCCTTTGCATCTGCAATTCATACATAACGGGTATCCTTAATAGGATTCTTTCGCTCATAGTTAAAACTTAAACCAGTCTGAAATGCAACTGTGGAAAAGTATTGAATTCTGTCATATAGACATCAGGTACGGGTTCTCATCCCGTTATCATTAATCAACTACCACTTTTCAAATAGAATAATTTGTATAAGAAAAATCCGTACTCAACTTATATGATGAACAATCAAACGGGTTATTTCACCAGCTACACGCTGAGTCAATATATTGGGACAACTACACGTTGATCTCCAAAACACTTTCCATCTACACGTTGGTTTTATTTTAAAATACATACACTTTACCAGCCACACACTGGTTTTAAAAGTGTACCAACTACACGTTGGTTTAATTACATACGAACTTCATCCTCTCGGGATGGAAGTAAGGAGAGCTCTGCTTCTACTTTCTCATGAACAGTAGTCTTAAATGCTGGACTCACCTGCGTAATAGCCAGGTGCCGTCCATAAATCTTATAGTATGAACGGACACTGTAAGCATTTTCCAAGGATGGGTCTCATACAGTATCCGACCACCCGCATACATTGTAAATTTTACTTGAAAAATGACCTCTGCTGAGTGCCGATTTAGCAATTCCGCGACAATTACGACACCGAAGCTGTGAATAAGGGTGATTTTCCATATTAGATATTAAGATTTGAGATTGAAAGTGAGCAGTATGTGTTCTCATATCCGTTGTTAGTGGCCAGCAGACAGACTACAAGCCGCATAACTGACCAGAATGACCACTTTGACACATTCTGGAAGACTAGAAATATTTTACTGGCATCTTGATGTATAAAACCTAATGCTAATTAACAAAACATTACGCGCTGACCTTTGAAATAAGTGAATTGGCCATTCAGCTGACCAGTGGGGATTACACAGAGCAAAACTGTGACGATATTATATGGACTCGGTCAAAGAATAATACTCCCATTCAAATTACAATCAGGCCAGTTTATTCCAGGACGCCGCAGACGGGAAAATACCAGTCGACGTATTCACTACTGAATGAGGACCCACAGACTATCAGAGTCGTAGGCCTGCTACCATATATTTTCGTCTGTTCCGAGGAAGGTAACAGAGTGGCCGTAAGCTAACAATTCCATACGAGAGTCGCACTGGCAAACATAAAATTGACACCGACCTTGTCCGGCGATCTGTCCAAGGAAACAGACAGAAACGGATCAAAGACATTGAAAGTTCCACTGGTCGAGATCGGTTTCAGAGGATTTGTACGAGCATCAGTACACAATCCGGACAGCAGCTTGGCATGAGGAGCCGAAAGAGGTCAGCAATACTGAAGACGTTGACAGAGGTGGCTGCTAAGACTTCAAGTGGGGTATGAAACAAGTAGCATGACCAAACATGAAAAAAAAATTAATTGACCAAACTTACTATTCTACCAGTGGTATAATTTTCTCTCCCCAAGTTAGAAGGCACTCTGGCAGATTTTGAAATATTTGTGTATCCGGAGATGAGCTCCAAGCTATCCAAGCTATTTTCTTGCCCTTATAGACTAGGCAAGATATGATTTGACCTAGACAAAATTGCAACGTATTAATTGTTTTCAGCACATTTGGGTTCAGAAAATGTCCGTGAATAACATATTGAAAGTCCCCCCCCTCATCAGAGCGTCCTAACACCTTCAACAAAATTATTGAAAATATTAAATTTTCACAATATTCTGCTATGCCCAACTGGTGTTCCATAATACCTTCTTCTTGTTGAATTTTGTCGCTGAAGAACTGTGTGACCCCGAGGATAACCCCTATTAGAACATTTACGACCATACCTTGTCAGGATGCCGTGATCGTGCTTCAGTAAAGAACAAAAGCCAATACATCGGCGAGTATCACTGCCATGTACCGCCACTTTATTACCCCAATTGCAACTACACTTCCCATTGTTACCCACAGCCTTTGCAAAGCAATAAAATAAATACAAAGAGCTAGTACCAACATTTAAAAAAAAATGCAGTCAAAATTCCGAGACACTGTTCTGCAGTAGAATTTTTACCCTGGTTGCATTCTTTTGTCAAATTACACTCCAAGCAATTTCCTCAGCCGAAAGGAAAAAGTATGGATCACCGTGTCCTTATTGAAAATAAAGCAAAGGAGTTTTCGCTTCGTTCCTCAATTGTACACTCGTTAGGTTGTACACTACTGATATTTTCTTTTTTAACTAAAACGTAAAATTAATGATTAATGGTAATGCATTCGGCTTTTGCTTCACGCTTGGTTCAATTATCATGGATACCAGTGCCATTTGTGGAACGCTCGCTCTCGATGAGGATGTCTGCATTATTGATATTGATGCAAAAGGGGCTGAAAGCATCAAAAGAACTAGCCAAAAGGGCGGTGACCAAATTAGAACTACAGGAAGCCAGAAAGATATACATATCCAAGAGCAATAGAGTCTTCTGTCAGAGGAAATGAAGTTCACGGTAGAACATCAGTGTCTCGCATACTGCGCCCAGACTTCTTTTTTACTTCAGAAACGACTGTCTGCTAATATAGCAAATTAGTTCAAATATAAGGATGCCGCCGCAGTTCTTTTAAACTTTTTCCTGTCAGAATTGAAAACAAGTTTTTTGATGAAATACTGAAACTATGCACAGGAGGAAGTGATGCCTGGTCACAGACATTGCCCTGATGTCTAGAATTCACAAGAGACTTACAACCTCAAGATGCATTGTACCATCAGCAATAGTGTAAACTTCGGCACCGGAAGAAAGATTAGTTTGGTGCTTCAGGATGAGCCATTAATGGAGAAAGCGAAAGCAGGCAGGGTGCAGGACGACGCAAATTGCGACTTTCACACAAGTATTGGATTATTTCTTAAGAAATGGTGAGGAGCAACAGACCATTGCCGATCTGGTTTCAGTGATGGCAGAATGCATTACTGAGTCACTCTCAGTGAAAACATGAAAACAAGACTGATAGAACATTACGGTAATGAAGTCTTTATTTCAGGGACTGATGGAAAGAATGTTCTTGTTACCCTAAGAAAGACAGCGACATCAAGTCTGTATGAATTTCACGTCCAGCAAATAAAAACAGGCACTGAGAAACTCAATGGAATAAATACTGCAGCACAGCTCCTTAAAGCAGACATTAAACTTCTGCCCTCAAACAAACTGAAGATCCGTCATCTTGCGAAATTTCAAGCCCACAGCACAACTCAGCATTTCTGTCAGAGTCTCTATCATTGTTCCTCAGAGAATTGTTGGTGGGACACTGAAGGTGAGATCAAGCCTTCATCAATAGTGCAAGCACTAATGCAAGCCATGCGATCAAGGGCACTTCTGCATCCACTACAGTTTAGGCTGGGCATCCAGGTGCACCATCATATCGGCTCTCGACTCCGGATTGACATCCTGAATAAATTAGGTTTTCATCATCCGATTGAGAAGTCATGCGCTATGGGTACTGTGCTGCTGTTGCAATAGGGACTGGGGTACCACAGTCACGTCAAGAAACCTCGGTGAAATTTATAGCAGACAATGTTGACAAACATTCTAACGACTGATGGCTGTAGGACCTTACATGGCATGGACATTACTGATGCAAACACACCCGTCTTTCCATTCAGTCAGATAATTGCAAGGAAGCACGGCGTGTCTGCTAAGGACGTTGCTGCCATTGGTAGTATTAACATTAGATTCCACAACCCAGAGGAAAGGAAAGACGTACAAACCCCTTCCTATATAAGATGATCCAATTTCTGCCATAGACACCCTATGGAAGACTATATGGCTCTTGAGAATTTCTAGACCATAGTGATCTAGATTCATGCCGACCTCCGGCACTGAAGGGGAATATGCAGGGCTATCTTCTATTGCATTATTACTCCTCATCGACATTGATCCCAATGATTCAACATGCATCAGTTCCACGCTCCTTTTCGCTGCCGAGCAGAGCAAAGCCAGGCCAGTCTTACCAGTTGTAACATTTAATCAACCACCTTGTGGCAACCAAAACTTATCACAACATAGGGGCCCGGTACTAATGAAGCTACGTCTATTGTAACCAGGCTTGGGTGAGGGAAAAGGGGGGGGGGGGTCACTTGCCAATGAGTATTGCAAATGTTGTCCAGTTTATGCATATTTTTCGTAGATTTACCAGCCTAGAGTTGGATGACAAAGCCGTGGTTAAATAAAATAATAATATTCCTTGATAATAATAATAATCTCCCCTCTGTGTGTGCGTGTGTGCGACACTGTAATATGTTCGGCCAACGACGATGTAGTGCTACTTTATTATCATACATTGAAAAATGTTTTACATTTTTTAAAGTGTTTTACATGTCGCCAATCAAATCAAGCCCGGTATGTCCATTTGCAACTGTTTTCCCGAACTATTAATATTCTTACATAATTCTTTGTATTATTAATAATTAATTATGAAATATGATACTAAAATGTATGGTTATCTGTGTGTTTGCCAGTGTGTTCTGACGTATATAGTAGTCATGCGACACAGTAAAAGAATTTACTTGTTAGAAATAAGAAAGCATGATCTTTTGCCGCATTACAGCTGTTTTCCTAGTTAATTTAGTATTTTCCTATGTAATCCTTAGTAATTATGATAATTATGAAATATGATGCTTAAAATTGGTCAAGGAACACTCGGACCTCGGGGGACTTTTGATAATGCTTTATAGGGGGCCTAACCCTGCACGAATCTGCAGTCAGACATTATGTTGCAATTTGTCTAGGCAGTCAGTAATCTTGTTCGTAGATTTACCGGCTTATTACTAAGGAAAGCAGAGGTGCTGTCGCGGCCTGTGAAAGTGTGAAAAAAAACAGTAACGATGGCGACAACCCCGGGCATTAACTATTTGGCTGCTGTTTGCATTGGAATGTACTTGAAATTCTTCCCATTGCAAAAGCAACCCAAAAACGTTTCCAGAGTGGGAAATCAACAGAATGACACTATCAGTGTGTACAGTCCCGATCTTTGTGAAAGGCATTTAAGGCACGGAGCCACATCAATGTGTGACTTTCTTCAAGCCCACCGAGAGAAATGGCAGGATTCACAGAACGGCAAGAAACTGCAGCGTCATTTATTGTTGCAATGCTCAAAAAGCATAAGCGAAATTTCTTCAGCTACACATTTATGAAAAGCTCTGGTTTCTCGTCATGGGAATAGTTTTTCTTTTACTGTGAAGATATCCGTCACCCCCCCCCCCCCACCGTTTTATTTTTTCTTTTCTTTAAGATATGGTAAAAATGAGGTATTTTGAATTATCAAAAACGCCGTTCTGCCTCTTGTAGAGAGCATCTGGACAACGGTTCAACCTATGGCGATCAGGCAAGTAATATCTGATGTTTCTTTGCTCGATGGAATTTGTTCTGGTAGATATCAAAGTAATTTGGATTTGTTATCACACTTCAGCAGGCGGCTTTTAGTTGCCAAGGAAGGAGTGAACGCTTGATCACGGCAAAAAAAAATAAAAAATTCCGCACCCCAAAACTGGCATGCAATATACCACCCACAAATAATGAAATAAGAAGGGCTGCAGTTTTGCTTTGCATTTTGAAGCTGTACTTTATCTCCAGCATTGCTTTGCGTCGCTCTTGTTCCCCAAGAGTTGAAGGCTATTTTGTTTAATGGTGTACCGAGTTTTGTTGTCTGTGATTTCATCATCTCATCAAAATATTGACTGCAATGCTTTCCTCCTTTCTGTTTCAGCTTTCTTACCTTTTTGACAATATGGCATTGTGCCATAGTGTTAGAAGAGGTGTTAATGAGGTTGTGTTTTAGCTATTTCTGAATATGGATTTCCAAATTCTTCAAACCAGCGTGCCGACTGAAACTTTTGCATGGCTTCATTGTGTTCTTCGCTCTTCTATGAAATATAATTTTTGTAGTGTCTTCAAACAATAAACCACTTGAATAATAGCTATTTCTGAATATGGATTTCCAAATTCTTCAAACCAGCGTGCCGACTGAAACTTTTGCATGGCTTCATTGTGTTCTTCGCTCTTCTATGAAATATAGTTTTTGTAGTGTCTTCAAACAATAAACCACTTGAATAATTTCAACGCATATGAATGACACAACATCAATCATTCTAATTGATCTGGAGGGAATCTTCAATATTTTCATGAGCTGTATTGAAACATCTTTGTCATGACGGTACAAAATATTAAATTTTACCCCCTTGGAAGTGTACAAAACTACAATTACACCGGACATTAATCTGCGTCAGAGCTACGTCATCAAGCAGGATCGATCCCCAGTCGTCACTGGCACGTTAGTCGTTGATTATGTATGAATAGTTTTCCATCTTGTGGTTAAGAACCTTTAATTCTAACAGTAGGCAGTTAAATTCTAAGCTAATATAGTAACATCACATAGCAGTGCATTTATCTTGCCATTCTTGATTGAAAGGTTATCGAAAATCAAGTCCACTAGATGCAGAACGATAGTATCGTACTCCACAGTCTGCAGTCTACAGACTGAAGTCAAGACCTGGAAAGTGCTGGCTAGGTCAGGGTATTTGTTATCTTTTCTGCCATAATTTCAAAGCGGTTGCATTTCAAGGTCTGGAAGTAGAAGTGGGCGAGATTTTGGAGGAACCTTTTGAATTATTGTTATACGATACAACCGTGTTCAGATAGAGGAGGGAGTGGCGAGGGTGTTTTATTACATTTAAAGAAACTTAAACAATGCATTGCTTGAGGCATCATTCACCCCATTCATCCTAGTAAGGTAACAAAGCATTTTTACAAGGCCCCTATCCAAATTCATATAATATAAGACCCAGATTTCTTCTTCTTCTTTCGTTCACCAAATTTAAATCTGCAGATTTATTCTTTTAAGAAAATCTACAGTTTTCTGCAGTTCTGGCACAACACCATAGAGTTTGACATTCAGGTCGGTGGGTTTGGGTCAACATGTTTCTCGTAGTGCTGAGAAGAGTGTGCAGTTCTGTAATATAATGCTCTACCCAGTCTTGAATGCTGCAGGACAATGAATTATAGAAACCAGAAAGGGCCTAACGAGAAAAACGTGTTAGTCACAGAGCTGGGCATTAGACAGAAACAATGAAAAACTGTACAATAAATTCCAAAAGAAATGAAAACAGAACAATTCCTTTAAAATTCATTGTATTATATCCTATTTTGCTGTTGTTGTTCTTGTGTAAATGCTATTGGCCTAGTGACCTACAATTTCCCCCACATTTTAGCCTTGCCACAAACCCCTCTGTCACCCCACAGGTTTTTTAAACTAAAAAAAAGACTACCTTACTTTGCTTTATTTAAGATTTTTCACAGTGTCATTACTGAAATAGGAAGGGCCAATCTTTTCATTCCGTTTAAGCCATCTCGACGATATTCTGATGACTCTACGCCACGTGTACAATGGTATGCCGTGTGTAGGTTTGGCTGTGTTCCTTTTTCACACATGCCCACAGAGAAAAAGAAATGACAAAAATTCTGTCAAATTCCAACTGTTCCTGTCTCGTCATTTGAGATCTCTCAGCGTGGTTTTATATCACATTTTATATTTCTTTTGAAATATTCTATTCACACCCAAAGTATGGTGCCTTTATCAAGGGCGACGATCAATAAATAAAATACACAATGTAAACCAGCATATTTACCGTCCATGGGGCGTGAACCTTTTAGTAAGGATTCTCCAACTAATTCCCCCCCCCCCCTTTTGAGGGCTAGGAAGCATGAAAACAAGGAAGGCAAGCAAGCGAAAGAACCCAAATGAGAGCCCTTTGAGGAGTAGGAAGCACGAAGACAAAGAACAAAGCAAGCAGGCAAGAACCCAAACGGGAGCCCTTTTGAGGGCTATGAAAGCCAGAAATAAGACAAGAAGAACCAACAGAGAAACAAGAAAAGAACAACAAGACAAAGAGAGATGCAAATGCCCAGAGCAGAGAGTTAAACACCTAAACTATATACATGTATATCAACATGTGCACAACTCATAGACTTTTTATCCCTAACTGACTCTACACTATAAGATAAGACATTCCCTTATTCGCGCCTCTAAAAAAGATCTTGCACACAGTTTGGGCGCTCATCGGGGGCGGGGCCCGTGGTACTTTGCATGAAAAGAATGCTTGGTATAATGGTAAATTAATGAGGCGGATTTGTTGCAGTGCTAAATCGACTTTAAAAAAAAAGAAAAAGCCTCGAATTTTCCTACGGCGATTGAAGTTATAATTACAAAATAATTGACTTCAATCAAGGCCTATACAGCGATAGTTAAATAGTGAATAAAATTCAATATTTTCCCCATCAGTTTTGTAAAATACGGTAATGTTCGTGATAATCATCCGAGCTTTCTCCCTAAGATGGCGGTGCGAAATCTGTAAACGTTAAAGGTGCCAGCTGTTTTATCTTGTTGTATCTCTAATATCTTTGTTACAACTCCCACGTACAATAAAGCACACAATTATAGAGTGGGTCAGAACTGGTGCGAGATCATAGGGTAGTAGTTGTGGCCTCCAGAGCAGATTACTGAGATAAGACAAACAAACAAACAAACACAGACACACCCAAGACGGGAAGAACAGATGTAAGGAGGGGAGAGAAGGAGGAGAGAAGGGAAAACGGAAGACAGACCTGGAGGAGAGGGGTAAAGGAAGCCGCAGAAGGTAAGAATTATATTCTGAGCATGGCCGGATACCTCTGCTGGTGTTTTATATTCTTTAACAACCTCAGAATTCGCTACCGTAGGCCCTCAGTCCGCTACCAGTTCGCCACCACATCGGTACCGGGTTCATGCATATAATAATAATTATTATTACATGCATGAAGAATATATATATATTCCTTTACCGGGTTCATGCATATAGATATATATTATATGTCTCTCTTTCAAATGTTTGCATTTGCCATGTATTACAACAGTGGCGTAGTTACATTTTTGGTACCCTGAAGGTTAAACGTCTATGCCCCCCCCCCCCTTCACAACCAGCAACAATAGGGGAACACCCAAACGTCACTCATGAAAAAAAAGGTTTCTTCGGGGCCCCTGCGCCACTGGTAGCGAGAGAACACCAGAAACGCCTCTTACCCAATGCCCCAAAACATCTTACATCATTTACAATTGCTTAATGGGGGCACTGATCGACAGTTTTTGTGTCTGTCTCCTTGTCCAGATCCACCTACAACATGGTGCGTTCCAGGGCTCTGAAAAGTATTCAACCTCTGTTGGTCGCAGTAGTCTTCTGCTGTATGTTCTTCTACTGTGGCAGACCGTATGAAGGTCAAGTTTCTAAATTTGAGATGGACAAGGTGAGTACACTGTACACAGTACTGGACATGTGGTCAAAGGTAGTTATTTTGTTTTATTTTGTAAATCGCTGTGGGAAAGAGAAAACATTTTTATTAGGGTGGGGGGGGGGGGGCGTATTTTTTCTTACCATAATGGAGCCAGAAGGCGTACATGAGTGTACAGGAGAATACCCCTTGTGCCGCTGCATCGTCACTTTCAAAATGTCTTCCTCTCAGATGCTTTTTCAGTTTGGGGAAGAAGTTCAAGTCTGACGGAGCCAGATCTGGCGAACAACGTGACTGTGGTAAAATTTCAAAACTACAGTCTCGCACAGTTTCTGCTGCTTTCCTTGAAGTGTGCGCTGGCGCATGGTCTTGATGCTGTCACACACCTTTTCTTAGCTTTCCTCTGCATTTTTCTTTAGTTGCCTCCCTTAATTTTTTCACTTGATTAGAATAATGGTCTCCAGTAATCGAATGCTCATGTTCAAGATTCTTCTTCAAGTGCCCGACCTGGAACAGATATCGACGATCATGGTTCGCCACTCATTCCTCCGCTCTCAAAAAGCCTATATTGTCCTGGTTTTTTCCTGTCGCCCATCTGTTCAAACTCTCTAGATATGTTCTTCTTTTTGAAGAGTCATATAGACTTTGTCTATCTCTGCTTTTTTTTTTTTTTGCCCACTATTTTTCAAGTGAGAGCAAGGTGTTCAAAACCTTTGAATCGATTCAGGTGTCCCATGTGGTTTTTAAGGAGACTCCTAAATATTTCATGGAAGGAAAGGAAATCGAATGAAATGGTGACGAAAGACACTAACACGGAGCGATCACCAATAAAAACAATTAGGAGAAGACAATTGCAGTTCATGTTCAAGATAGCCTACCATTATTATCCCTTCACGGGATGTCAGAGTTAGGATTTGAATTGCCGTGCTGGGTCACGGTTTTGTTTATTTCATGTCATTGATTTTGGCCAGTCCAAACGTCCTTGAACTGTTCCCGTGGACGGTTTGTTTTTGTAACGCTTTTCTTAGAGATGGAAAGAAAGTGGGGCAAGATAGAACGAATGGATAAATTAACAGTGACGATGCAGTTTTCGACCCCGTGGTTTGGGTGTACTTTAACAGGGAAAGACGGGGCGAATAAGGAGTGAATAAATTCGTACATAAAACGTTTAGGGTGTAGAGACTTTGCGAACGGTTTTGACATAGTTGAGTTACTTTGTCTGTTACTATTAATAGAATCTATTGGCGCTGCGAGCGGAGCTCGAAGTGGATGCACCAATCAAATTTGAGCAGTCACGTGGATTTGCAGCAGAAGATAAGCGGAGACATCTTTATGCTAGATCACTTCCATGTAGAATTTCCAGCTACGAGGGTGGTCGGCTAAAGGTTCAGCCAGAGAGAACCAACAGACTGTTAACGTCATGTCTATGTCCTGGATAGACAATGAAATATTCCACAGCTATTTTCTCCAGTTCCCTGAAATCGTTTCAGGGAACCAATCGTAAGTGTTGTCACCATGATTCGAGATGATGTGAATCTGACCCTAATTTTCCAGTAGAAGTGCGACCAAAGGGATGCAAGACCATAAAGTTTTACTTGCAATTAAGATCTAGAAAGAGTGACTGATATACACATTTGTAAATTGTAATTGATGTGTCTGGATGAGGCTGGGGATTGCCAGCCCATCCTAGAGCAGATCTAGATCTATTTTAACTACGTCAGTGTGTCTTGACGGTTTGATCCTTTATAAGTAATTAACTGAGTTAACATTGTCGTCTGAGACAGAAGAATATTATTTGTGAGATAGTAGGCAGATTATATTTCTGAAGATAAATAATTACTAAATAAATTGTGAATGAGTCAGAATGATATGGCTTTTCTAATCTTTAAGAACCTAGAGGAGACTTCTAGTTATGTATTTTAGTATTTTCATTTGATGCTGCTGATGTTGTCTTTTTGATATGTAAGATAGACGAAATTGTTAGGAATTTTAAGTAATAAATTTGTGGCCCTACAAGGTCCTTGATATAACGTACTCGAAATTGTTATTAGTGTATGTGGCATGGTATGGCAGAGTAATTTCTAAAACCTCTCGATATTTATTAAAAATGCAGTCGAACACCTAAATTCCATAAGTTAGTAATCCCCATTGTAACACCCTTCCTTGAACTCGTAACACTCGAGGACCCACCTCGTAACACTGGAGAGGGACCCTTAAAAGAACTTTAATAACGCCATGCCACTTAGTTAAATTATTTTAAAACCTATTGTATTTTTTTTTATTCCATCATTTAAGATTGTACTCTTGTAATATTATCTTTTCAGGCCTTTTTATTATCGATGTTAGACAATTTCTACTAATTTAATATTGTGTTTCAATTTCATATGGTGAATTCAACATCCCATTGACCCGTGGACACCGGCGAGGGAACCCTTTCATCATACAGATCTACCTCAGACAAAAATACAGTCTTTTGGGCTTGGAGCTATGGATTAAGGATATTGCCATCTGAATTCCTCAAAAAGAAAGATAAGTGAATCATCTATCTAACAGTCTTGAGGAGGGCGACGTACTTTCCGCTCTGTGTGTGTGTTCCAGGCCATTTTCTATTTACTATATGTTTAGTTTAAGTGCGGGAGGTTGGTTGGGATCATAGTTTAGCATATCTTCTTTGCCATTACGAAGGATATTGGAGGCCTTGGTGGCTATGTAAAATAACTCGGGGGGATTTGCTTCTCTGTGAATAGTTCTTTTAGGGATCCATTATTCGTATAGATTGTGGCGTTCTTTTCCTTCCTCACTTTTCTTTAGGAAGATGTCTCTCCTGTCTTTTTCTTAAACTTTCTGTAAAATAAGTTAGGACTTGTAGGGTCTGTTATCGTTCGTTTTACTTGTCAGTATAGCGTCCTGTTTTTTGTATTTATGTTTTGCTTCCTTATAAACTTTGAACTACTATACTAACATTGATATGTTTACAATATATGCCTGAGGTGTTTCACGTGCTAAAACCACGTTGAATTGTAATCTGGTATTGACATATGTGAGAAAGAGATATAATAAATTGTTGTTCACGTGACAATTTCACGGTGACAATAGAGAGAATAATTTTGCAGTGGTAACAGAAGACACTGCGTGTGCGCATTTTGAGAAGAGAGAGATATTTCAAATTTGTCGTGTTGAGAGAGAGATATATTTTTGATTCATCGCATTGAGAGAGCGATTCGTTTTTGACAGTGATAACAGAGGACACTGATTCTTGCGTTGAGAGAGACGTAAATTTTGAGAGTGATCACTCAAGACATTAATTTATCGCAGTAAAGGCGATATACAGTATTTTATTGCAGTGGGAGCAACGGATAGACGGCACTGCTTTACTAGAATTTATATTGAGAGAGAGAGAGATAAAGTTTTTGCAGTTTAAGTGATACTGCCTGTAATTTTCAGAGAGAGATAAAGTGTTTGCAGTTAAGTGATACTGCCTGTAATTTTTAGAGAGAGAGATAGAACGTTCTTTTCGCGAAGCAGTGCTAACATAAGACACTGAGTTAATATTAACAGTCAATAACTGTTCATATAATATAATTGATACCGCGATATTCCTTAATAGTAGGTAAATACTTACTATTTACAGACTTTAACATATCATGGCTGATTTTCTTAAATACTTTGAATCTGCCAAAGTTCTGGGCATACCAGAAGAGGAACGCGCCGCGTGGTGCGAACGACAAGTACAACAAGACCGAGAGCGCGAGGATCGAAAAGAAGCAAGAGAAAGAGAAAAAGAAAAAGAGAGAGAAAAGGAAAGAGAAAGAGAACGAGAAAAAGAAAGAGAGAGAGAAAAGGAAAGACAGCATGAACTCGCAATGAAAAAGTTAGAGCAACAATCGCTTGTAACACCCACCACTGCCACCAATACTTATGCTACTAAACCAAAACTACCACCATTTAATGAAAAACGACCGGATCGACGCATATTTACATCGGTTCGAGTTACACGCTAAATGCGTCGGATGGCAGCAGGCGATGTACAGTTCATGCCTGTCCAATTTATTAACAGGTAAGGCTTTAGAGGTATTTCATAGCCTCAAGGTAGAAGATGCCAATGATTATGACAAGCTTAAAACAGCATTGCTTAAACGATTCCAGCATACCGAGGATGGCTTTCATCAAAGATTTCGCTCATGTAAACCTGAGCCATCTGAAAATTTCTCAACTTATGTCAATCGATTGAAACATTATTTAGATCGCTGGATTGAGCTCGCGAACGTAACTACCGGAAATTATTCCCAACTTTACGATTTGGTCTTGAAGGACCAAATCTATACGGCATGTCATTCCGATTTAGTTGCCCACCTTAAAGAGAGGGCACCGACATCCTCTGAAGAAATCACATCGTGCGCGGAACGATATGCGTCCGCCCACCCAAATCGTCTTTTGGCAAAGCCTTCAACTACAACACCGTGTTATGCCAACGTAGGCAAAGGAGCGCCAACCGGACACGATCGTTCAAGGCCGACTCGTCGTCAGGCCCCAAATTCACGCTCTCAATCAGAGCCACCTTTTTGTAGACAGAGAAATTTTCCGAATCGAGGTAATGTATCCCCGCGTCGAGGATACCAGAGTTATTCTTTTTACGAGCCTCGCCCATATTATCGTGGCAACTATCCAGGCCAACAATATAACCGGCCTCAGGGACCGCCGCGACGAGTGCATTTTGATGATAATCATAATTATAATAGACCGCAGAGTCTTCCTTATCGTGGAAACGATCTTAATCGTACTATATGTTTTAGGTGTAATAGGGTAGGCCACATACAGAGATTTTGTAACGTGAAATTGGAGTCAGCAAATGCCTGCTCGGTTAAACCTACACTTTATGAGACTGACGGTCATTCTGAATTTTCATGACAATCAAAGACTATTCCAGTCATGTCCGCCCTACATGAACTGGGTGAATTAACATTTTACCAGGGCCGCGTGAACGCTATTCGCGCTTCTGTTCTACGTGACTCCGGATGCACGACTATCGGCGTTCGACAGTCACTAGTCCGTCCAACACAATTTTTGGACAAGGAGGTAACTTGTATTACTTTTGGCGGATCTGTAGAGCGATTCCGTCTTGCAGAAGTTTATATTGATACACCTTTTCTCACAGGTATTGTTACTGCATGTGTACTACCTAATCCGGTGGCTGATATAATCATAGGGAATGTACCTCAAGTAAATAAGTTTCCTATCGGTAACTTGGAAATTTGGACTGAGGATGAGAGTATTGCTTGTGCGACAACACGCCTACAATCGAGTCGACGAGCAGACAGTCCATTGAGTAATCCTACTATTGAAGTGAACATAACGTCTAGTGCATTTCATGATGAGCAACATTCAGATCCCACATTGAAACATTTGTTTGCTAAGGTTGATCCTACCGCACCGGATACCTCTAAGTTTCTTATTAAAGATGACTTATTATATCGTAATTTTCGGAATAAGCGAGAGGCCATTATGCAACTTGTAGTACCGAGATCTTTTCGTCGCGACATTATTCGTCTCGCGCATGACACTTCCTTGGCAGGTCACCAGGGAAAGGCCAGAACTAAGTCTCGAATACTATCGCAATTTTTTTGGCCCAGTATTTACGCAGATGTAAACCGGTTTGTATCAACATGTGACGTATGTCAGAGACGTACTCCTAAAGGAAGAGCATCGCGAGCTCCTCTGCAGGAGATGCCAATGGTTTCCAGACCATTTGAGCGCGTTGCCGTAGATATAGTTGGTCCCCTACACAAGTCAGACAGAGGACATCGTTTTATACTTTCTGTCATTGACTACGCAACCCGTTGGCCAGAGGCCATTCCGCTAAAAGACATTTCAGCTGATCATATCGCTGAAGCTCTTATTACTGTTTTTTCGCGTCTTGGGTTTCCAGTTGAAATTTTATCGGACAGAGGTCCACAGTTTACCTCTGAGCTTTTTAAGAAAGTCTTGGAGTTGATGAGGATTAAACAAAGATTGACATCTCCATATCACCCACAGTCTAATGGCTGCTGTGAACGTTGGAATGCTACCATGAAAAGTATGCTTGCACGAGTTTCCGCCGACAAACCCAGTGATTGGGATCGACAACTCCCCGCTATTCTTTTTGCATACCGAGAACTACCGAACGCATCGACGGGTTTTTCTCCCTTCGAATTATTGTATGGTCGTAAGCCGCGTGGTCCAATGGCCATACTCCATGATTTATTCGCCGGATCAGACACCGACGACAATGATACGCGGTCTGCATATCAATACGTTGTAGACTTGCGCCATCGAATTCTTAACGCATGTCAGCTCGCACAAAAATCGTCGGCTGCGCATGCGAGTCTTTATAAACAATATCGTGATCAAGGTAGCCGATTGCGAACCTTGGCCGTCGGAGACCAAACTCTTGTTCTCCTTCCGGAAACGAAAAATAAACTCCTTCTTACATGGAAGGGACCTTTTAAAGTTCTAAAGAGACTTTCTCGAGTAAATTATCTTATCAAGATTCGAGGACAGGACAAAGTCTTCCATATAAATATGTTAAAGCAGTACCTGTCCGACGATGATAATCGACAGAATAATCGCCGAAATGTGGTTGCTCAGTCCAATGCGGCCTTGGTTTCAGTTGACGATGATGATCCTATTAAGATTGAGAATTCAATCCCCGCACTTCGATCTTCTGAAAACACTTCGGATGTAAATATAAATCCAGATTTATCTGAATCGCAAAGACAAGATTTAAGAGATTTGCTTAACGAGTTTACTGCTGTCTTTACTGATCTACCAGGTAATACTTCTTTGGTACAGCATGTTATAAGATTAAAGACGGATATACCCGTCTTTGTTAAACCATATCCGCGTCCGCTGCACGCACAGGAGACTATAATAACCGAGGTACGTAACATGTTTCACCTAGGTGTGATAGAGCGATCGACGAGTCCATATAACTCACCCATCGTCTTAGTGAAAAAAAAAGATGATACAGTGCGTTTTTGTATTGACTATCGTAAACTTAATGACGTTACGATATATGACGCTGAACCGATTCCCAACCAGGAGAATCTTTTTGCTCAGTTAGCGAGGGCAACGATTTTTTCTAAAATTGATCTTTCCAAAGGTTATTGGCAAATTCCGCTTGATGAGAATAGCAAGCAATATACCGCTTTTCAGACTCCGTTGGGTCTTATGCAGTGGCGCTATATGCCTTTCGGGTTAGTTACAGCCCCTGCTACTTTCGCCCGTATGATGACAATATTGCTCCAGGGTATGAATTCCGTATTGTCGTATTTTGACGACATTTGTATTTATGAAACCGATTGGTCGGGCCACCTCGCAGCCCTACGACAAGTTTTTATTGCTCTTCGTCGAGCTGGCCTTACGGCGAAACCCAGTAAGGTGTTTTTAGGATATAATGAAATTAATTTTCTGGGCCATACAATTGCCCACGGCGTTCAGACTCCAGATAACAAGAAGATAACTACCATCTTAAAGCTCCAACCTCCTCGAACTAAGAAAGAAGTCCGTAGTTTATTGGGCTTTCTTAACTATTATAGGAAATTCATTCCAAATTTTTCTTCGCTTACAGCTCCGTTATCGGACCTCACAAGAAAGAATTTTCCTAATAAAGTGAAATGGACAACCGAATGTGCTGATACACTTCGTACCGTTCAACAATTGTTTTCCACCTCCCCCATTCTCATACTACCAGATATAAACCAAATATTTATTGTCCGCACTGATGCGTCGGACAAGGGATTGGGAGCTGTGTTATTACAGGAACGAGACGATACCTTCCGGCCATGTCTATACGCCAGCCGCAAGTTGCTAGATAGGGAATGCCGCTATGCAATTATCGAGCGACAGTGCCTCGCTATCATTTTTGCTGTAAACGCATTTTCGCGATATCTACTTATGTCCGAGTTTATAATTGAAACGGACCATCGTCCGTTGTTATTCTTAAAGACTAACAGGGCTAAAAATGCTCGATTAACGAGGTGGAGTCTTGCACTCCAGGAATACCGGTTTGTTATCCGGTCTATCCCGGGCGGTGACAATTCCCAAGCTGATATTTTGTCACGTCTCATTTAATTTCCCATTAAAGAGTGTTGTGTCTTGTATTGGGGTTGGATAGTGCTTGTCCCCCTCAATTCTAGACGGTGGATGGATTCACATTTATCTTGTTCATTACTTTATGAACCAGTTTTACAATCCTTTTTTGTGAATATCCTCTTTCCACCAGCGTCATTCCTGACTGTGACCTGAACTTCTGGCAAACCTGACGCCCTTGTCAGCGGGTCAATGAGATGGACACATGGCAAACCAAGCTACCAGAGCTACTGCTGCCATTGGATACCACAGTATTTTAATTAACAATATATTGTGTGTGAATGTGTATATAAGCAGCAATTGTGTGTGTTGACTATATAATTATAAGCCTATTCCTTCAGTAAGGCTTCATTATTTCGTAATAGTTATACTTTAATCCAGCAGTATACAGTGATATACTCATTATTATTATAGATGTTTCTGGGAATTTGGATTGTGTGCAGTAAGAATGTTTAAATAGAATAAATTCTATAGAACGTGGCATCAATAATTGTATGCTTTTTGTCCATCCAATATGCACGTTCTTAGTTAGATTTTTCTTCTCAAGCTTAAGGCTCATCTTTCTACAGTACTACTTAAGCCCCGACCACAATAACTTTGGGATTTCTTGGATCCTATCGTGTAAATTTTATTTAAAATTTTCACTGGGGTGGGGGATATGTCAGAGTTAGGATTTGAATTGCCGTGCTGGGTCACGGTTTTGTTTATTTCATGTCATTGATTTTGGCCAGTCCAAACGTCCTTGAACTGTTCCCGTGGACGGTTTGTTTTTGTAACGCTTTTCTTAGAGATGGAAAGAAAGTGGGGCAAGATAGAACGAATGGATAAATTAACAGTGACGATGCAGTTTTCGACCCCGTGGTTTGGGTGTACTTTAACAGGGAAAGACGGGGCGAATAAGGAGTGAATAAATTCGTACATAAAACGTTTAGGGTGTAGAGACTTTGCGAACGGTTTTGACATAGTTGAGTTACTTTGTCTGTTACTATTAATAGAATCTATTGGCGCTGCGAGCGGAGCTCGAAGTGGATGCACCAATCAAATTTGAGCAGTCACGTGGATTTGCAGCAGAAGATAAGCGGAGACATCTTTATGCTAGATCACTTCCATGTAGAATTTCCAGCTACGAGGGTGGTCGGCTAAAGGTTCAGCCAGAGAGAACCAACAGACTGTTAACGTCATGTCTATGTCCTGGATAGACAATGAAATATTCCACAGCTATTTTCTCCAGTTCCCTGAAATCGTTTCAGGGAACCAATCGTAAGTGTTGTCACCATGATTCGAGATGATGTGAATCTGACCCTAATTTTCCAGTAGAAGTGCGAGCAAAGGGATGCAAGACCATAAAGTTTTACTTGCAATTAAGATCTAGAAAGAGTGACTGATATACACATTTGTAAATTGTAATTGATGTGTCTGGATGAGGCTGGGGATTGCCAGCCCATCCTAGAGCAGATCTAGATCTATTTTAACTACGTCAGTGTCACGAGCAGAGTTAGGGTCTTGGGGATGTTACGACTGCACGAGAGGCAGCTAACTCACACTCGGACACAACCACACAAGGAAAGTACTAAATAACTAGAGCGTATATATGTCAGGCCGGTCAGGCCATAGTTTACATAAATATTAATAACAAAACAAAAGACAATAGAGGTATATATTCAAACCAAAAAAACTCTAATTAATAACTTAACCAATGATATTCATGTAACTATGGAGGTACTGCAATCAATAGCAAATAGGTATATTATACGAAACTAGATATCCATTTAAAGTGACAGTTGAGTCGCCACTGGCCAGTCGCCAGGCAAACTCTCCATAAATCATATGGGCTTAAATGTTAGGAGAGCCCAGTACGTTCAAAGCCTACAGAAGCACTCTTCGGCTTGTAGGTAATTTAAGCAGTTGCCAAAAGACTATTTTATGCACAATCACTATTCAATTCATCAACAATGTGCTATATTATTCCAATCATACTATGGCAATAGATCTATCATACAGGACACTCGTGGTCGAGTGCCAGCTGGGGTTTCCTTAGTCTTCCTATGAGGCTGTAGTTCTCTCTCTATCTCCGATCTCTATTATACTTGAATAAATAAGATATATTACCATTGCTCACGCCTACTGGGAGGCGCGAACATCAAAATAGCGCAGCGTGGGCTTTCAAAGGTCAGCCCACTCAGACCTTTCTTTCTAGAGCTCAGTCAGTCCGTTAGCAAGGACTTCTTGTCTTCAAAGCACACAGTTCAGGTACTGGTCGACCGGAGATACTTCACGAAACGATGCTTCTCTCGTCTGTATTCACCAAATCTGCACGTTACACGATGTTATATACTATCTAACTACCCAGCGTGCTAGTCCGCTGGCCCAATTAGTTCAGCTATCTCATAGGTCGAAACCTCCCACCATTTTAATTGTAGTAATACGTCTGCACTATTCTACCAGCCAGTTAACGTGCAAAAACTTGTCTAGTCATACTTAACAATGTCAACTGTCCCCACCTTGTTTCACCCCTACTCCATTACTTATTAATCACGAACATTAAAGCCGACAAGCGTGACTCTAGCAGTTTAACTTTACATTTATTTACTCACCAACTATAATTTGGCGAGGACCGTTCAAGGCCACCAGCCAATTTCTCATGGCCCTGGTAAACAACAACAAGTCACTCTCAGCGTGAGTTTTAACAATATCCGAATCATGACATATCCCCCACCCCAGTTAAAATTTGCAATTTTAACGATATAAATGATTATCGTAAGGGGAAGGCATGAGTCGAGAAATTCCTCGAAAGGTGAACTTAACTAAGAATACTAGGTAATAACTAAGACTAGTACTAAAGTTGAAAAAAACCTACAGGACGGGTATCCCTGATGGACAAAACTTCATGAAAATCTTAAGGTTCCGCCCAAAAGTATATATCTCTCTGAGGATTAAATCGTACCTCTAAATACGTAGACATTAACAATCATAACTCTAAAATTTTAGAGTACAACGCTGATCCTGTGCGAATGTCATCAGGAATGCATACATACAATGAATAATACTCAAGAAAAGATAACTATAGTAGCATCGATGGCATTAGTGGATCTGGACTCCTGGTCTGCCATGACTTCTCGTCCTCGACCCTGGGCAACAACGTCTGGTGTGGCCAAAATACGGGTCGACGTCAGTAAAATAGCTGTTGGAACAAAGGAAAGCACAGGGGTAGGTGAAAAGTGTTCACAATGGGTGAACAATATGTGATACCATCCCTCGGTCTCTGAATGAGGTGCTAATCAGTATCCAACGCCAATACATATGACAGACTAAAATACAACAAGATTAAGGTAACCGTGATAATAGGTCGGCATGGACATTATCTCCACCAGGAATGGCCTTTATAATGAAGCGGTATTCCTGAAGGGCCAGACTCCATCTGGTCAAACGAGCGTTCTTGGCTCGGTTCGATTTTAAAAATAACAACGGTTTATGGTCTGTCTCGATGACGAATTCCGTCATAAGTAGGTAGCGGGAAAACGCGTCTACGGCGTATACAATCGCCAGGCATTCTCGCTCTATAATAGCGTATCTCTGCTCTCTCGGAAGTAATTTCCGGCTAGCGTACATACAAGGGCGCAATAAGCCATCTCTTTCCTGAAGCAAAACAGCTCCAATTCCTTGGTCCGACGCGTCAGTTCGGACGGTGAAGGTGCGCCTAATATTCGGTAGGATAAGCAGCGGCGAACTGGAGAACAGTTGCTGCACTGTCGCGAGCGCGGTGGCGCACTGCGTATTCCAGGTAATTTTGTTGGGTCTGTCTTTTCTTGTAAGATCGGATAACGGGGCCGTAAGGGCCGAAAAATTAGGAACGAATTTCCGATAATAGCTTAAGAAGCCTAACAGGCTACGAACCTGCTTCTTAGTATGAGGAGCCTGGAGTTTTAAAATCTTACTTATCTTACTGTCGTCCGGTGTTTGGACGCCTTTGGCGATAGTATGTCCCAGAAAGTTAATCTGCGTATAACCCAGGAAGACTTTGCTAGGCTTAGCTGTAAGCCCGGCATCTCGAAGTTTACTAAGCACTTGACGAAGTGCTTCTAAGTGGCCTTTCCAATCCGTATGGAAAGCGCAAATGTCGTCAAAGTAGCTTAGGACGCATGGTGTCTGCTGCAATAGGATGTTCATCATCCTCGCAAATGTCGCTGGTGCCGTTACGAGACCGAATGGCATGAATCTCCATTGCATGAGACCCATAGGGGTCTGAAACGCTGTGTACTGTTTACTGGCCTCTTCCATTGGGATTTGCCAGTAGCCTTTAGACAAATCTATTTTCGAAAACACGGACGACTCGGCCAATCGCGCAAATAGATCTTCCTGATTCGGGATAGGTTCAGCATCGTAAATGGTTAGAGCGTTAAGCTTCCTGTAATCGATACAAAATCTAACGGAACCGTCTGTTTTCTTTACTAGTACAATCGGCGAGCAGTAAGGGCTCGTCGAGCGCTCAATGACTCCTAAGCTGAGCATCTTTTCCACCTCGGACTGTATGGTGTCGTGCGCTTGCAGCGGGCGCGGGTAGGGTTTGACAAACACGGGTACGTCCGAGTGCAACCGGATGACGTGTTGAACTAAGGATGTTTTACCCGGCAAATCAGTGAATACTGGCGAAAACTCCCGAACAAGATTCATGATGTCCTGTGTCTTACTTTGATCCAGCTCTGGATTGATATTAACGGAAGTCGCGTCCTCTGTGGCTTGCAAGGATAGGAGCGATCTTGTCATAGATAATGGCTCCCGGTCGTTGTCATCGATAGTGACCATCGCTGCGTTTGCTTGGACCACAACATGGCATGAATGATCGTGATGAGTTTGATCATCGGTAAGATACTTTTTCAACATATTAATATGGTGCACCTTATCGTTACCACGTATGGTAATGAGATAATTAACTCTCGAGACTCGCTTTTTAACTAGAAAGGGGCCTTTCCAAGTGAGGAGTAGCTTGTTATTCGTTTCTGGTAACAGCACCAATGCCCGATCTCCGACTGACAGGGTTCTTAACCGACTACCCCGATCGCGATATCCTATAAATGACCTGGTCCGTACGCATGCAAATTGTCGAGCCAGGTCGCATGCATTAACTATTCTATGTCGGAGATCGACTATGTACTGATACGCGGATCGCGTATCAGGAACGTCGGTATCAGAACCGGCGTATAAATCGCGTAAAATGGCCATCGGGCCACGTGGTTTTCGACCGTATAACAGTTCAAACGGGGAAAAACCCGTTGTCGCATTTGGGAGTTCCCTATATGCGAACAAGATGGCCGGAAGTCGACGGTCCCAGTCACCAGGTCTATCGGCGGAACGCGTGCCAGCATAGTTTTCATGGTGGCATTCCAGCGCTCGCAACAGCCATTGGACTGTGGATGGTATGGCGACGTAAGTCTCTGCCTAATGCCCGTGAGTTCCAATACTTTCCTGAAAAGGTCAGAGGTGAATTGCGGACCTCTATCAGATAATAATTCGGACGGGAATCCGACACGTGTGAATATGGTCACCAATGCCTCGGCGACGTGATCGGCCGATATTTCCTTTAAAGGGACAGCCTCAGGCCAACGGGTGGCATAATCGATTACTGATAGAATAAACCGATGGCCTCTATCCGACTTCGGTAATGGCCCGACGATGTCGACGGCAACTCGCTGAAATGGAGTGGAAACCGGCGGCATCTCTTGTATAGGTGCCCGCGAAGTTTTTCCTTTGGGGGTTCTTTTCTGGCATGTATCGCAACGCGACACATAGCTATTTATGTCCCCGTAAACCCCAGGCCAAAAAAACTGAGAAAGGACTCTCGATTTTGTTGTCGCTTTGCCTTGGTGGCCCGCTAATGGCGTGTCGTGCGCGAGGCGGGTGATGTCTCGGCGAAATGATCTCGGTATGACCAATTGCAAAATAGTTTCGCGCTTTCCCCGAAAAACGCGATATAGGAGGTCGTCTTTAAGGCAGAACCTGGATGTATCCGGGTTGTCCGGATCAATCTTAGCAAAGAGGGGCTTTAGTGATGGATCTGTGCGCTGTTCGTTACGAAAAATCTCGGGGGTTACATCCAAATCGACGACAGGCGATCGTAATGTGTCGTCACTCTGGCGACGCGATTGTTGTCTTGTCGTGACACACGCAATGTCGTTATCATCCCAAATCCCGAGTTCGCAATCGGAGACGTCCTTTAAGTGGGGAATATTCCCAATGATTAGGTCGGCGACCGGATTTGGTAGCACGCAGGCCGTGACAACACCAGTTATAAACGGTGTGTCAACATATATTTCCGCCAAACGAAAATGTTCAACTGAACCACCAAAAGTAATGCATGTCGCATCGCGATCCAGGAGTTGTGCAGGACGGACCAGCGATTCACGTACACCGACGGTCGTACAGCCTGAATCTCGCAATACGGATGCTCGTATGGCGTTTACTCGTCCCTCATACAATGTCAGCGCGCCTCGCTCGTGGAGGGCGGACATCACTGGAATAACTTTATCTACGGTTTCGGCATTCCTAGTTCTGTAACCGCGGTTTTCGGTGAATGCTACAGAGCATGCATTTGCCGCATCTAATCTAACTCTGCATTGTCGCGCAATGTGGCCTCCGGCGCCACATCTATAACAGTAGACTGGATTATCATCCCTTCGAGGTGTACCTCGATAAGGAGGAAATGTGGGCGCTTGATAGTAGTTGTTACGCGGTCCTCCGGTAGGGAAAGGACGTGTATATCGGGGTTCCCAGTCCCGAGAAAATTTATGGGGATTCGGTTGCCTCCTGCTAACCGGCGGCTCGGACCGTGGACGAACCTGCGGCGACTGTCGAAAGGGCTGTCTTGATTGTCTCGACGGTACCGGTGTCTTAGTAGCAGCGCCGGCGTAACACGGTTCGCTTACTTTAGCTTTAGCTAACGATCGATTAGGGTGAGCTGCAGCATACCGTTCCGCTATCGATGTTATCTCGACGGTAGTTTTGGGGGCTTGTTCCTTAAAATGCGCCACCAGGTCCGTGTGGCAGGACATATATATTTGGTCTTTAATTATCAAATCATATAGTTTCTTATAGTTTCCCTCTTCCACACCGGCCAACTCAGTCCAACGGCTGAGTAGGTGGCGGAGGCGGTCCACGTAAGTAGAGAAATTCTCAGATGCCTCCGGCTGGCAATCGCGGAAACGCTTATGAAATCCATCTTCCGTATGTTGGAAACGCTTTAATAGCGCGGTCTTTAGAATGTCATAGTCCCTAGCGTCATCAATAGTGAGGCTATGGAAAACTTCCAACGCTCTCCCTGTCAAAAGATTGGCGAGGCATGACGTGTACTCACTACGCTGCCATCCCGCGCAAACGGCATGGAGTTCGAAGCGGTGTAGGTAGGAATCAATACGATCAACCTTATCATTAAAGGTTGGCAATTTAGGCTTCGTTTTATTATTGGAAGTAACTTCCGGAGCCCCGGTAGGTTGGGCTTGCTTCGCTTCTAACTGTTTCAAAGCGAGCTCGTTCTCTCTTTGAGCCTGTCTTTCCGCGCGTTCCGCGGCTCTATCTTCTCGTTCCGCGGCTTTTTCTTCTCGTAATCTCTCCGCGGCCTTTTCTTCTCGTTCTTCTTTCAGTTTCTGGTCTACCCAAGAAGCACGCTGAGCTTCCGGTATGCCAAATGATTGGGCCAGTTCCAAATATATCTGTAGTTCGGCCATGATATCGGTCGATAATACGATATTATAATGTCCTAATCGAGGACAGCTCCTGAAAAATCTCCAACTTTATTCTCCCTTGAAGCAATTTATCAATTGCACTCTGCGGGTGCTCGTTCCTGCAGTATGAACGAAATTAACGAAATCAACAACAAACTGTACGTCTTAGTCAACCAAGTAGTGGTTGAGCTATCTCAGCGATCACTTAACTCCACTTATTTCTCCTAATCCTCAAGCAGTCAGTCTACTGCTTCCGTGATTGGTCGTTACTAACGATACCAATGTAATATTCCCAGTGTATTTTCCGTACACTCCTAGCAGCGTTCCCTCTGCTATAAATCGGAATAAATCAATATTCACGATATGAACTTCCTTGGCTATACCAGCCTAACAACTCTAATATCCAGATTATCTCTCAACGTGCCCTAGACACGTGATTTATCCCAGGCAATAATATAGCAAGTATGAATACAAAATATAATAATGCAACACTATAATGGAAAGGAATTACATGGAGAGTAAGACGAGACTAACAGAAAGAACAAACGACAACAGACCTGACTAACCTGAAACTATCTACAAAAAGGTAAGAAAAAGAACAGGAGAGACGTCTTCCTAAAATACGAGGAAGATAGAACGCTAACAATCTATACGAATAACAGGTCCCTACAGAACTATTCAAGGCAAAGCGTATCTCCTATCCGTTTTAAACGCCATCTAGATCTGCTAGTCTGGCAAAAAGAGGTATGCTAAGTCTCGATCCCTTCCAACCTCCCGCCTATCTAATCTAACACAAAAGAAAAAATAATGCCTGTCAAAAGTAGGGGAGCTGGAACGACGAACCCCTCAAACGAAGACAAATACAGATGGTTCACTTAACTGGGCAAAATGGACTGGCTCTTTCCTTTGGTCCACAGCGCTGGTCTTGTCTTTTCCTGATGCTAGCTGTCAGTCCCTCGTAGTGGTCCCAGGATCAATGACGAGAGAACATGCCAGACATGTGGGGGAGAAACAAAAAAAAAATTAGCAGTATACAAAACTATAAACTACAAAAATTACATAAATAACAGTGGAGTCTTAGAGTGGTAGACCTGCAGCTGTTGACGGGGTCCTCTTCCGATGATAGTAGTGTTCTCTAGATGTCAGAAGGTGACGGGTCCTCTTCAGATGTCAGTGGGGTCCCCTCCAGATGTCACGAGCAGAGTTAGGGTCTTGGGGATGTTACGACTGCACGAGAGGCAGCTAACTCACACTCGGACACAACCACACAAGGAAAGTACTAAATAACTAGAGCGTATATATGTCAGGCCGGTCAGGCCATAGTTTACATAAATATTAATAACAAAACAAAAGACAATAGAGGTATATATTCAAACCAAAAAAACTCTAATTAATAACTTAACCAATGATATTCATGTAACTATGGAGGTACTGCAATCAATAGCAAATAGGTATATTATACGAAACTAGATATCCATTTAAAGTGACAGTTGAGTCGCCACTGGCCAGTCGCCAGGCAAACTCTCCATAAATCATATGGGCTTAAATGTTAGGAGAGCCCAGTACGTTCAAAGCCTACAGAAGCACTCTTCGGCTTGTAGGTAATTTAAGCAGTTGCCAAAAGACTATTTTATGCACAATCACTATTCAATTCATCAACAATGTGCTATATTATTCCAATCATACTATGGCAATAGATCTATCATACAGGACACTCGTGGTCGAGTGCCAGCTGGGGTTTCCTTAGTCTTCCTATGAGGCTGTAGTTCTCTCTCTATCTCCGATCTCTATTATACTTGAATAAATAAGATATATTACCATTGCTCACGCCTACTGGGAGGCGCGAACATCAAAATAGCGCAGCGTGGGCTTTCAAAGGTCAGCCCACTCAGACCTTTCTTTCTAGAGCTCAGTCAGTCCGTTAGCAAGGACTTCTAGTCTTCAAAGCACACAGTTCAGGTACTGGTCGACCGGAGATACTTCACGAAACGATGCTTCTCTCGTCTGTATTCACCAAATCTGAACGTTACACGATGTTATATACTATCTAACTACCCAGCGTGCTAGTCCGCTGGCCCAATTAGTTCAGCTATCTCATAGGTCGAAACCTCCCACCATTTTAATTGTAGTAATACGTCTGCACTATTCTACCAGCCAGTTAACGTGCAAAAACTTGTCTAGTCATACTTAACAATGTCAACTGTCCCCACCTTGTTTCACCCCTACTCCATTACTTATTAATCACGAACATTAAAGCCGACAAGCGTGACTCTAGCAGTTTAACTTTACATTTATTTACTCACCAACTATAATTTGGCGAGGACCGTTCAAGGCCACCAGCCAATTTCTCATGGCCCTGGTAAACAACAACAACTCACTCTCAGCGTGAGTTTTAACAATATCCGAATCATGACAGTCAGTGTGTCTTGACGGTTTGATCCTTTATAAGTAATTAACTGAGTTAACATTGTCGTCTGAGACAGAAGAATATTATTTGTGAGATAGTAGGCAGATTATATTTCTGAAGATAAATAATTACTAAGTAAATTGTGAATGAGTCAGAATGATATGGATTTTCTAATCTTTAAGAACCTAGAGGAGACTTCTAGTTATGTATTTTAGTATTTTCATTTGATGCTGCTGATGTTGTCTTTTTGATATGTAAGATAGACGAAATTGTTAGGAATTTTAAGTAATAAATTTGTGGCCCTACAAGGTCCTTGATATAACGTACTCGAAATTGTTATTAGTGTATGTGGCATGGTATGGCAGAGTAATTTCTAAAACCTCTCGATATTTATTAAAAATGCAGTCGAACACCTAAATTCCATAAGTTAGTAATCCCCATTGTAACACCCTTCCTTGAACTCGTAACACTCGAGGACCCACCTCGTAACACGGGACATTCCCCAAAAAACCGGATAACATCACTTTTCCACTTGAGGGTTGCACTTTTGCTTTCTATGGTGTTGGTGAGGTGATGAAACCGATTTCCATTGCATTGAATCAGGCTTTAACTCTGGGTCATAGGGATGAACCCAAGTTTCATCCATGATAATAAGTCTTTCAAAAAACTCAGTTAAAGTTTTGGTTTGCTCACACACATGAAGAAATTGTCAGCAACATGCTCTACTCTGTGCACTTTCTGGGAAGGGGTCAGAAGGCGAGGAACCTTTCCTGCAGACAAACCTTGTCATATTCAAGTGGTCATTGGGGATTCTTTGAGTTGACCCATAACTGAGTCCAGTTTCTTTACTTAGTTGCTGAATTGTCATAATACTATGTCTGTCAGAAAAAAACAAGCTTTTTGATTTTTAGAACATTCTACTCTACCATTGCTGTCACTGGGCGTCCATCACAGTGGTCATCTTCAATGGACATTACTCCACGTTTGAATTTCTTACACCAGTATTTTACTATATATTATGAAGGAGAGTCATTATGTAAACTGCTTGCATCTCCACGACAAGCCCTATGGCTGCTTACCTTGTAAAATTAAAAACTTTATAACTTCGGTCAATTTCGACAAAAACACAAAGATTCCAAAACACCTTCGTTCCCACCGCCGTCACCCTACTTAATCAAACCAGCTCTAAAAATTCGAGATAGGTCTGCCTTGGTGAGAGAGATCGAGAGAGAGAGAGAGAGAGAGAGAGAGAGAGAGAGAGAGAGAATATACACATGCATGTTTATTTGTTCTATCTTAAATATGTTACTTTTATGCCTGACAATTTGTTGCACAAGTTCCTGTTTATGGGATAATAAAGATTTGTTGAACTTGAACTTGAACTTGCTTTGAGCTCCATTTTCTCCATTTTGATGCTTAATTAGCAGAAGATCAACACCTCCTTTCACTTGGAGTACTCTATCCCCAAGACAAGTGAAAGGAAATGTCCAAAAATATGCATGCACTCTACTGAGAAGTTTGTGTGTATCGGCAGTAAGTTTCAAGACTCGATTCATTCATATTCAGGGAGAAAAAGTTTGGTTTGCCCCTCGTAAGCATCTAAAGCTTCGTGACCACGTGATAAAAAATGATGAAGTTTGGCGTACAGTTACGGGGACACCTCCATTTGGGACAAAATTCAGTCTTTATTATTATTATTATTTATTCACCATTTTTTTTTTAGAGATGCAAATTTCGAAGGTTACAATTGAAAGTAAGATGGGAAACTTCATTCTTCGACTTTCTTAAACTCTTGGAACAAAGAATCTGCAAGATTTATCTTGCTCGAGTTTGCTGCTATTTATAATACACAATGCTTAACTTAATTTCTTTTTTTTTCTCACAGCTGCTGTTTCTGGACGATGGGAAATTTGAGAAGATCCATGTGCCCAAGGACCCAGAGGATTTACCAGTTGATGTTGTTAGAAGACGGCCTC
The DNA here is from genome assembly GCA_963931925.1 of Onchidella celtica. Lineage (NCBI taxonomy): Eukaryota > Metazoa > Mollusca > Gastropoda > Systellommatophora > Onchidiidae > Onchidella > Onchidella celtica. The sequence goes on along the minus strand of OZ007574.1, from coordinate 27,545,301 downwards.
CATCCAGAGATCAGGTAATACTTGCTCTTTACTTGACTGTGGCAGACCCCATGACAGTCAAGTTTCTAACTTTTTAGATGGACAGGGAAAGTACACCACGCCAGTATTTGAAATGTGGTCAGAAGGTTTTTCTGTATTGTAAAACACTGTGGGAAAGCGGGACAACATATTTTTTGTTTTTGTTTTTTTGGTTTAGGGGATGGGGAGGGGGGAATGGGGCAGGGGTGGTATTTTTTACATTTATAAAACTGAATGCCAAACTTAATTACTTCATGTTCATACAGCTGTTTTGGAAGGATGAGAAAGTTGAAGAGAACCATGTGGCCGCGGAGGAAGAGAATTTACCAGTTGATGGTGATGGAAAACTGCCTGTTCACAATGACCAGGTAAATTAGTTACTCAATTATTATCAGTGTTTATAACTGTCTAGCCGATCCGAGGTATGAGTGTTGTTAGAAGTCCTAATGTTCGCGAATCTTCTTTCACACTCTTACAGTTGTAATGAGAAAATGTGTTTTGCTTAAGACAAAATTGTTTAGAGAGCCTTTTCGAATTTGGATACACTGATTTATCAATCGTCGAACTTATCTTCAAAAACATCATAGTCCATTTATTCCCACGGGGGAATTGCACATTTGTAATGCGGTTATTTTGGGTTACTTCCGGGTCCGCAATGTTGTTTGGCCAGACCCGCCCAATATCACAACATAATACGTTACTAATATGAACCTAACCTGACCAATCTAAACGCTGTTAGTCATGTCAGATAGGGGAAAAACAATCTCTAAAATAAATCAAGAAAATCGATATGAGATTTGCCAGTCCGAGTGCAGTCGGGAAACGAAAAGCTTCTGGTGAGTAGATCCAACTTTTTCTGATATCGTGGCCTTCAAGGGTCAATCTCAAGTTCCTCCACAGTACGGTGGTTCAAGGTTGGTTGATTCAGGTAGATCTAGATCTAGATCTAATTATGATTTCATCTCATTACTCAAGTCTCAAGCATTCTTATCGCTGCATTCTGGTAGATTCTTCTTTAAACACATTTAACCGCAGTATTTTAATACTAATAATACTACTACACAGCATTTACATAGCACTTCAGCCCGTTAACAACCAGGCTCTAAGCGCTTAATAACATATAAATCACACACACAATACACAAACATACTCAGGAAAAATACACGCTTGATGGACATTCAGAGTGTAAGAAGATGACTCTTCAGCTGATGTTTAAAAGACATAAAGTGTCACTCTCTCTCACAGACAGGTAGAGAATTCCAAATCTGAGGCCCTTGAAAAGAAAAAAAAAGTTTCACGCATGGTTTTAAGGGACATTTTAGAAAGTTCAAACCTTTTAATGTTAACTAAATTTACTTAATTATTTAACCAGTGTATTATCTTCAAGACAAGAGGAATCTACAATTTAGATCTAGCTCTAGACCTACCGTATACCTAATGCTGGCTGACAGAAGTATTTGAAAAATAACTGAGATTTATTGAAGTCAATGATCTTATTGTGTGTGGAGTCTTGGACACATAACACAATAATTAATTAGATTGATTATGAAAATATACAAATCTAGTGTCAGCTGCATGTCAAAGAGAAATTCTTATCAATTATGAAACATTTTCAGTCTTTCTAGAAGTGTCATGGTCATCCTTTTCCACCTTCTCTTCCTCTTCCACGCCGATGCTGGGGTCTCTGAATAGCCTGTGGTCTACATACATCCTTTCCTACCCTTGTTGCTAGATAAGAACTAAGAACACTGCAGTAAGCTGAGAGCATGCATCTTTTTAAGAAAAATCTCCTTGGGCTCTTGATGCGACATAACGTTAGAATTTATCAAGGGCGGTCATTCTGGTCATTTAGGGGCCCGTGGTACCTCTGTCCACCAGCACCGGATATCTTCATAATGAGCCCCTTGGCAAAGCAATAGGCGGTTCCTGCCCCCTATGCAAACTATAGGCCCATTGCGGATATCGGCCATTTTAGCTGTCAGGACCGACGCATATCCATGGCGATGGTAGCATTGACTTTGATTCGCTAACTGATTTGCACTGCAAGCACTTCAGGCGTCGCGAACCAATCGGCGGCGAGCTAAGAAAAAGTTCACTACAGTAAACAATGAAACATGTGTTCACGCACGTGGGAGACGTTCGGTCAATTCTTTCACTTCCTCTCCCTTATTTACACGGATGGTAGGGAATCTGACAATCTTGGATCCATCCTTTCCACCCTTGTCATAACAGTCAACTGCAATGCGACCAGCAGGCATTTTAACCGCTTAGACATATCTCGAAGTAACACTCGTCAGCTGAGCCACCCGCCATTTTAGGTGTCGGAAGTACCAAAGAAAAACACTCTGTGATGTCATTCGCAATGGGCCTATTGCTGTCCTCACGGATGGACGAGTGACATTCGGAAATCATTGACCCTGCAGTGAATGATGTTGTAAATTTATGAACATTCTTACATTCGTCTCCAGACACCAGCAATTTTTGTAACAAATATTTAATGCTTCGCTATGTGCAAATACATGGAAATAAGAGCGAGCGAGCGAGAGAGAGAGAGAGAGAGAGAGAGAGAGAGAGAGAGAGAGAGAGAGAGAGAGAAAGAGAGAGAGAGAAAGAGAGAGAGAGAGAAAGAGAGAGAGAGAGAAAGAGAGAGAGAGAGAAAGAGAGAGAGAGAGAAAGAGAGAGACAGAGAGAGAGAAAGAGAGTGAGAGAGAGAGAGAGAGATATACTAAAAGTGCGCGTTAAACCCAGTTTACCCACCCACCACTCCCCTCGGGAGCGCTTATTTACTTGTATTTCCACATAGCGAAGTTACATAATGTGAGCAAACAAGCCAAACACATACAAACACGCCGAGGCACAGCAAAAAAAAAAAATTATGTAAAAGTAAAAGAAAAGATCACAGCATCATTATTTACTGTCAATAAACTACAAAAAAGAATTGTTAACTTCTTCTTTTCTCTATGTTTAGTGGATGTAGTTGTCTGAGTTTGGTGCCTTACATGTAAGGGTTAAACTGCTCTCTATACAATATGTCTAATTTTCATTACACACCCCACCGGCAGTTTGGACAATGTTTCTCATGATCCCCTCGAGCCAAAAATGAAATATTAGTATTTGTAAATGTGCATATTCTTGGTAAAATACTTTGTGTGTGTGTCATATTTTGTTATAAAATGCAACATTTCTGAAGAATTTCAGATTGTCTCGTTTTTGGGGGTTTGCATAATCATTTTCGTTTACTAACCTCATCAAATAGATGCATTCAGTCCGTTTCACCATCTACTTTCGTTTTCTCATAAAATTGAAACTCCAATTAACCAAAAACGTGCAACAGCTGAAGTGGCAGCAATGGTTATTTGTGATTGAAATCTGAATTAGAAACTTACATACAAAAAAAATAGGGGTAGGGGGTTGTGTAACGGAATGACACACTACAGCAGTGTTTCTCAGACTGTTTCAGGCAACTGTCCCCTCCAGGCTCCACATTTTCTTCGATTGCCCCTCCCCCTTCCCTCCACCCACCCACACCCCAAAATCCCTACAGAAACCTACACCGATGTATTTCACGAGAAGACAGGCTACACACAAATTTTGATGTCAAGTGTTTCAAAGTTTTTCCTTATTTACGACAGCAGGCACGTTGATTATTCATTATAAAATAGAAGCATTCTTTATCAAATGCACTTTAAAAAAAGAAAACAGGCATTTTCTTTTCATCTACGCGTATCGTTGAACAAGTCTGTGGTTGCCTCCTGCATCTGTCCCCAAATAGTACTCCATTCATGACTGTTTGCGTCCCCTAGTCGCCCTTTTCTACGTTTTCATCTCCCCGGAAATCAAAATGGTCCCAGGGGTGATATTGCCTAAGTTGAGAAGCACTGCCTTACATTGGTCCCGCGGCCTACAGGTTGGAGTAACTGTGAAAACACACTTATTCAGATACGGGAAATAACTTAGGTTAATCACACTGTCCCATTACTGGGGTTTCGTTTGTTTTCAGAATTCTCTAAAAACTCATTGATCAAAGATTAAGCTTTTCTCCCTGTTCCTTCAGTTGCGAAAACGCTCTCTGTATTATTTTCTTGCAGTCCACACCCCATCCCCCTGTTTCGTTCAATAGAATAAAATTACTGTTGTGGTCGTTAGCGATGTTAAGTGGCCGGTGGCATTCTTTTTTCCTTTTCATGTCAACCAGGACAGTTTGAGTATGGAGTACGATGTCATGCGAATGGTGTTTTTTTTCTCTCCACCCCAGCAGGAACAAAGTCAAAGTGCAAGAGGGCAAGCCTTTGATCATTTGCCAGCTGCTACTGTCAAGCCAGCCCAGCCGAATCAAAGTCAGAAGAAGAGAAAGCACACGTCTGTCCACTGGCCACCTGCACCTGTGCTTCACCCTGACGTTAAGCTGCTGCCTGGGCATCCTCCCCTAGATCTAATGCTGCCCTATCGAGACTGCGTCCCATTGCCAAAGACACCCAAGATCGGAGCACAAATCTGTATTCATCCAGTCGAGAAAGACAAAATTGTGTCGGCAACTTTCAAAGTAGGTTGGGTAGTCTGTCGTATACAGATATGGTCTGTTACTACAGTAGTAATAGTGATCTGGTGATTTTGAATGGAAGACTCAAGAGCAGTCATTGAAGAGCGTTTTGCCGAAACTTGGTCAATCAAATTTTACATCAGTCATGGCCCCTTTCAGATGGTCATTGAAAATTAGTGTAAGTCGCGGTGTAAGTGTTTAGTTATGGGGCTTCTTGTGAAACAGCAACAATCGTGCAATATCCAAAATTCACTCATTTAAGAAAAGTTTCTTCAGGGTTCCTCGGGGATTAGGGAGCCCATAAGCTTAATCTTCAGTTGTTTCATATTAGATCCGCCGCTGTCAACAAAGTTGATAACTGTTATTAATATCATACGAAATCGGCCAAGACCATGTAATATCAGTTCATGGCTGCTTCAGAATTGATTGGCTGGAGGACCCGGCATTGCTCGTGATAAACCAACCCAATAATGGATTATGATTGTTATTAATATGAAATTACTTCAGATCTTCCGGTTTCGGTCAGTCTCGATAGATGCATAATGTGGATGTTTTTTTTTTTTAAACTGTGATATAAAGTACTGCCACATCCACTCCTATCGCGTTCTGTAAAGCTGTTTTCATGACTGTGTACGGAAACGGTAGGTGATTGGAAACGTCAAAAATCCATCAAATAGTAAAAAGAAAAAGTATTTCCCGAGACACAGAATACCGAGACGGGCCATTCCTTAGGTCCACAACTTGGGCGCATAATTTTAAATACGGTGAGTACTACCAGGTACTACTCACGGAGCTCTGCGGTACTTGCCTTTTCGTTCAAACATAATGCGGCGTGGTGCGAAATGTTGCATGGTTGACATGGATGATACGCGCGCAAGTGGATAGACGGAATTTGGCGAATTGAACCGTCTGGATATCCTGTGTCTCGGGTACTTCCATGTGTCCGGAAACGAAGTTTTTCTATACACGTTAGAACATTCTTTCTATTTCACTGTCTGGAGGGTTTTTGAAGTTACCATTGCCGTTTCCGTACACACGAAAATCCAGGTGAACATGCAAGTTTGAAGGTAACAGATAGCAAAAACAAGAACAATAAAAAAAAAAAATAAAAAGTTCGGAAAAAGATAAGGGATGTTAGATATAAACACAAAGTATCTATTTATAGAGAGCTCTCACTTATGTCATATCGCAAAACTAGGTCGCCTGCGGGAGATACTGAAGAATTGGAAGAGACAGTCTCCACCAAAGATGATGTGCAATATCTGTTTACTGTGGTTTGTTCATATTTTTGGGTTGATTGAAACTATTTACAACCGTTTGTTTGTAAGCTCGTACGCCCCGTGGAAATGCACAAACGGATATTGTTTACCGCAGCGACCTACTTTCCGCTCCATGCTAACAGTGCTTTCTCGGAGCCTCCCGTGTCTCTCAGTGCAAATCGACCAATAGTGAAAGTTCTCTATACATACATCCTCTCTGATATAAATAAATTGTCCTCGATGAACATAATACAAATACATGTTGTATAATTATACCGAGGAGTTTCTTTGCGAAACAGTTGTTATGGAAGTTAGAGGAAAGCCGCAAGTTTCTAGTTTTTGTGATTATATTGGAGCTTTTTGTGTACGTTTTGGAATTCGCATTTGTAGATAAAGATGAACTTTCCAGAAGGTTCCGAAGTTGTATTCTCTCGTCAGTTCGTTTATCACCATCATCAAGCTCACTACTCTCTCATTCTCTCCTCCGCCTCTCCATCCACTTTGTTCCCCCTCATTATCAGTATCTTCATGTTTTGCTTTTTTTTGTATTTTGTACACCTTTTAAATTCCATTTGCGAAATTTGTCTTGTGTCATTGCAACCCAGTTACAACTGGAGCAGGCATGCAGTCACCAAAGTGCAGCTCCGGTCGGCTTTTGTTTTTTTTCGGGGGGGGGGGGTGGGGTAGGATACATTTTATTTAGTTTTGCCCAGGCAGTCACCTGTTTGGCCTGCTCTTCTCGATTTCCAACTGCCAAGGTATCTCTAACGTGCGCAACGTGCACAAGGGCATTCCGAGTTTTTCGTTCTTAGCTGAGAAGACTAGGCGCTCGATCTTTGGCATCAGGGACAGGAAAATATGAGAAAAATCCCAAAATTCCAACATGCCCGCACCGACCGGGATTCGAACCCGGTACCTTCGACGTGAGAGGCGAGCACCTTGCCTCTAGACCACTGAGTCCATTGTGTAAAAACAGACAACCCGTTTTGGGGATATTCCACTTAATACGTTACCTAAGAGCCATTTTTCAATCCATGCATGGGAACAGTGTTGTAAAGGGTATTAATTGAATTAACATTTTTGGTTAGCATTATCTTCATTGCATGATCAAGTGACCTGGAGTCCATCTTGGAAAAGAGCACATGTTTACAACCTCCCATCAGTTATCAAGATTATATCCCATCAATTACTCAAACTAATTGCCCCATTGTGCCTAAAAGCAAAACTTGATTATATATGTTTTCCCTGTGTGCTCAAATGCATAGTATGAATGTTGAATCTCGAAAAACCATTGTTCACTAATCCTGTTGTTTTGGTTTCACAAATTTTGCAGTTTCATTTTGCTATGTGTTAAACATGTTATTTTTTCTGTCCCATCAATAACCAACGAAAGTGAAGGCAACTGAATGGACTTATCTTAATTTTTATTATTTAAAACACATTTTTATCCTTTCTGTATCATTTTTCTGGAGGACTGATCAATCCATTTTGTAATAAATGGTTGGTTATTTAAATTAGTGGTCTTTTCTTTCTTAAAAAAATATTGTCTGAACATCCCGTCAGTTACCGCGGAATGTCCCTTTGTGTTGTTCATTCCATCTTTGTTGTTTCTTCCTTCTAGAGGAACCGCTTGTTTGAGAAGCATCTGGTCCTCCACATGCAGAAAGCTATGGAGGTATGTGGTACGGACGTCACAGAACGTCGTTAGCTATATCATCGTCTTCAGGAACATCGTTTCTCGTCGACCTGACATCATGATTGTCATCTACTGTATGACAAAATCCAGAAAGATGAAAACAGGGAAGAAAGAACAGAAACAGGATATGAAATGAGAACGGAGAGAATGTAATTAAAAACAAAGAAGAAGAAAAGAAAAGCAAATTAATAGAAACAGAAACAATCTTTTCAGTAGCAAAATGTGGCAGCAGTAATAGAAGTTGCAATAGTAGCAATAATAATTGGTAGTTATTCTAGTTGTTGTAAAAGTATGGCAATTGTGGCCCAATTTTTATAGTAAAAGTAGTTGTTTTAGTCATCAAAGGAGCACGAAACAAAGCAATTTGAATTTGAATTTTTCGGCGCGTCGGCACGATTTCGGCCACTCTGCGGCCTTCACGATCTATTTGGGTGCACGTTCTTTATTTATGTTTCGCATTCAGAGCTGTCAGGTTTAACGTAGTTTTAAATACATTCAATATAATTTTATCACATTGGTAAAGCTTCCGAGAGTTGTTTTATATGGTCTGTAAAAAGTTTTGTAAATGAGTATTGGAGTTGAGGGTCCACGTCAGAAAATATTTCTTTCATGTATATGCAGGCATAGTGCCTACTTCTGATATGTATGAAGTCTACACATTCAGTTAAAGTATGTCTTATTGACAGCTGGCAATTGCATGCCACACGTTTCGTGGTGGAGTGGGTGGGGTGGGGGTGGGGGGGGGGATTTTTACCCTCTAAGTAAAAAACTGTTTGAGGTGGGTATGACCCGGAGGGAGTATCCCCATGTGGCCATGGATCCAACAGATAACAATTTCATATTCCCTGTTGGACAGTATATTATTATGATGAAGATGTTGTAACAAATTATTGGTGGAGAGAGAGAGAGGGGAGAGAACTAGAGAGAGAGAGAGAGAAAGAGAGAGACAGACAGACAGACAGACAGGGGGGTGGGGGGGTAGAGAGAGAGAGTCTACGACGAAGTCGAGAAGAAGTTAAACTGACTTCCTTCATTTTGAATAAATGCCCCCCTACCCACCCCCTACCCACATATCCCCTCTAGAATGACGCATCACTGATGTTGATGGACGTTGGCTGTAACATTGGTACATACACCCTATGGGCGGCTGCGCTAGGGCGACCTTCGCTGTGCATCGAAATGATGATAACCAATGTCCAATTAGTCCAGACATCTCTACAGCTCAGTGGACTATCTGACCTCGTCACCATTGTCAACAACGCTGTTTATCGGGACCATCGTTCGCTGGATGTCAAATTTATAAAGTAATCAGTCGTAATATTTATAAGCAGTCATTTGAAGTATTGGCCTGGTTATTGTCTTTAAAATCAGTCAGTTCACACCTTCTTGAAGATCTGACATATTTCCACCTTCTTGAAGATCTGCCATATTTTTATCTTCTTGGAAATATGTTTTACTTCTACCTCCCTGAAGGTCTGGCTTGTTTCTTTTCACCTTCTTTAAGAGTTAATATATTTTGTACTGTCTTGAAAATCTTACTTATTTCTATCTTCTTGAAGATTTGACATATTTGTACTGTCTTGAAGATCTGACTTATTTTTATCTTATTGAAGATTTGATATATTTGTACTGTCTTGAAGATCTAACTTATTTCTATCTTCTTGAAGATTTGATATATTTGTACTGTCTCATTTCTACCTTCTTGAAGATCTGTCTTATTTCTACCTTCTTGAAGATCTGTCTTATTTCTACCTGCTTGAAGATCTGTCTTATTTTTACCTTCTTGAAGATCTGTTTTATTTCTACCTTTTTGAAGATCTGTCTTATTTCCATCTTCTTGAAGATGTGTCTTATTTCTACCTTCTTGAAGATCTGTTTTATTTCTACCTTCTTGAAGGTCTATCTTAGTTATACCTTCTTGAAGATCTGACTTATTTCTATCTTCTTGAAGATTTGATATATTTGCATCGTCTTGAAACTCTGTCTTATTTCTACCTTCTTGAAGATCTGTCTTATTTCCATCTTCTTGAAGAGCTGTCTCATTTCTACCTTCTTGAAGCTCTGTCTTATTTCCACCTTGTTGAAGATCTGACTTATTTCTACCTTTTTGAAGATCTGTCTTATTTCCATCTTCTTGAAGAGCTGTCTCATTTGTACCTTCTTGAATCTCTGTCTTATTTCCACCTTGTTGAAGATCTGTCTTATTTCCACCTTGTTGAAGATCTGTCTTATTTCTACCTTCTTGAAGCTCTGTCTTATTTCCACCTTGTTGAAGATCTATCTTAGTTATACCTTCTTGAAGATCTGACTTATTTCCATCTTCTTGAAGATCTGACGTATTTCTGCCCTTTTAAGGCTCTGACTTATTTCTACCTTCTTGACGATCTGATATTTCGATTTCTGACCTGTTGGAGATAAATTTCTATTGCCTTGAAGATCCATTCTGTTTATATATATTCTGGATGGTAACGTAACCTAAAATACCAGTGGCAACATTAAAGAAGAAAAAACTTAATGGAAAAACCAAACCTTTAGCATAATAATTATGTTTACGTAAAACTGTGTTTTAGGTTCAACTTAAAGTTTAGTGACTCTTTAATGTCTATACCAAGGATGCGTTTGTTTTTTTCTGTTTAAGTTCCTCATGCCAAATGAAAACATAACTACGTACTAATTTACTGTCCCCTACATTCCTGCGCCCCCGTTTCTCCTTCTACCAGTGGCGTAGAGTGGGCGAGGCCACAGAGGTGGTTGTCCCGGGCGCAAAAATCTTAGGAGGGCAAAATTTTAAAACGATCACTGTTTCAACTGCCAGTTGTGAAAAAGGTTTCTCAAAACTTAATTAATTAATCAAAAGTATCAGAGATCTACAATGAACCCAGAAAGACGAGTAGCCTAGTCATACTGTTAACTGACAGGTGAATTCTATACTGTTATTAAAACATTCGCTCAAACTAAAACCAAGCGATTTTAAATCAGTTTCACTATAATATTATCAGCATTGAATGCATTTTAGTTTAATTTTCTTCTGTTTGGGGGTAAGAGATTCAATACTAGACTGGTGAAAGGGACTCGGGTCAGAGTGCGCAATAATTGCCTTTCGTAAATTTTTTTTCGTACTCACCTTATCAAATTCAGGAGCGGGACAGCAACACACCCCCCAACACAGGTCATCGGCTAAGGGATTTTTCGTCCTAGCGAACACTGCCATGGGCCCTGCAATCTCTGGACTGTGCACCCTAACCCTAAAATGACTCTGAACGTCACCGAAAATCCCTGTAATATGTTGGAGCTGTTGCTGCCAAGTTCCCGAATTTGGTCAAGTGAGTACGAAAAAAAAAAATCACGCCTCCGGGGGCTGGTGACCCACGATAAGGGTATACACCACTGCGCTCTGCTCGAATTGTAACAATATTTATCATCAGTTAATGACAGCCATGTGACTTTTCTTTTCAGAGACAACGTTGGAGGTAACCGCCTGAATACTTCTAAGGACAACGGAAGCGTAGACAAAAGTAAAGCCAGAGTTTCTGTCAAGACGATTTGCATTGACGACCTAACACCTCTGCTCGCCGGCAAATCTTTGTACATGAAAATGGATGTAGAGCATAGCGAACATCACGCATTAGCCTGCGCTCACAAATTTTTCATGAAAGTCAACGTGAAAATAATTCAGATGGAATGGTTACTACCCATTTCAAAAGATGAAAGTTCTGATATTTTCGATTTCATGACTTTGCATGGCTACGTCGTCTCACAGTCAGCGCTAGAATTAATTCCAGTGACATCTGGAGCTATGCCCAAGGATATTTATTTTCTGAAGAAATCTGAATTTGGGATTTCATGATCCTGAAATTCGTGAGTGTGGGCGTGTGCGTGATGTTGTGATCGTGATACCCTGTGTTCACACCAGGGATCTGCTGTCGTTAACTATCGTACCACTCACGAGCTGACCAGTTTAATCTTTATTTTTTCGCCCATCAATTATACTCTTATATAATTTACACGTGGAAAGGCTTTTTCTGTTGGTGGGCCTAAATTGTGGAGCAACATCAGTGTTGACACCAGGAAAAGTGAAAACATCATCACATTTAAAAACGGGCTCAAAACTGAATTGTTTAGGACTGTTTTCATTGAAACTGAATAATGCCCGTTTTTGGTCTCAGAGGGGTTTGAGGATGAGAGTAGATTACATATTTGTTAATGTGCGTGAGTGGGAGCCTAACGAATTTATCTTATGTTAATCCTGTTTCTAAGTTTAGTTCAGCGCCTTAGAGCACACAATTTTTCTTGTGGATCTCAGCTCTATACAAGTTAAGCATTACTATCACTACCGTATATAAAGATTCTCAGCGGTTTGAGGATGAGGGCAGATTAAGTGTTTGTTAGTGTGTGTGAGTGGGAGCATGATGAATTTATCTTATGTTAATCCTGTTTTTAAGTTTAGTTCAGCGCCTTAGAGCACACAATTTTTCTTGTGGATCTGAGCTCTATACAAGTTAAGCACTACTATCACTACCGTATATAAAGATTCTGAGCGGTTTGAGGATGAGGGCAGATTAAGTGTTTGTTAATGTGTGTGAGTGGGAGCATGATGAATTGATCTTATGTTAATCCTGTTTCTAATTTCAGTCCAGCGCCATAGAGCACATCATTTTTTTGTGGACCTGAGTTGTATGTAAGTTAAGTATTAGGCCTACTATTATTATTACCATAATTATAAAGATTAACTTCGTCCGTTCGTCAGTGGTACAAAAGTTAACAACAGGGGATCTCTAGAATAATGTACATGATTTTACATGGCAGATACTTAGATCAGTCTACCACGTAAGACAAAAATGGTTTTATACATACACAATGTGTAATGAACTACTTTTTCTGTATGTGTGTGTATTTATGTATTTATGTATGTGTGTTTGTATATAATATGATAGCTATTTTTTTTTGTCTGT
>OZ007574.1:27507836-27527836 GCA_963931925.1 Onchidella celtica | reverse complement strand
GGAGTAAGGGTGTTCTGCAGTATAATAATATCCTCCTTGGTCACGTTTTCTGCAAGTTATTCCCCAAATTTCGACAACTGAACAAACAGCCCAGTTGTACAAAGTAGGTATATATGTGCATTTTGCATGTTTTTGACCTTACAGATCATATAATTTGGATCATATATTATTTTCCAACACTGCTTGCACAACTTTGTTCAGACTTCGGCCACCGACTGGTAATAAAAAAAAAAAATCAGAATTGTTCAGTATACTATACAAAAGATAATGAATACCATGGCCCACACAGCCTGACGTGCAAAATGCAAGAACACTCATACTATATATTATATAACGGGTAGAGTATAACCGGGTCCCTTTGTTCCGATGGTAACGCAAGGACGCCATTTGAGGAGCATCGGTGCACGATAGGTCACAAGAGGAGTTAGTCCTCTGTATGGGTGTTTTAATCACTAACGCGAAGCTCGGCGATTAACACTCAAAACATGAAATACACCCCTTGTGGAATGGACATCCTCCCTTAGATCAGTACTGGACATACCCAGGTCAGGAAATCGTTCGTTTATTTCTTGTCAAACTGCCTGTAAATATGTGATGTGTGACAATCCTTCGCATAGTTCTTCTGACAGTAAATTGATTAAACTGAAGGACAAGGACAAAAGGGGTCGGGGGAGGGGGCAATCATTATATATTTTGCAATATTTTAACAAAAATTATCTCAGGAGAAATTCTGCACTTGCCAAACACAAACTTTAGTGTTTCGCACTGCTTAATTCTGCAGTGATATCTTTTGAATAATTTTTAATAATAATCTGCGTATTGTTTTATACAGAGCGCAAAATAGAAAACTCAAAATCAGGCTGCACTAACAAAATGGAATAAAATATCGGTTGCATAAGATTTAGTGTAAAATATGAATCTATACAAAATTTGAAATAAACCCAACCAATACTTTCTAGAAAATCGATGTTGATCCCCCGGCCTGCCCATTTCAAAAAAGACACACCCAAGGTATGTTACACGAAATGTGCAGGAAACTTCATTACCACCGACAACAGTAATTTCTCGTTCTAGGAACACGACCAAGCCATTTTTCCTTCGGGGGCGCATAACGAAACTTCATTTAGAGACGAGCCAGGATTTTCCTCCCACCGCCTATTGGGCAAGCACTTGATTCTCCATCGATAAAGTCATATGATACTGGATGTTTATTTGGGTGTGGGAGCTAAATTGGATGGTTTCGGTCAATTTCGGCCCAAGTTCATTTCTTTTAAAGGCCATGATATGCCGCTGTGCTTCTGAAAGTGATGATCATTGGGTGGAGGCCACGCTAAGACCAAGGATTTCCTAGATTGGATCGAAGCTGTCTGCTTTTTTCATTGCGGCAAAGGATGGTTCTGCCCTCTTAAGGCCATGAAACACGAGGTTGCTTTGTATTTCTGAGTTCGAATGGTTGTCCATTTTCAGAAAGTGACATTTCATAATTGGAGAGACATTAAGAAAAACTAAGCAAAAAATCATGATAAAATGATCTTGATCAGTACCTTTAAAATATCTAATATCCAGAATTTCATGTCTGTGTGCGTCATACCCTGCCCTACAATTAGTATTGTTATTATTTTTTTATAGTGAAAACTGGGTAAATATTAGATAGCTGCATCTGGGGAGTGGGGGGTAATTCGTATCATTACAAATACTGATTGAATTAACATTTACCACAATCTTTTTATTGAAGGTTGACTCATATACGGTTATTTAATTATCATCTCAGAGACTCTCGCCCTGAATGTCATGTCTCCCTGTGCGGCATAGCCTTAATAGTAGTGGTTGTCATTGATTTACAAGGGACAACGGGTTGATTTGATTGGCCGTGCTGAGACATGCTCGTGAACTCATCAGACCAGCCATGCGGTTCAGCTTCATCCATCTAGGTCTGCGATTTAATTACCTTTTCTGGGTTATTCGTTAGAGTGCGGTTGCGTACATAGTGACAGGTCGTGAGTGTTCTGACCATGGATGTCATTAAAGTACTGACAGCTTAACTGATCATGTATAGGTTTCAAAATAAAAGCAATTAATTCTATTATGCGACTTGAGAGAACAAATTATTTTGTTATTTTTAACCATGGCTGTAATTAAAGTACTGACGACTTAACTGATCATGTATAGGCTACAAAATGAAAGCAAGTTCTTTTATGCTATTTGAGAAAGTAAATTCTTTTGTTGTTTTTAACCATGGCTTTAATTACAGTACTTAACAACTTATCTGATCACGACTTAGTGTAGTCTTATAAAAATAAAACAAATTCTAGTATGCTGATTGAGAGTGCAAATTGTATTGTTGTTTTTAGCAATGGGGTCGATAATGGTTTACTTTTTACTCTGAGACCGGCACGTGTTTTTCTGACAAAATATCTGCTAGGAAGAAGTGTCACTCACTAAGTGTCTTCATTGCCTTGCATATTGGGCCGCCCTCTTTCTGCAACATACCCAGTTCTCTGCTAGCTTCTCTGCTTCCTGCCATTTGATACTTAATTGTTGTAAATCTGTTTCTATCGTGCCTCTCCAAGTGATTTTTGCCTGTTGGTATAAGGTACATTTTAACAGAGTGTCTAGATTTTGTACAAATCCGAAAAAGGCATTGTCTACAAATCCATGAAAGAATTATTTTCTGACGACCCCCAGCGCATCTTGTCGTTCTGAAGAGGGGGAGGGGGTGAAATCTACACATTGATTTAACAGATTTTTATTGTATTTACTTTCAACATGACATACATTACATGTATGGGCCTTTCCCCGTTAGATTTTTAACTTCACTTTTATTTGACCCCATTTATAGGAATCTGAGTGCTGAAAGCTAGGCCAAAGTAAGACAAACAAAAAAAGCTGTGAAAAACGCAAAGTGACCGTCGTCGTGCCGACGTGCCGGTAAAGCCAAACTCACACTCAAAACACAAATCCATTTAATGACCCTGTATGGAAATGTGGTGTTTGCTCAATCTCTCCACATGCCCAAATCACTTAAGTCTTGTCCCTTGTATAATCAATGTCGCCTTTTTTAAAATTAGATCTTTTGGGTTCTTCTTCATGGTCCCTAACTGACATTTTGAGAATTTTTCTCAAGCAACGCCAGTGGAAAACGTTTAACCTTCTTGAATCTTTATCATAGATTTGAATTGTTTCACCGCCATAATAGCAATTTGGATATTGTGGATAAGTCAAGTAGAAAGGGGACTGCAAATATATTGAGGATGACGTACACAGACGGAATAATCCCACACGATATTCGAGATCTAGTTATTTGTTTGCATTCGCTGTTATAATAATTTGTAAAAATATTATTTACAAAAAACAGAGAAAGTCTGTGGGGTCGGAGAAAGACTTGAAGCAAAGTTTAAATGTGGCTAACTGTCGGAGGTAAATATTCCTATAACTTGATTTCTCTTTCCTTTTCCTTTGCTTTTTTGTTGTATAGTTTCTGTATTTTAATTTTGCGTCCCTGAGAATTTTGCGCCTCAAGCGATCGCCCACTCTACGCCACTGCGCTAAAACATAAAAATGCGTTTCATTCTCGGTTTTCTATTTAACACAACGGCCACAAACAGCGTATATTCCGTATAGACCCTTTTCATTTACCGTCCTCCATATCACGTGATTTGCAAAAAAAATGGCGGCGTGACCCACTTGTAGGGCGGAAGCGGTGGAGAACAGTCGAACGATCCCATCCTCTTGTTGGGCACCCAACAGTACAAACCCGTTACGTGCTGGTTCTGGCATAAAAATACGTCTTTGCTTAGAGTGTGCACATATTCAGATGCCACCACTAAGGCAAGTCGAGGTTTTTGCCCTACACGGTGCTTTTCGATGCGTGCGGCTCCTCGCAAACAACCGTAACGCAGAAGTGAAAAGGGTCTATACAGACGAAGTAGTACCGTACAATAAAAGCTGTTATTAAACATTCTACTTTCTGTCTTATGAGATGAATCATAACAGACTAGGTAAAAAGCAATTCTGAGCCAACCTATCGAATCACAACCTTACACAAATAATAAAAAAAAACTATTGTACGAAGGGATCTCAGAAATAGATTATAATCCTGGCAATAATTCCGATTCATCAGAAATGGAAATCGCCTACGAAATGACATTCTAATAAAAAGGCATAGATTTTTTCCTATTGAAGAAAGGTGTTATTATTATTTCCCCGTCTAAAATAATCAATAGCTGTATTGTATAGACTGGCTCAACGTACAGTATAATCTTATTAAGAAATAAAAAGAGTCACTTGTAGTTGAATTAGTGGCTACATCAATTCTAATCTCCGAGGGTGCTTATCACACTAAGCCCGGAACGTCTCAGCCAGTTGCTGTCAGCAAAATGTACAGCCAAGAAATAATGACAGAAGCTGACTGTGTCTGTCCGGGCTTAGTATGATAGGATCTTCCCGGATTTACCAAGAAAATACAGGAAATTAAAAGGTGCACTAACTTCCTGTGTATACTATAAGATGAGACAGCTAGTTTGTTTACCGTGCACAGACTTTGCACCGGCACCTAGCGGTGAGTGCGCGGAAGTCATGAAAAGTGCCGTATTTTACAAAGCCGAATAGGGAAAATATTGAATGTTTTTTCACTGTTCATCTGTCGCTATAGGTCTTAAATAACGGCACTTACTTTGTAATTATAACTTCAATCGCAGTGGGAAAACTCTGGCTATTGTTTCTTCTTTTTAGCCGTGGTAGCACTGTAACAAATCAGCATCATTAGTTTATCATTAAATCAAGCATTCTTTATTCAAGCAAGGTCTACCCCAGTTCAGCACACAAACTGTGTGCACGATCTTTTTTAGAGGTGCGAAGAAAAGAGTGTCTCATCATAATCGTTTCCAATATCTTTTGGTATGGTACCCTCCTGGTGGAAGCTGATCATGCTGCTGCTAATCAACCTGTAATATTATTTTTTTCAAGACTTGTTGATGTTTGGCCACAAATTACTGGCTGAATTGCACAATGCATAAGTCTCAAATTTTTCACACAAGTTACAACTGATACCCAGATCAGAATACGACCATTGATAATTATAGATTGTAAGGAGTCTGTTTTTCAGAAAATATTTTTTTTCTATTCATTTCTTCCTCGCATGCCGTCATGTTTCGGCTTTCATGTAGTTGTTATTGTTGTTTTTATTACTACCAGCTGTTATACTCGTTCTACGAACGGCGGTGAGAAATATGCAAATTTATCACACGAAACAGTATTGTAAGCTACAATGTTATCAGATACCCTTCTATCGACAGAGGCATAAAATACGCAGAGTTATCACCTGAAGCAAACTGTATTACTATTGATGTATACCTGCCGGAATGTTAACTGGTGTATACCTGCCGGAATGTTATCAACTGGTAGACCCATATGTACGGACAGGGGCATAAAATACGCAAAGTTATCACCTGAAACAAACATTATTAGTGTATACATGCCGCAATATTATCACCTGAAAAAAGAAACTGACTAATGCAATCTGCATATTATATCCTGTATAGAATTTTCATAAGTTCTATGAACAGTGTTATTACGGAACTGGAAAAAAATGTTAACCATTGATTAGTCACAACAGCGAGAAATAAAAAATTTAAAAAAACTTAAGAACATTTTCCTTACTTGTCAGTTTCCTTTTCCCCCATCTTCCGTATCTTGAACCTTCTAGTTGTGGTATCATAATACTGTCTCAGTTGTGGTGGTGGAGGGTGTGGTAATTTCACCTTACCGCTTTGACAGCAAGTCGTTTTTGATTCCAATATCCATCGTAATGCACCACAAAACTTACATGTCACAAACAGAGTCCCACACGATTGTTTCTGAACAACACTGTCGTCAAGTAGATCTATGTCCAATAAGGCAATGCCTTTTTTCGGCAATGTGGATCTGGGGGTGGTATGTCTGCCTCTAGGGGGTCTGCCTCGGCCTCGGGCCTGTGGTGGTGGTAAGTTGACTACTGTCACTGGTGCGAGTGGTGAGTGGTGAAGAATTGTATCATCAACCGTTGTTACCGTTAGAGTTAGATCTAAAAAACGGTTGCCATCTTCGAGGGGATCAAGATTTTCAGGTCCATACAGAGCTCGATTCTCATTATCTTCAATCTCTTCTTCTAGATCTAGATCTACTGCTACGGAATCTACGTCTACAACATTTATACGTTCTCGATAGGCCCTAACACGCTGTGAAATATTTTCCTTTGTCCTAACATTTGAGCTCGATCTGCGTGTAAACTGATCTTTTTCTTTGGGGGCATGACTGCATTATGAGAAAATCTAGATCTAGATCTATCACTACAACTGCAACTAATTCTAACAACCAACCCTAGGGGAGCAATAAAACTGCAACTAATTCTATCAACTAACCACAACAGCTTCTGGAACTGTACAAAAAAAAAAATGGCTGACCAAGTGAAACTTGAAAGTGGTCGTTTCGTTTCTATCACATCGTGGTCCAGTTTTTAAGTTCCCTATCAAACCCTTAAAAATACAAATGGTTACCGGCGGCCGGCTCTCTTTCTCCCTATATTTCTTGTTCCAGCGTGAATCAAACATGTTTTTTTAACAGTCATAGAAAAATACAAAAATGTATGCATGCACCTCTTTTCATGGATTTGTGAATGTATGTGAAGTGCGAGTTTTTTTGGTTGCCGGGTCTCTGAGTCTATAAGCGTTACACTTTAAAAAATTTTTTTTTAGTAATAGTAGGATTTCTTTCAAGATCCTTCACTTCGGTGCACTTTTCCCTAATAAGAACAGCGTGCGCAGCACTCCCATGCGCATCGGAGACGGTAATTGGGAGAGGGAGAGCAAGAGAGAGAGAGAGAGAGGGGGAGAGAGAGAGGGGGGGGGGAGAGAGAGAGGTGAGAACGGGACGGGTGGTAGCAGTTTTATCCCGGGCAATGCCGGGAGCCACAGTTAGTTGTTAATAAAATAAAGTACTCTCTGCTCTGTACCTGACGAACTTAATACAACGGCATCTGCTATTGCGTTCAACGCTGTGATCTCTGATGATATCATTAATTCGTAAGTTACTGATGCAAGAGATGTTGACATGAATGATATAAAACAACCATTGTGCATGCCAGACAATTAATATCATGATTTGATAAACCGATGTATGTTTCCGCTAAATGATATTTTCTGTGCGCAAATTTGTTCGAACACGCCATTGCAATACACCTTGTAAAAATTTTTTTACTCGAAGAGGATTTATGCGGAAACAGAATGCCATTTCCTAGAGCCCAACTGGAAGGAGGTAAGCTTTTTTTTTTTTTTTGACACATAATAATGTTACAACATAAGTGAAATAAGGAAAAGAGTAATAATGGCCAAAGATTCATTAAAAAAAATGAGACCAATATTAATGAACACAAAAATATAAATGACCGCTAAAATCAGAGTCTTCAAAACATATGTGTTGCCAATGCTTTTACGCGGATGTGAATGTTGGACAATGAACAAAGAAATAGAGAGGAAACTAGAAGCAGCACAATTAATGTGGTTTATTAGAAGAATATTGAGAATATCATGGATGGAGAAAAAAATCGAATGAGTCAATTTTGAGAGACTCTTATCTGAAAAGATCATTAATTAAAACAATAAGACCGAGGCAACTGAACTTTTTAGAGCGCATTTGTCGTCTCAGGAGCCTCGAACATCTAGCAGTCACGGGGTAGATCGAAGGTAGGAAAAGCAGGGGTAGACAGAGGAAAACTTTCAATGAAAGTCTTAATTCATGGGCAACAAACAAACGTCACAACAACAACAACTCCTTGAGGTTGGCTGGTGACAGATCCCAGTGGAGAGCCATGATGGCCAATGTTTTTTCCAGGCAGGGCAACTGATGATGATGATGAATGTTACAATACACATCTCACCCCTCCCTCTGTGCATATAATGCACTGAGTAAAGACTGTTTTGCTTCACTTTTGACTGAGAATTGAACTCTTATCGAACCAAGTAGCGAGACAGACTGGTTTCAGTCCCACCCGTGAGCGAGGTTTCATTTAACTCCATAGTCCACGAAACGGAGCCAAAACAGACGAAACAAACAAAACTAAATCAGATGACCGCGTACCGAGGGTTACAATAATTAGGAAGTTATAAGTGAATTTTTGGTCGCCTTCATGACCCGGTCGCACCGGAAGCCTACAGCCGTATATCTTTTTTCTCACTTTAAAGCGCACCGGAGTACATCCGTCCCGCGACAGTTTAATCCAATTATGCGGTCATGATAATCTTATAACTCTTCAGCCTGAGGGTTTCATAGAAATAATAATCTAAAATTAGAAGGTCGGGTTGCCGCTGTCGGCGTCGGATATTTTATTAATATCTAAATTTAGAATTTCACCCCGGGGCTTATGGTTAGACGAATTAAATTGTCTTGCTCTGCAATAAATTGAAGAAAAAAAATAAATACCTTGAGGTGGAGGTTTCAGTATGAACTTTGAACATAATAGCAAAAAAAAAAAAAAAGCAAACAAAAATGCGACAGATTTAAATTCATTATCTTGCTTCAAAAGAGAGACAGGGAGTCAGAAACGATGGAATTATTGCTTCAAAAAAGAGACAGGGAGTCAGAGACGATGGAATTATTGCTTCAAAAGAGAGACAGGGAGTCAGAGACGATGGAATTATTGCTTCAAAAGAGAGACAGGGAGTCAGAGACGATGGAATTATTGCTTCAAAAGAGAGACAGGGAGTCAGAGACGATGGAATTATTGCTTCAAAAGAGAGACAGGGAGTCAGAGACGATGGAATTATTGCTTCAAAATGATGGTCTCGGGGCGAAAGCAGAAAAGTAGAAAATTATATTATGATCATCTGCTTTGAGGAGAACGTTTAATGTCAACTCTTTACTTATGAAATGTAAAAACCACAGAAAATCTGTGGGCTGGGCAGCAAAGCTTGAAGTAAAGTCAAAATCTGGTAAAGAAAAATAAATGTAGGTGGTTTTGGTATAATTTCTTACTCGAGGATATGCTACCTACAACTTTTTCTTTTTGCCATATTTTGTCTTTACACGTGAAGTTTTTTTCCTTCAGGCAGAATGAAATATAAACAAACTTTAAACGTAAATCTGCCAATGCCATATTGAATTCAGTGTACATGTAAACTAGCCAATGCCTAGGTGTACACCAGCGATTTTAATTGGCCGATTAGTTGGATTGTGACGTCACGACACTGGGCTTCATTGGGATTCAACTAATCGGCAGTCGCGCCAGGTTTCACTAAAATTAATTGAATACAGTGTTTCGTCCCACATGACAATTTCTTATTACGTACTTTTCCATACTCTAATTTCCTGTAGCGTTTCATCCCAAATGACAATTTCTAATACCTCACATTTCCATAAACTAATATTTAATGTAATGTTTCATCCCACATGAAAATTTCCTACACCTTAGGCTTGCACACATCAACATTAACAGATGACAATTTCTGATGACTTGCTTTTCCATACATTAATTTAGTACAGTGTTTCATCTCACATGTCAATTTTCTATATCTTACGCTTCCATACACTAATTTACAGTGTTACAGTTTACAGTAGTAACTTTCGTTTCCATAAACACTAATTTAATGTAATCTTTCATCCCACATGACAAATTCTTACAACTTACGTTTCCATGCATTAATTCATGTAGTGTTTATTCCTATATCACAATTCTTATAATTTGCGTTCCCATACACTAATTTAATGTAGTGTTTCATCCCAAATGACAGATTCTTGTAACTCCCGTTTCCATAAACTAATTCAATGTAACGTTTCATTCCAAGTGGACAATTTCTGGTAGCTTATGTTTCCGTAAACTGATTTAATGTAATGTTTCACCCCACATGACCATTTCTTACTACTTATGTTTCTATAAATCATTTTGATGTAGTATTTTATCTCAAAACTTAATGACAATTTCTTACAACTTCCTTTTCCATAGATTAACTTAATGCAGTGGTTCATCCCACATGACACTTTCTTATAACCCACGTTTCCATAAACTAATTTAATGCAGCGTTTCGTCCGACAGGACACCCACTGAGAAACGGCTTGCTCTAGTCTAATGTCTGGAGAAGTTTTTGAGTTTAAAAATCGTAAAAGTCCAAGACATAATTGTAAAAGTGCAAGTTTCAGCTGTGCATCACCGGTTTCTTATAGACGGAATCCTACTGGAAACCTTGTGCAAACTCTCCCTCTGCCAGCATTCTTCTCAACTCAGGGCCTGGAGGGGTCCACAGATATTTGGCATACCGTCAAAATCATTAGCTCGCTCGTTTCCCAGATGCTTTCTTCGTCAGACCGAAGACGCTCTAGATTAGCTTCATTTTTAGAACTCCCTCTGTCCTTTTCTTTCTTCAATGTGCATTTTGTCTTTTCTTTTTATTATTTGCTTCCTCTTCATCGATTCTTTCTCTCCTTGATAGAAACTGGTTCTTTTTTTGGGGGTTTTCTTCCGGTGTCTAAGTAGTCAAAGTGCCACTTCCCTGTATCTTCCCCTTTTCTTTTTCCTGTCTGTCAGACTGTCTGTCTGTCTGTTTGTCTCTCTCTCCCTCTCTCTCTATCTATCTATCTATCTATCTATCTATCTATCTATCTATCTATCTATCTATCTATCTATCTATCTATCTATCTATCTATCTATCTATCTATTTATCTATCTATCTTTCTATCTTAGCTCTTTCTCTTTTTTCTGTCTCCCAACTTGCCAGGCTGCCTGTTTCATATCTCTGTCCCACCCACGGCCTGTCTGTCACCCCTGCACCTCTCCATCAATCATTTTGTGTTATTGCTTATACAATTTCATTCTTCAATCCATATTTTATCATCTTCTCTTGTCGGTAACATTTGCGGCATGTCTTAAATAACGACTGTCCTTAATCAGGCGTAGGCAGTTTTAAACGGGCCCTGGCGTAGTCATAATAACACCTGTTTTCTAAACGCCCGCCTAGGCTGAATTTCAATATTTTGCTATTTTGTATTTACTATGTTCTCATTATATTGTTGAATTGCAATCTTAATCGATTGTTTATTTGCTTGTTTTGTTTGAATTCGATGGGATTTTGCATCCCATTCACCACAGTGAGGCTATTTCGGAGACGATATTTGAGCTCCCTTTAAGTGGCCGTCTATTGTGCGTCTTTTTTAACTCTTCATGTATCACGTGCCGAAGGGTAGCCAAATTATATTAGCATCCGCCGATGCATCGGAGCTCCTTAATTTGACCCGTTTCTATGAAAGTCCTAGCGTTATATTGCTTCCTATATATAGCCTTCCATTTTGCTGTCATTTGATAATGCTTTTGAACAATACGCCGTTAATAATGAATTGTTAAAGATGAGACCCAATTTTCTTTTTTCTTTTTTTGTTTTTTTGAATTTGTGAAAAGGAATTGTGGTATACAAAGAGTTAAGAATGTGCGGGATCAACATTGAATTTCTGGAAAAACTCTGTGTTGAATTTCTTTGAAATTTTGCATGGGCTCATAATTATTTCATACTAAACCTAAAGGAATTGATTTTTTATTTTCCTGACTTTGAATGTGCCTCTTCGGGCTTTCAAAACCGAGTTGTTGAAAAGCAATTATTTTATATATAATTATTGTACAAAATGTGCAGGTGACAAAATGTGTGTTCACCTTGAACGAGGAAAGTGTATACCCATGGAAAAAAACTTCAGAAAACGGAATCGATTTGGTCTCGAAAGTAGTTTTTGAATTGGAAAAACTGACCAAAATCGTCGATCAAAAGCATGATTTTCAGACATGATTACAGATCGTGTCACGATGATGAGAAAATTATAACACATGATTTTAAATATTATTTATATAATACATGAAAATATTTTGAAAATTACCACTGTGAGTCTAGCGTATTTCACAAACAATCTCAACCATTTATTCTGACCAATAAATACCCGCTGACATGAACAACAATAACGGGAATGGAACGGTTGATTGGGAGTTTGAGTTTGGAGAAAGCACGTGGACACCAATTTGCTGCCACATTGTGCTAGAAAGAAGCAAGACGATAGATAGAATATAGCAGAACGATAGGAGAGAAGGAGATTCTGCCAGAAACGGCCACCACCAATCATCAGAGAGATCAATGGTTCTCAGAGTCAGCGATATTGCCCCCGGAGGTGGGGGGGGGGGGTGATTTTGATTTCCAAGGCGATGAAGACGATGAAAGGGGCGACAAGGGAGCGAAAACGTTGAACGGGCAAATTTATTTTTCTTTGTGTGTGTGGGGGGGTGGGGGGGGGGGAATTGAATGGAGTACGATTTGGGGGGCAAATACATGTCAGTCACTACTTTGTTCAACAGCACACATAGATAGGTGTTATGAACCAAAAGGGCCTTTTTTTTAAATTTTAGTGGCATTGGTAAAGAATGCTTTCTGTTTTATAATGAAAAACCAATACGCCAATTGTCGTATTAACAAAGTTTTGAAAAACTGAACATCATAATTTTGTGTGTAGACTGTCTTCTTTTGAAATTGATCTGTTGGGTTTGAGTAGGATGTATTATTGGGGGGGGGGGGGGAATCGAGAAAAGGGGGACGAGTACAGAAAATTTGGAGCCTAAGGGGGGGGGGGGGCTATTGCCTGGGAAAAATGGGAGAACCACTGACTAAACATAACAATAAAATGAATGCGTATGTAAAATAAAATAAGCCAATTTCTGGAATAGTTTTTATCTCACTGTAAACTATTATGAAATTAGCAGCTTGCTCTGAAAAATCCAGCACTTAGACGTCGGTACTCCTGCTTGGATGATAAACATTTTTTTATTCACGATTGAATATCGTTTTTGTATCCACAAAAACATAATATGAAATTTCTAAAGTGTGGACTTGAGTGCCAGTAAATGGAGATTTAATGTTTCGGACATTAATCGAAACATAAACTGAGTCTGGCATAGATCGAGAAGATTGTAGAATATTGATACAGTCGAGATGAACAGGAAAGGCTTTTTGTTGTTCTGAGTATTTTTGTCCTTGTTGTTGGTTCAGCATTATAGAACATAAAAGTACAACCATAATGAAGCAGCCGTGGTTTTTATCTTGATATAATAGTATGTTATAAATCTATCAGTATGGGATATTTTTTTGTTCAAACTAGCGAGAGCTCTGGTTGGATTGAGAGATAGGCAATTACCTTCAACAAATCATGAGGTATTTGCCACATTGTTGTATGCCACGTTTCGCCGATTTTCATTTTTTTTTCATTGTTAATGGCGTTCTCTCACTCCTAATTTCACTCTGTATAAATGTCATTCCAGTCGGTTAAAAAACTTTTCGAGGCATCCGTTGACGTAATGTTGTACTCCGATTTTACACAACTCTTCAAAGTTTCGATTCTCATTTTCTCGAAAAGACAAAAATGTGCACACAACAATATGGGAAAAACCCAACGATGTGTTTCAATGTGTAGGTCTTTCACCTTCACGTTTTCGATCCAGCGGCCATCTGAGCTGATAGACCTTCAAGCCCTGCTGATATATATAGTAATGAATTCGCCGATTTTCAGCGCTTGCGTTTTGTCTACAAAGAGGGTTTTCTTTGCAGGTCACTTAGAGCAGGCCATGTGAAAAGGTGATATTATGAGATCGTTTTATTGGGACAGTTGCACAGTGGTAACAGGGAGGACGTCTGGCATGGATATGTCTAAACCAGTTTTTCTTAGCCTTTTTTTGTCCCACGCAAATTTTCAAAAAGAAAACATGTGCCCCAGCAAGACCCAACAGTTAGCATACAGTATATACAAAAAGATTAAACATCATACATATATATATATATATATTCACTATGTCACCAACAGTTAGCATACACTATATACAAAAAGATTTTTTCGTTTTGTTTATATTCACTAATCACATAGTACGTTGAAAAGTAAGTTTAATTAAAACTTTATTTGAACTTTTTTTCACTTGTTTCTTATAAGCATTAAAGTCGTCTATCTGTAAGTTCGATGTATTAATCCTAGCTAAACATGGAAACCACGAACATGACATAAACAAACGACATTTTAATTATACAGTTAAAATACGCTATGAAATAAGGACTTCAATGTGCTCCATTCTAAAGTCGCATGCCCCACCACATATTGCTACCCCTCACAGGCGGGGCATGTGCCCCATCTTCAGAAACACTGGTCTACATAAAAAAAAAAACAATGAATGATATTCTAAAGAGTAAGTCGTTCTGTTGTTTTACCTATTAAAAAGTCCAGGAAACTGGGGAGAAATCAAATTCACGCCACGCCTAATCTCGCCAAGAGAGTGAAATTACACTGGTGCCAAATGATGGTCTTATTGCTTCACTACAATAGTGAGGTCGTTTCATGTTATCTATCTATCTATCTATCTATCTATCTATCTATCTATCTATCTATCTATCTATCTATCTTTCTCTCTCTCTTTCTATCCTATCTATCTGTCTTTTTCTCTCTCTCTCTCTCCATCTATCTATCTATCTATCTATCTATCTATCTATCTATCTATCTATCTATCTATCTATCTATCTATCTATCTATCTATCTATCTATCCTTCTCTCTCTCTCTCTCTCATTCTTTCTCTCTCTCTCTTTCTATCCTATCTGTCTGTCTTTTTATCTCTCTCTCTCCATCTATCTATCTATCTATCTATCTATCTATCTATCTATCTATCTATCTATCTATCTATCTATCTATCTATCTATCTATCTATCTATCTATCTATCTATCTATCTATCATTCTTTCTCTCTCTCTTTCTATCCTATCTATCTGTCTTTTTCTCTCTCTCTCTCCATCTATCTATCTATCTATCTATCTATCTATCTGTCTATCTATCTATCTATCTATCTATCTATCTATCTATCTATCTATCTATCTATCTATCTATCTTTCTCTCTCTCTCTCTCTCATTCTTTCTCTCTCTCTCTTTCTATCCTATCTATCTGTCTTTTTATCTCTCTCTCTCCATCTATCTATCTATCTATCTATCTATCTATCTATCTATCTATCTATCTATCTATCTATCTATCTATCTATCTATCTATCTATCTATCTTGACAAACACTGGTCTACATAAACAATGAATGATATTCTAAAGAATAAGTCATTCTGAAGTTTACCTACTATAGTGTTCAGGAAAGATGATGGTAACTGACATAATAAATTATCTGCCATCGATAAAAGGAGAGAAAGACTTGCAGAAAGTGGTAAAAAACTTCTCAGATGGAGCGAGGCAGATGACGATCTTCAGAGGAAGAGCGGATTCTTCCTGACATCTTCTAGAACCCCGGCCACACCGTGTTCACGACTCTCGGTGTTTGTCACCCACCTTTTTTCCTCGCCTGGTTCTTCTTTGGGTCCGGCAACAACTATTCCCTACTTCTCTCAAGATTGAAAAAAAAAGATTGTCAATTTGAGGGACGAATCTAAAATGAAAATGGAAAATCATAATCTGTGACTTACGATCTTCTTCTGTTTTCATAATGTCGCCATTCAATCAGCTAAAGGAATAGGGAGAGTGAGGGAGAGAGAATGAGAGGAGAGGGGTGAATGCAAGAAGTGGGTGAGACAACGAACTGGACATCGCCGGAAGCCTCAGCTAACACTAAATGATCACGATCATGCAAATGTATCGGGAAATCACTAAAAGTACTTTAAAAATCTCTTGATTACATGGAGACTACGTTCAAGAATCAATGTCATCGACAGCTTTTCTCCTGTTGAAATTTGGAAGCATCTGAGCACAAGAGAGAGGACCTTTCATTGTATTGGGAGTTCCTATATTTGAATTCTCATGTAACCCCAAAATGTCAAGCCACTCCCACGGGGGAGAAATCAAATTCACGCCACGCCTAATATAGCCAAAGGGATGAAATTAGAGTGGTGCCAAATGCTGGTCTTATTGCTTCACTGCAGCAGTGAGATCGTCTCCTGTTTTGTATCTATCTATCTATCTATCTATCTATCTATCTATCTATCTATCTATCTATCTATCTATCTATCTATCTATCTATCTATCTATCTATCTATCTATCTATCTATCTATCTATCTATCTATCTATCTATCTATCTATCTATCTGTCTGTCTATCTGTCTGTCTATCTATCTATCTATCTATCTATCTATCTATCTATCTATCTATCTATCTATCTATCTATCTATCTATCTATCTATCTATCATTATGGAAGCTGAGCTTTACACTTGAAAAATTACATCAATGTTCCCGAATATCTGAGACGAACTGGCTTTATCTCCAACGTCATTGACACTGACCTACTTAAAAAATCACTGAAAATCACTTCTTTTCAGTCCACTCATCCCACACAAAGACCCACACTCATACTCACACACTGGCACAGAATCAATCACCCTCATTTCATAATTTGATCTGTCACTGGGACCTGTGGCGACTTCATTAGTGGAAGTGTGACCTGAGTGACAAGCAATCGATCTCAAAAGCGACCAAGGAACCCACGTCACAAAACTCATACTCTCATCTGAATTTTTCCCTCTTGTGGTTTTCCATCTGAGTCTTATGACGTAGTGCTGGGAATGCTGGGATCGGAAACTTTTCAGAGAAGGCAAAGAAGAAAAAGGCCCATAATATTTAAGATTTTCGATAAAATTCAACTTTAGAGTGAACTGCATGGCGCAGGCGAGTCTATTTCCTGATAGTATTTTAATTTTCTCATTGAAAGCTGAAAAAAAATAATTTACCTGCAAATTAAGAAAGGAAAGAGCCATAGATGACCACTGAAAGAGCTACATAACTGTGTCTCACGAGCCGCTGATTGCTGACCTCTGACGTGGTGGAACAAGTAGATTTCAAACTGAGATCATTTCCCATTTGTTATTATTTGTGTGAGAACTGACATTTTTCAGAGAAACTGTATAAACTGCTCACGAAAAAAGATGGGAGATAAAAGAAAAGGCCACTGTCAAATAAGATGTACTTTTTAACATCTTATAATATGTTTATAAAATAAAGTATTTTCTGAAAAATACGAAAGAAAACAAAGTTCGTGCTCATGATGCATTGCTGAAACGGAATCATTATTATTAAGTGGGAGATTTTAAGCCATTTGACTGAGTAGAAAAATAACAACAGCAACAAAAAGTCGTACCTGACCGTATCAGTTAAACCTTTAGACTTTGACTTGACAACACTTTACATGATTGCAATAGTTTGTACAAACAAGCAGGGGCGGATTCATAGCAGGTTTGGGGGAGGGCTAAAGGGGCTTCTCGTACCCTCCCCTCTTCCCCTCAACCCAGCCCTAGCCCCCCTCCCCCAACACAGAAATAAAATGATGAGTTTCCCTGTGTTGTGTAAACTAGTTAGTCAGCTAATGTTATCTATGGAAACTAACGAGTACATAGCAGCATAGCTTTCTTCTGTGTCATTTGCGTTACATGGAAATTTACTTGAGAATTTTGCTGGCATATGTTTACATGAATGCACGTATTTACTGCAGACATGTAACTCACTGAACGTTTCTATGTGTGTATAACTAGTCTACTCAGTTCCAGTGATATGCAATAAATGGACATGGATGTGTACATTTAGTGATTTGCCATGTATTTTAATTTCTATGTATGGTCTAGAGGCAAGGTGCTCGCCTCTCATGCCGAAGGTACTGGGTTCGATACCTGGTCGGTGCAGGCTTGTTGGAATTTTTTTCGGGAAAAAAAAAAATCCTGTCCCTGATCCAACGGTAGGTAGGATCGAGCATCTAGCCTTCTCGGATAAGGACGAAAAACTCGGTGGGCACGTTGTGCACATTAAAGATACCTTGGCAGTTCAAAGACGAGAAGAGCAGGCCAAACAAGGCCGCTGCCCGGGCATAATTTTAAAAGAAATACAGCTAATCACTACCTCAAAAACACACAGAAACAAGAACAAGAAAAATAAAAACAGGAAATGTGTAATGTAAATGCCAGTGGCAGCGAACCTCCTAAAATAAAGACCTAAAACAAATGAAATGCCCTGGGGCCCAGCCATAAATACACCTGACACTGCAAACAATAGAGGAGGAAAATGATAGAAAGCACAGACCTGATAGTTGTGTACCAGCTTCGATAGACATAGATCTACACATAACGAACTTCATTATTAAAAGCCTCTGTAAATAGTACTATGTATGTTCATTTGTCTTTTTGAAAGTCAGATCTCTCAGTTGTAAACTGAACTGGCACTTTTATGTTTGGCTATTAAACTTGCGATTATACATCATCACTCATGCATCATAAAATTAAATTTAAACTCAAACGTCTTCAGGTGGCTCTTGTTTGTTCAAGCTCCACTTTCTGGAAAACTGTGGTTGCTCATAGTATGCAGAAGAGGACGTTTAACAAATGCACACTTTGACACCTTTGTAAATTGTGTTGTAGTACCTATCAAGCTATTTCGCAGTTCCGATTTATTCCAACTCTTCATCATAACACCAAATCCACAATTGTTTAACGTGGAATTTCTCACTTGTGCCAAAAGTGGAGTCGGAAAAAACTACAAGAGCCAAGGTTGCGCCATGTCCACAAGCCATGAAATCATCATGCACCCGATCATACCTAATTCTAATTCAGGTCAATATGACCCTCTTTTTAACAATATGGCCCAGCGTATGGATACGTTTCTGCAGCGTGAAGCGCCGAAGTTATAACAGATACGTTTTAATATGTTGTAATCTACAGTTTTGTAGCCTGTGTTTGTCTTTTCATTTTGAGTTTCAGTTTAACTGGTGTCGCCACGATAGCGGCCGTTTTGTGTCTTTCACGCTTTCTTCTTCATCTCAGTCTGGGTTAATTTTTTCAGCTTTCAGATCTTTACAAATAAGTTCAATTAAAAGTGAATTTAAAAATCTGTTAGGTAAAGGCCCGTACTATAAAGAACGTTTACATAATTTTGTAATGTTAATTTTTTAAATATGATAATACAAGAAAGGAAAAAATCCCTCTTTAAAAAGCGACAACATGCGATGCGGCCTGCGTCACAAAATAATTTTTTCATGGATCCGCAGGCACAATGTCTTCTTCAGGTACGCGCGTCGTGAAACACCGGAGCTCATAAAGATACCATTTTATGTTGAATCTACATTACGTCAACATAAACACTGAGGTGAATAAAGCTGCGTTCAAAGTGTTATGGTCTACATTTTTGCAACCTGGGACACTGGAGTGAATAAATATACGGCTGACATGATGCAATCAAATCCATAATGAGCGTCTGTCCCGTCAACACACACCTGCTCCTATGTACGATTTCGTTATTGCAATTTCTTCCTTCGCTCATCAATGTCAGGTACCAGACACTCAACCTGGATGTCTTACGTTTGGAATGCTGGACCGTGCTAGAAAATGAGGAAACAAAAGTCATGTTCTTTGCTGTCTTATCTCGGAAAGAGGAGTCAGTGTATAGAGTGTAAATGAGATTCTGTTGAAGGTGATTACTAAACGGGATAGTTTCCTTCTGGTCCCCGCACGCTCCTCCACCAATATCAGCAAACGTTTATGTAGCTAGAAGGTGAACATGTAAACACGTAAATGTGTGTGCCCCCAAAATTACGAACTTTTGTGTACTACCTCAATTTTTGACGATAAAGTACATGGACACATCATTTTTGGACAAAATTCAGTCTTCGATATTATTTATTTACAATTTTATGAACCACAAAAAACAACAACAGCAACAATAATAACAACAGCAACAACAAAAAACGCAATTTTGTTAGAAATTATTGAAAAGTATAAGCGGAATTTCGCTCTACGCCTGTATTTACACATCGCTGGTGGAAAATAAACTTCATCACATTATTATAACGTATTCTGCAAGGAATGTGGAATAACAATGAGTTCTATTGTCTTTGCATCGACATGAAGAGCTGCTATTAAAAATAAAGTGACCTACATTATACACGTGGGCTTGGTGCAAAACAATTAGCAAGATTTATCTTACCCGAGTCGGCCAGTTCTGCTCA
>OZ007574.1:27387836-27502836 GCA_963931925.1 Onchidella celtica | reverse complement strand
ATATGAAAACTTTGTTTCCATTTCACTACTTGTCTGACTTTTCCGTTGCGGTTTCCGTTTGCGTAAACATCAAAACACAACTCCTGAGTACCTTGTCTTCAGTGTGCTGAAATACACCCTGTGAATGTTCATATTTTGGAATTATAATTATGTCATTTCAGCTTATTTACTATTTGGTTTTAGACCTATTTTCCATGCCGTCTTCAGAGACGAAAAATTAAACATGGTATGAATTTCAGTCCGTAGCAATAGAATTCCATAGGAACTACACTCAAACTGTCATAATACAAATTCTTTAAGTCTCCGACAGCTTAACGTCATGACTCAAGTTTACTATCGGTTGACAAACAAACTTGAACAGAACAAAATCCAACATCATCAATGAAAGCATTGTGGCAAAAATAGTACAAAACATTCACTTGTAACAAAATCATGATTATTATCACTGTATATATCCACATAATTTCAAATTGAACCCTTGTTTTCAACAAGAGTACGCTGTAAATATAACAAATTCTCATAGCAAACTCATCGATCTAGTTAAAAATGCCCATTACCAAACCTAATTAATGCAATATACCTGTCTTTACAGGTGAATGTGCATGCATTTAATAGAAGTCATACATGTTTAATAAGAGCATAAATATAATTATACAGTTCCCATGTATACAAAATGCATCTAACTTCTTAAGCACACAATGCTGTGCACTGCATATCTGATAGAGAAAACCCAAAGTATGCACTTCAGTTTTGCTTCTCCCGATATCCATTGTCTTTCTCTACCTGTCTTTCTGTCTGTCTGCCTGTCATTCTCTCTCTGGCATTTTTCTGTCTCTCTGAGGTCTCTCTCTCTCTATCTCTCTCTCTCTCTCTCTCTTTCTCTCTTTGTGTGCTGCTCTCTCTCTCTCTCTGTTATTAGATTGCCCTTTGGCAAATAGGTACCAATACATTGCGCTCACCGTTACAACTAAATAGTTTGCGCACTTGTAATTGGCCGTTGCTGTTATGGCGCTAATGAAACTCTGAAGCAACAACAGGTAGATTACTTTCATAAAGAAATATTGCCCTATGATCTACTTGTAGAATGAAGAATCAGCCTGTAAAGATTCCTTTTGCATGCCTACTGGGCCGTCATTAATTTATTTCCCCGGCCCCGCTCCAACCAACCCCAACCTTCAAACCACGCCCCCCCCCTCCCCACACCTTTTCTCCTTCTTCAAAAGAAAGAAAAAATGAGACAGCCGTGGCCTTCACCCTTACAGGATATAAAACAAGATCTAGCTATTTTCAGCAATATCTCTCACCCTGCATATATGGCGCACCTCAACATCCTTTAACAAAATACAAATATATGACAAATATTGTTTTAAAAGGGGCAATCAAATTTCTTGTAATTTCACATGGATTTTGCTACACTAGACAGGTAAACGCATAATGATCATTTTCATCACAAGATTAAGATAACATGTATTCTGTTTACAGCAAAATAAAGGAAACCACAATTTGCCTGGGTAATGACAGTATGTATTGTGTTCTCCTGAGGAGAAAATATAACTTTCAACAAATGAGTAACATGATTAATATGAAAACCCACGTTCAGTTAGAAAGCTTGATGTTGGCTATTATGCAGAGATCAGCACGTAGCCCTGGAAGTGTGAGCTTGATTTGGGTTACTGATAAATTAACACTTCAAGGCATTTGCCTATAAATAGAAACTGACAACAGAACAAGAAGCAAAAAGCCAAATTCACATTTTTTTTTTTTTAAAGCCGTGTTTCCATGAGTACGGAAAGGAAACGGCAACGGAAACGTCAAAAAATTCATCAAGTAGTGAAAAGAACGAGTGTTTCCATGTGTACGGAAACAGTTACTGCTTTTCCTAATATGTTATGAAAACATTCTTTCTATTACGCTACTTATAGGGATTTTAAGATTTCCAATAGAATGAAGCTGTAGAGATACTATTATGAAATACTTGCTATTACCCAGGAAAACAGATTGTATTATTCTGAATGACAACCTTTTTAATACAATGCGATTATCAGGATTGGCAATTGAAAACAAATCTACATTTTTTTATTTTTTTTTACCATCAGTCTTATCCATTCCCGCCACTACACTCGCACGTAAATCCTATGAAGTCCGAATCTTTGGTCTCCCAGTTTCAGGGAGGGCAGTAAAAGATCAGATCGGGAAGGCAGGGAGGATGATGGGCCAGTGGGCATAGACCCACAATTATCGGGGGGGGGGGGGGGCTTATCTCCCTGGTAGAGTCAAAAGTGGGGGGCGGGGCTTACCCTTGGTAAAGAATAATTCTTGATGTTGTAAAGACAGTCATAGGGGACCCTTTTAGCTTGAAATATTGCTTTATTAAAGAAGATTCACAACAGATTCTAAAACAACATACCTAATGTGCAGTTTGAAATGGGACCTGCATTATTTTCCCACCGGCCTGGGACTATTACCATGCAGCTTTGCACGGGTCTGTTCATTTAATTTAATGAAAGACCACAAATTATCACACGTCGTCTTATGCGTTGTGGCACTTATCAAGCTGTTTCACAGTTCCGATTTATTCTCACTCTTTATCACAATACCAAAGCCGCAAACGTTTAACGTCAAATTTCTCAGTTGTGCACAAAAGTGGATGTTGGAACAAACGAGAACTGCTCTGTCGCGCTAGAAAAGAAAAGAACACACGCCTCCACTAACAAGACAGTTATTATGGGCAAATTAATTTACATTACATTTATCCTAGAATGAAACCTAACAGTATTTTATTCTCTGGCATAACCCGTGCCGGGTTTGCCATTAGGCTAGGCAGGCTGAAGCCTGGGAGGGGGAGGGGGGGGGGAGGGGGGTCTTGGCCACCTCAAGCCAATCTGCATAATATTTTGTCTAATGATAGGCTTACTGGTTACAGTTACTTTAAACAGACTAATTAACGTCATTTACTGGATGTCTCGAACACTTCGATGCAGGTCATTGATGAAATAATCAAATTCTACTAGCAATTATATTATTTGCAAGGCGAATTGTAGTGTTTCTGACGTATCATTAAGCACATAATAATTATAAGTAATCAGCACTTAATTATATTAATTATGGTTAAGCTACATGATTTCATTCTCTCAAAAAGCTTTGGTGCATGACAAATGTTCATATCATTGACATTCGATAACTACAGTCATGTGACTTTTACTCAGTCTTACTGGGATGTCTTCGAAATTTCTGGAACATTGACATAATTATGATATTTCTGTAGTTTCTGGTCATTTTCTTCAGAAAAGACCTTAGTTTTTTTTTTTTTTTTTCGGAACCTGACGCCACAGCATAACATATTTGCCTAAGTCATTTTTACAACATTTTCAGCGTGAGAAAGTATTGCTTTGCAAATCTTCTGACGCGCAAACGTAGTTTCGTGTCAAACTTCAGACTTTCAAGGCTCGATACAAAACTTCATGCTTTTCTCACCTTAGTTTATCTGGGAAGTCAGGCCTTACCTTAAAAATACTTAAAATGACTGGCAATTGTATTAAAACCATAACGATGGGTGATTTGGCATTTCAATGAGTGGTCCTATCGTCCCAGTTACTAAATATCTGTATCGTGTTGTGAAGTTCACTTCATGAAGATCCCTTCACAAGATGCCGAACCTTTGACGTTTCTCTTGAATAACTTGTTGAAGAAGGACACTGGAGATGGGGTCCGACTCCGTGATTTCGTTGGCTGTGGTGGTTGTAGTGTTGGGCCTGGAGGGAGCAGTTGAAGGCGGATCTGGGTCAACGTCCCTGCCACCAACTCGTCTATCTGATGGTTGAGGGCGGCCGAGGTTTCTATGTATTTGCAGTCAAAGGTGCTGGCAACATCTCTTGCTTCTGTGGATACGTAAAATCGATAGGATCTTGCTGTGAATTGTAGTAGTGCACGTAACAATGGTGATGCATTTTTGATGTACTAGACAATTGTATCACATAGGGGTATTATGTACTATAATTATTATTGTGCGGACAGGTGGACAAACATGGGCATGACGCACGAAAAACAGAGAAGAATGGAGATCATTGGCGGAGGGCTCCGTCCTGCAGTGGACGGGCGAAGCCAGCAAAACAAGGACAAGGACACGTTAATAATAATAATAATAATATATTGCATTTATATAATGATATTAGCAACATCATATTAGCAGAATCAAGCGTCAGTGAAGAAACGTACGCAAAATATTTTCATTGCACGATATTCCACATCGTCTTGTTCAAGCCATAGTGAAATCTGAATGTGTGGACAAACTTACTTTAAGTCTACGGCGGTTTACCTCGCTAATGCAAAATCTGAACATTTTATTAATACTAAATTAAGCTGCTGCTGTGGAAATAAAGTCTTTTTTTTTTTCTTAAAATACAAATTCTGTGTGATTTCATTAGAAATCTGTATCTATAAATACTAACGTACAAATAAAATCAATTAAATCTGTAACACTACAGTTTCCGGAAAGTGCTAGAACTGGATATGAAAGTTGTGTTAAATGATGCTGTATCGCTGCTTCGGGTGTCTGGTATTATTGATTTAGTCAGAAAGCAGTGTCTCCATTACAAAATATGGCGGGTCTACAGAAAACCAGGTGATTTTGTCTTAAGTCTCACTGTCACTGAACTGCTGTGTAATGAAATTTACTTCATTTTTCGTGCTGCAATTAATTTAATTGTGAAAAACCTGTTGTGCTCTTTAATCACCTAGCAATTGTACTCTATTCCTGGATAAAATGTTTGTTTTACACAGCATGAACACCGTGCCATACAAAATTCCCCTATTGTATCAACAGGAAAAGACCTGATTGCTCACTGCTGGTCTCAGAACAAAACAAATGCCATTTCTACAAATCGATTAATTACTTGGCCAAAATGCAAGAAGCCATGCTACTTCCATCTTCTATCTTGAGTACAATCCCTTTTCTTTTCTGCTCTTTTAGATGAAGTTATATAGCAAATTTTCTCTGTAAAACATTTCCCATTTTCGTGAACGCCTGCGCAAGTATTGTGAAAAGTTATCAACTTTCAAAGGCAATTTTCGGATCCGGTAATCACTTTCTTAAGAGAACACTGTCGGGAAATAAGCCTAACAGATCAGTTTTTCAAGTCATGCTTTCACTGAAAGGGTCCAAGAACACGCCAAATAGCAATTTGCAGTAACACGGAAGACGTCGTAATGCTTTTATCGATTTTCAGCTCAAATTTCGTAAAGCGATGAAAGAATATCGCCCAACTCGTAACAAACTCATCTATATGAGAAGCTCATCAAACGTTAATGGAGAGATAAGAAAGGAGACAGAAAGATGAGAATAGCAATAGAATATTAGACAGTGTACAGAAATAACCATAACACAAATGATAGTCAGAAACCCGTGAAGTTCCTGCAAGAAAAAAAGAAAGAACCCCTGTTTAGTCTCCGCTCTGTGTATGTTCGATGAAGCCAAGGGAATGATGGATCATGTCGGATAAATATGGCAACATCCTGTGACAACGGAACGTCATTCGGGGCTTCAGTGATCAAAGGTCAGGTTGTCGCATTTGTCATGGTCTGGCATCAGCGGAGTTTCAATATTGTAACTTCAAGGAAAAACGCCGATAAAATAGAGCTGATTTTGTTCTATAGACAATTTCCAACTTCCCCGTTAGCCTGCGCCTGGCTGTTTCCATCACGTGAAGTGAATCACACAGGAAAATAGCCTGGTCTATCACGTAATTATTTCTTTTTACTAATAATTCCACTCATAACAAACAGTCTAACTGTCATGTATTGAGATCTATATTCAGCATGAACTGAAGCAAACTTTGTGTTGTTTTAGTACAGCAAAATTAAGTGTCACAAATGACAGAAGAGTAAAAAAATGTACCTATTGTTTCATTTGCATGAAATGTAGACAGAATCGGGCTCTGTTGTAAGGGAGAAATGATATCAACTATTATCATTATTGTTGTTTTTTTGTTTTTTTTTAAACTAAACTGCCAGTTTCATGTCATTTGCCTTTCAGAATAGCCTATAATTTCCATTTTTGGTTTTCCCGTGTTAGAAACTGATGAAAAAACTGTAACATTTTTTATGATATTATTATTACACTACAAAGAGCGAACAGCTAATAGTTTCAAGTGTCAGTGTAACTAAGAATGGTATTATTTACACAATCGCCAGTTACTTACTTTTCATTTACCTTCCAACATATCCTTCAAGTTCCATTTTGTTCTTTCTTGTTTTATCTCGATAAAATATTTCTTTTGTAAAATAATACATTTATAACAGTAATTATAACGAAGTAGCTCGTGGGTTCAGAAAATGCAATTCTCAAACAGCAGTATTAACTTACAGAAACAGTGTTGCCATTCCGGTACTGCCATTATACGAACTCTCAAATTTGGCACGCACGCCAAGCATCTTCATCGGATAGCCAGATCAGATACAAAGTATCATAGTGTTGAGTAGGCGGTTGGCTATTTTAGAACTGTGGAAGAGGCGAAATTCTATCCAAGTAATTTCCTGATGGCTTTGGCATCTCAGACAGGCAGTACGGGATGTCTGTCCACCTTAAAACGTATCTGCGTAAACACGAAGACCCACAAACATCACATGATTTACGCGGCTGTGTCCACGACAAATGTGCGTGAGACAACTTTAGCGCTATAGCCACTCCATTCCTGTTTTCAAAAAAAGGTTGCATTTCTTAATTGTATAAGATAAAAGTTGAATGCCCGAATTCCTGAATCTCTCAATGCCTTTTTCTGTTGAGAAATGAGCACACACCTCCAACCTTGTTTGTGACATTATGGCAAAAGACGGCAAAGCCCAAAAAACAAAACTACGGTGGAATAAGAAAAATATTGTTCTTGGAATAAAAAAACTATTTTTCTGATCACCATGATCTATTCTTTGTCCACTTTCCCTATTTGCGATGTCGGAAAGAAAAGTCTCGGCGTGAGTTATTGTTTGTTCAATCTGCTTTTTCTGGAAAAACCGGACATCTCTTAGTATGTATTATTATAGAAGAGGTATATAAAAGCACACTTTGACGCTACATAAACTGCATTGTGGCGCTTATCAAGAGTCATCCAAGAGTGACAGAATAATGCACGTGAAAGCAAACAGGGAAAGATACAGATGATCGATTTTGCTCTCCGCCATTCGCCTCAACTAGGCATTTTAACTAGATGTGTGCCACAATTTAACTAAGGTTCTTTACCATGTCAGTTCATGTATGTCTGTTATTGAGTTATTGAGCTATGATATGTTTATGTAATGGTACGTAAGGTGTGTGTACCATGTATGTGCTGTTAAACGCTTGTGAAAGAGAATTTTCCTCACAGGATTATAGAGTAACTCTGATCTTACTTTATCTTATCATTGATGTTTTATTACAACTTACAGCCTACCTCTGCAACCTGTACTTCTTCCCCTCTTCCACCTCCCTCCAGCCATTTTCTATATTCACCCCCCCCCCCAAAAAAAACACCCTCTCTATCCCGCCTTCTCCAGCTCCCTTAACTCCATCCCTTATCCCCCCTATACCCCCATACCTATATACCCTCCCTCCCACCCCCCCCCCACCCCCCGGCCTGGAAAAAAAAAGACTGTAGACATTTAAGACATTCGAACTCCATAAACTCGTGATAATTAGATATAAGTCTATTTTAGTCCTATTAAACAGCGGCGCCGCCATTGCTTTGGGGCAGATGTGACCAGGATAATAAGTCCCTGCCACCTCTCCCCCTCCCCCCCCCCCCCCCAAAGTGCCAAATCGTACATTGCAAAGCCCTATGTTGTAGCATATAACATGAA
The DNA here is from genome assembly GCA_963931925.1 of Onchidella celtica. Taxonomy (NCBI): domain Eukaryota; kingdom Metazoa; phylum Mollusca; class Gastropoda; order Systellommatophora; family Onchidiidae; genus Onchidella; species Onchidella celtica. The sequence goes on along the minus strand of OZ007574.1, from coordinate 27,495,009 downwards.
AATTATATAGTAATTTCTAAAAGATAAAAAAAAAAAGAACTCGCCCAGCTTTTAGCAAGACCTATCGCCGCCCAAACAGCTCGAATTCCAGGTAATTTGAAAGTCTCTCCTTTTCGACCTGCAGAAGATTCTTTTTTAGCTTTGGAGACTTGAAATTGTGGTAAATATTAGTTAATGTGCTCTAGATTGCTGATTTTGTCTCCGATCCCAATTTCACGAACGCATGAGCCAATGGCGTCATCATTTGAATTGGGAGAGAGAGAGAGAGGCCTAGTGTAGATCATCCACGCTGAGTCTGCGTGCCATTCCAATATGCCAGGAAAGTTTGAATTTAAAAACAATGATGAAATTGCATTGTATCGTAGAGTTTAACATGGTGCGCAAGTTGATAATATCTGTAGAGGTTTCGCCACACTAATAAGCACCGTTAGCAGGGCATTATTGGCAGACATTGTCGTTTTATTTTTAGCATCCACTGCTCCAGAAATGCATTGGACGTCTTTGGTTTTTGGGTATTTGTTTCAATAACGCTGGCTAATTTTTAAATTCCTCTACTTCCATTGTGCGCTTTTTTTAATTAGTTATGCTAGGTTATCTATTTCCCTTGATTCTCTGAAGCCCTACGGTCTATATTTTATACTGGACTATTTCTTCAATGCCATGATATAAAGCTGTCATTGTTGTCGGTTTTACACTATCGATGAAATATCATTAGCGATATAGTACGTCGCTTTTTGGAATGAACGGGTTTAATCTGGATTTTCTCGAATACTGTTCGTTAAATTTAATTGAAATTTTGCACGAATTGTCTCCCCGTGAACTGCTTATAAAAAAACCCAAAAAAAACTCCGAGGACCTGAATGTAGAGAAATTTCAAAACTGTTGGAAAGAATATTCGACGCAGGTCACCATTCGAATATGCGAACACTTTAGGTTCAATACCCTAGCACTAAATTTGACCGTTGAATGCACCTGAAGTGCTTCAGAGAGGTGCCTGAGGCTTGTGATATAATGGCAGCTTGCGAGGCTTATAAAGGTGAGTTATACAAGGGGCTTTGCTGGTATCTGTCTAGACGTGTACGTGTTAAAAGGTGTAAAGGTGTGAATTGGGTGAAAAAGAGGCAAAATGGGTGCAAGTGCAGATAAAACGTTATTCCTTATCAACATGAGAGATAATACTATTCTCTTCGGCGATGGATAGGTACTTTGTTTGCCAGCCTCCAGGCCCGGGGCAGGTGGAAGAGGTAATTACAATTTGGCAGACTTATGCACCTGTATACACCTGGTCTGCCCCACAGGTTCCATTCTATTTAACCCTTGCGACTCTCAAGTTCCAGTGCCCCTGCCCGTCCTTCGCTATCTTTACCACTATAAAAGCTACAGCAGAAGAGGGAGGGGGGGGGGGGGCAGGCAGGCCAGTTGACTCACGAATTTGATTTGGTGGTGGTGGGGGGGGCGAGGGGGGAGATTGTCCCCTGCACTGGCACAAAAAGGGGTTGGGGCTTTGGTAGAGAATAGTCCCATTGTGAAGAGAGTGGAGAGAGACCCTTTAGCATACAATATTGCTATCTTAAGGCTGTCATGAGATGTGAAAACAAAGATATGTAAAGAGATGTTTGAAATGGGGCCTATATTTCCCGTCTGGCCTGCACCTATCACTAGTTTTGCCAGGGTCTGCCACTACAATACCCCCAGCGCCTAGTCAAGAAGTAGCAGATGGGCACAGGCCAAGTCTTGGCGCCACAGAAAACAAGGACCTTTTGTACTGCAATGTCCAGCCACGCGCCATGGACTTCTTTCTCTTTATCTCTCTATCGACTTGTTCTGACCTTGAACTTGCAGTATAGGGCTCTGTATCGTTTGGGTACTTTCCATATTGTTCTATGTTTCCATTTTTGCCTTTGCGAGAAAATGAAGATTGAACGTTTGAAGAGTTGTGTAAAATCAGGGGTTTGTTCAATATACGCTTCAAAATCGAAACGCATAAAAAAACCTCCATGAAGAATACACCCATTTTTTATGACACTTATACATACTATTATTAAAAATAGGAATGAGAGAACCACTTTCATGACAAAACTTCAAAATCGACAAAATGTTGCATACAACAATATGACAAATACCCCTCGGTTTTCAGAGTGTGAAGACTCTTTGCCTTCCGTAGGGTTTAATCACTATTTTTATAAATGTAAATAATAACATCGCAGATAATGTTTAACGGAATGAGCTTCACCTCGGGTGCTGGCGGCCTATACCTCAAAATAATTATATCCCATAATAACTTCGAAAGTCAGACATATACACCGTCAATGACGTCATACGGGTAGACGGGACAGGTAAACGAGCAAAAATATTAGCCCAATAGCAGATGCTGGACGGGTGATGGAAGTGAATGGATGGGGCAGGTGACATGGCAAACAAACTACACGGACTGGCAAACAGACACTGCTACAGGAAAGATCCATAGATAGACAGACAGACAAACGGTGGGAAGCACAGATAGGTAGATAGATAGATAGATAGATAGACAGATAGATAGATAGATAGATAGATAGATAGATAGATAGATAGATAGATAGATAGATAGATAGATAGATAGATAGATAGATAGATAGATAGATAGATAGATAGATAGATAGATAGATAGATAGATAGATAGATAGATAGATAGATAGATAGATAGATAGATAGATAGATAGATAGATAGATATCATGTTAAGCGATTCCAGTACCAATTCGCTTCAACCCGTACAACATAAAGCTCAGTAACATACCACACGGCTCAGTGTTCGGATTTAGAAGTTCGGAAAGCCTTACTGTCCAAAGTAATTCCTTGTGATTGAATAGCTATTTTCATCACAGCCGATCACACGCACAAGACACTTAGACAATTGCTACTATTGGAGACACCCGTAATAATCTTTTTCAAACAGTCCCTTCGATAAACGGTTTAACGAGTCTGGTGGTTGCACTATATTGTTCTAATTTTCTATGTGTTCTTTGTCTTCATTTTCTGGCGAGACAAAGTTAACTTACCATCCACTGTGACTTGGCGTTTTCTGACCAGATCTGACTTGTTGCCCACCAGAATGATTGCTCGGTCCGTGCCCAGGTTGACCCGCAGTTGACGTGCCAGGTCGCGAGCCACGACAAAGGAATTGCGGTCCACGATGGAAAACACCACAATATAGGCGTCCACGTTGATGTCATCAATCTGATAGGCCTGAGGGAGAAAGAAATGGAAATTTGTTTTCTGTTACACGAATCTACTTCCAGTGAACTTGATTTTGGCAAAATATAACATCAATATACCAGCATAGAAATAAATGCAGGGGCTACTAACTGAAGTAGTCAGCGTCACAATATCAAGACACTTACAAACGGTGCCTTTTACACTTTCATAGATAGACAAAGAATAACATATCTAGACAGTTTGAATAGATGGGCGACAGGGAAAAACCAGGACACTATAGGCTTTTTGAGAGCATACGAGAGGAGGAATGAGTGGCGAACCATGATCGTCGGTATCTCTTCCAGATCCGGCACTTGAAGAAGAAGAAGAAGAAGATGATACCTCAAACCTGTGACAAGACAAATACTTTGGTCTTCCATTGCTAGGATTTCAAACCATAGTTTATCCACAATGACAAAATAGAACACATTACAAGAATAATTAAAGGTGTTGCAACGCCGACGACTCCAGTCGGAGGAAGTCATACCATAACTCCATAGTAATGGGTCCAAGTCCTGGATCAATCATTAAGTAAAATAGACACCTTCTTAGGGCAAGAGAGAAAGGTGTGTGAGACAGCGATTTCGACCGGACCTTCTTTTTTTCCGGCGAATACATGAGAATTAAATGGAAATTAACCGGCTACACAAGCTTAGAAGTATGAAGTTACTGCGTGCATGAAGAGGCAAGATTACCACTTAGAAAACTACGAGAAAAAACTGAGGGGAAAGTTCTTTTACAATCAACATGATTATCTGTAACATAGTCAGAGAAGTCAAATTTTCTATCTTCTTCCCAAAAGTGAAAAAAATGAAAGTGCAATAAAGTGAAAGAAAATAATACGCTAACAGCTTAAAACAATGGAAATATATTGAAAAATAAGTATACACTATCTATATCTATATGAAACTAAGAAAAGCTGGTTGCAAATTTATGCAGAAAAATTCAAAGATATCCACCGAAAAAAACAACCCCTAGAAACATAAGTGTAAGCACTTAAATCCCTCAAAAAAATAATGTATTTTCCGATGGATGAATAACACTGTGGGTGTGCATCGTAATCTACTATGTATGCTCAGCAAGAACATTATTATCCATATGTGGAGCCATACCGTTTCCTCTCCGCGTTTCTTACCTTTCTAGATGTGCAAGTGTTTTTGCAGCGTTAGACATTCAGAACTGCATTTATTATTTACTAAATGAACTGCCCAGAGTCCACACCATGTCTAAGACAATCTAAAGGTTAGAGCGGTGCACAGACTTCACGTGGCAGTGCTTGCTTTATTGCAATTTAAAGAGTACCAGTACAATTTTAGCGAAACGGATAGAGTTCGGAAGATGTGAAATATGTTCGTAATAATAGTGATTATAGTCCAGTTTTACAGGTTTATCCCGGGCAGCACCGGTACCCAACTAGTCATTATATATTTGATAAATATATGATCTGATTCTGTTTCCCTTGAAGTGACAGGATATCAGGACAATTTTATCTGTGAAAATGAAATACGAAGGACAACAGAAACCTGTCATCATTTGTTCAGAATTAGATCAAACGTTTATAATGTAAATTAACTCGGTATTTTATCAGCGGCAATGGAACATTCGCAGCTCGTTTGTCGACATCAATCCAAACAGCGGGGGGATTCAGTTCATGATTTATTCAGCCGGTCACACAGACCAAACTGCCAGGAGTCTGGGAATAATGGCCACATCAATCACAACAGCGCTAAATTAATGATGTCTGTCTGTCGCCAATCTTCTATAGAAATCATGGTTAAGTTTACAGATCTTCTATAGAAATTAGGATTTGCATTTATAGATCTTCCATAGAAATCAGGGTTAAGTATGTCCTGTAGCTCTTTCATAGGATTCAGGGTTAAGTTTAATAGATTTTCTATGGAAATCAGGATTAAGTTTTCGCTTTAGTTAATGACATAGTCGACTTAACGGGCTATTCTCATTGTCTAAAGATTTCGTCGGTATTTCACAGCTGTAGCTGTGAGTAATTAATTCATTAGAATGAAAGTCTGCAGTGTGTGGATTTCCAGTTTGATAGAGACAATTAAGCTTTCTTTTTGTCATGGTGATGTGTTAAGCATGCTCAAATGAAAGAAATATCCCAGATTCTAGGTACTCTGACCGGCTGCCTGTATGGGAACTTCGACTTGTTCACTCATCTAAGGAGTGGCTCCACTCACTTCCAGTAACCTGTCGCAACCATAATTCTTGTTTTTTGTTCCATCTCCATTTTCTGACTGACTGGAGAATCTTTTAGTTTGTAGAAGAGGTATAAAAAATGCACAATTTGGCACTTATTTAAAATGCGTTGTGGTACTTATCAAGCTGTTTCACAATTCCGATTTATTCTGACTCCTTATCATAACAATAAAGCTAGCCGCAAACGTTTAACGTCGAATTTCTCAATAGTGCAAAAAGTGGAGTTGGAACAATAAGTAAAGTCGCGCTGTCCTGAGCTCTTATGAAATAGAGGTCACTTGAACTGACCTATGCGTGATGTACTTATAGAATAGTCGGCAGGTAAACCTCGCAGGTCCGGGAAACACGGCGTGATGGATGAATAAATTATCGGTATCATATCAGCTTGGGTGGCAGGTGACCAAGCAAAAATGTGAAGGCCAGAGCAGCGAAGAGCGGCGTCTGAATGAGCCACTTTGTTATATCTGGGTAGATATGCTAGAAAATGTGCCTCATGTACCAGTACACATCAACCATCACAGCATTCATTGGCAGAGTTAGTCTTTCTTTTTTTAAGTCTTGGCGATGATAAAAACTTAATACTGCTGTGGGACTAACAATGTGACGAATTCGCAGCAAATAGAAAGGTTTAAACCCGAAACTGGTGGCATTTATTGGTAAATCGAAGAATACAATTATATCAATTATTATTGGAGAATGAAAGAACATTGTAGAAAAGAGTCTGAGTTTTGCGCTAGGAGAAAGCAAGCTGACACGACAATGGCTATGTTGTGCTAGGAAGAAGCCAAAACGATAGATAGAATATAACAGAATGAGAGGACAAGAGAAATCCCTACCAGAAGCGCCCACCAAACAGCCACTTATAGAAAAGAACAAAGGACAATAATGAACTATTATATTTCACACATAAATAATGATTTCCTGTTGACCTTGGTCAAGAGACGCAAAAGCTCAAATGGTATGGTCCTGTCATGAGATCATCAGGGCTTGCCGAGACATTCCTGCAGGGCACAGTGCAAGGAGGGAGAAGGAGAAGCAGACAGAGGAAGAAATGGGAGGACATTATCCCAGAATGGACGGGCTTGAGGTTGAGCGATACAATCAGGAGGTCAGAAAACCGAGAGGATTGGAGGATGCTGGTTTGCCAGATCACCTGTGGCGTCCCAAGACGGTCCACCAGACTATGGGATAGAGAAAGAGAGAGAGAAAGAGAGAGAGAGAGAATGATATCCTACACTGGGCAAGGGTGTGGAGAGGCAAGGTGTCATAGTTAAGCAGTGAACCAGTTTCCTTGCAACTAAATCCATTAATGACACACAGTAGTTTTGTACAAAGTAGATTTCATTTCTTACGCCCACTGATACATAGATACTTAATGTGAAATTACTTAACACCGCTGACAGATAGAGATGTTCGAGGACGTGCCAAACTGTATTTAAAAGTTGCCAGTTAGGCTGAAAGGCTGCAAGACAACAGTCCACGTGGGGCTTAAATGGAAAGAAGACCTAAAACTAGTTTCAAGCAAATCCCCAAGACGGTGCCAAGAAACAGCCCATCTCAAGAGAGAAAACCAGGGCCCTCCTTTCTATTCATAGGCCTATGAGGAACCTTGCCAGATTTTCTTACTAATTTTAACACAGATTTGTTATAAACATACCAAGGACATTACAATTAGGAACAAATGTTTTACAAAATCTCCACCCATTATCACGGCATTTCTATACAATGTTCTGTGAAAAAAAAAATACCCCAAAAAACCGCCAGAAATGTGATTGGCAACCAGCACTTCTCATTTGGTTGCCATGCGAAAGAAAACAATATGCCAGAATTCTCAGGCTTGGCATCCCAACATGCCAGTTGGCAATGCTATGGTCATTTTAACAGTGCTGTTAAGTATAAACCGAAAATGAAGGGAAAAAGTCTTGACACTTTTGTCAATTCACGGCCTAAGTTCTTGCTTGTTCCAATTCAACTTTTTGTGCTGCTGAGAAATTCGACCTTAAACGTTTGCGCCTATAGTATTATCATAAGAAGTTAGAAGTTAAATCAAATCGGAACTGTGAAACAGCTTGATTTAGTGCCATAGCAAATTTTAAACTCGTGTCAAAGCGGACATTGGTTATACCTCTTTTACATACTAAAAGATATCCAGTTTTTCAGAAAACGGAGATAGAACAAGCAAGTACTGAGCTCGCCAAATGTCAGAGTGATAAGATGTGGTGATACTTACATCGGCGCCATCGATAAACTCCATAATGGATTCCTCGCCATCAAGTAAAACGGGGACCACTGTAGTCTCGGTCAGATCACCATCAGCTGAAGAAAAAAGTTGATATCAGATAAGCTGGTAATCATCAAATTTCACTTACAATTGCTTAAGCAGTAAAAAAAAATCAAAACGTATTTGCAAGAAAATTCCTGGAGCATTGTTTAAAAGAGGAATTTAGTTATTTGTTTATTCAATTATAAATCTTATAAAACCGCCGACCGGCGCTGCACGGTGGGGACTACATGTTTGATGCAGTTGTAATTGGGCTGCAGTGTCACTGAGGCAAATGCAAGTACTAATTCATTTATTTATTTATTTATTTTGGCTGTGGTTACTTAAAGTAAATTCCCAGCCATCATTCGTATGTCACTCCAATGTAGATCTGTAAAGGAGTTCCGTAACGTTGGTAGGATTACACTTTTGGAGGTTTCCCATATTGAATGACATCAGAGCGAAGTCGTAACCAGCGGATCTACATAGGAAAGATGTCAGTGTGATGTGCAAACTTGATGCCAATCTTTGCGTCGGATTTTCATAGGGTTTCTGACTGAGTTAAGGTAATGGGATTTTTTTTTTTTTTGGCTACTGCTTTCTCCCATCACATTTCCTTCACTGTACACATACCATTTCATATAATAAATTTAATTCTGGGTGCCATTTTCAGCATCCTCACTTTATCAATACTATGAGTGCTAAGCCTTGGGGACCTGCCGATGCTCGGCACCAGTTACTGGCTAAACAGCGAACAGTCTACGATTCGCAAGTTTCGTACAGGTTACAACTGCTACTCAGATCATAACGAGAATGCTTTTTGACAATCACCCATACTGAGGAGTTCATTTATTCATTTTTTAAATGCATTTTCCCCATTCAATTCGGGCTGGACTGGTGCCTGACTTCAGAAATTTGTTATTCCGGGAAAAACAGCAGAGATTTCATATCGTAATTAGGAATTTCTCAATGTACAATCGATACCAGGTGAAAATAGTCTACAAGCGTGTTTTTCTTTTTTTGTCCAAATATTCATATAACTGTAATTACGTGTATTTGGAGACCTGTAAATTAACATTCTGTTTCCATCTGAGCCGAATTTAATTAATTCCATAAAAAGCTCACGATAAAAATAACCTCAAGTGCTAAACAACACCAGCTGGTATTTCTTCTTATAAAATACCACAGAAAAGCTGTGGGGTCGCGGCAAGGCTGGAAACAATGTAAAAATGTGCCAAACAGAAAAGGTTGCATGGAAGACGCAAAAGTGTAACCATTTTTGTGAATTTCACATTTTCTGTTCATATATTTTTCTTTTTTTGGGGTCTGAAAAAGGTCGTTTCGACCGAAAGTTTGTTTTTTCTATCCTTTTCGTTTGTGTTTCATGGTATGATTTCTGTATTATTTCCTATGCATGGTTTTGCAACATACAAGTTTCTCATTTTTGCACATTTGAGTCTGTTTGGCAGAATGCTTGTTTTGTCTTTCCCATTCCTTTGTGTTTTATTGTATAATGTTCTGTATTATTTCTTACCCATGACTTTGCTACATACAACTTTTTGTTTTTGCCACGTATTCTCATTTGACTTCTTCTGTTCACGAGCTAGAAAATAACCTTGACCGCTACATGAAAGAAAGCTTCCTCTCAGACAGATAAACAATTACTGGGCTCCATTTCTCATCACCAGACACACAGACAGACCTATCTTGTCCTACCAGGGCTAGAATGAACAGCTGTCATGAACCTCTCAAGTGTCTTTCCTTTTTTTTTTCCCTGCTCAATTGGGTGGGGCCAGAGCTCTTTCATTAATATCTTCCTTCGGGACACAGAACAGATTAAAGACTCGCAAACTTTTTATAATTAAACAGCCTTTTCACTGAAAAGAAACACGTCTGATTTGGAAGCTTTTTAAAGAAGACTATCATTATGTTTGCAAAGTATTATATTATTTGAAAATAATAGTAAGACTCACGTTACTTTTGTACGCAAAATGTTACCTCAAACAGGCTTTTTTTTTTTTTACAGTAAAAAGGGTATCTCATTTCCAAGCTCTTTAAGCATAACTTTCATCGTGTTTGCATAAATATAAAATTGCTCGAAAATAATCGTAAGACCCCAATTTAATTTGCGTAATTATCATAGCCTTGAAAAAAGTAAGGGCACATGATGGCTTAAGACACGCAAGCCTGTATCATCAAACGGCCTTTATTATGAAGATTGTATCTAGCTTTCATGTTTTCAAGGAAAACTACTCATTACTAGCATTTTGTGACACTCGTATTGTTTGAAATTCGTTACGATATTCATCCAGCCCTGAATATCTGGACTCTGTTTGAAGGTAACGGGCCATCTGGAGAGTAACATGTCAAGGGCAGAAGGAAGAAAAGACATTTTCCATCCAAATAAATTGCTTTAGAGCAGTGGTTCTCAACCCTTTTCACGCTATTGCCCCTCTAGCCTCAAAATTTTGTTTCATTGCTTCCCTTCTCCCCCCCCCCCCCATGCTCAAACCCACCAGATACATTTAACAATAACACAGATTACACATCAATTATGATATTATTAAGTTTTTCAAAGTTAACTTTATGACAAATAGCGTGTTGACTATTGTTTATAAAACAAACAAAAAAAAAACATGGACTTTTAACTCTTTGAATACTGACGCCGTGAAAGATAGATATTTCCCAATTCCAGTTTATATTAAGATTCACGTATTTCAGTTATTTTCAATGGTAAATATGAATCTTAATCAGGCTATTCATCTAAAGGCCTATTCAAAAGTTAGTAATGGAGGAACAAAACTTGTAATTGATGCAGCAGTAAAAAGTTAACAGTAATGTTGCTTCAGTACTGAAAAGCCACAAATCAGATGTCCTTTAACAAATCACCAGGCGTGGATTCAATTCCTGCTGAGGTGTATGCCTTCGGTGGAGAAAAGCTTATTGAAAGGTTGACCGAGTTGTTCAATCATATGTTGAAAGCAGGGAAGCTGCCACAGGACTTCAAAGATGCTTCAATCATCCATCTGTACAAAAACAAAGGGGACAGCCAAGTCTGTGACAACCATCGGGGAATCTCTCTACTTTCAATTGCTGGCAAAATATTGGCAAGAATGCTTCTGAATCGCCTTCTTGATCACCTCTCGTCAAATGACTTGCTTCCCGAGAGCCAATGTGGCTTTCGTAAATGGGGTAAAACAGGGTTGTGTCTTAGCCCCAACTCTGTTCAGCATCATGTTCTCTGCAATGCTACAAGAAGCCTTTAGCTCTCCTCCTCAAGGGGTAAGCATCAAGTACCGAACTGATGGCAGTCTATTCAACCTCAGGAGACTTCAGGCAAAAACCAAAACCAAAAGTACTCAAGTCTGTGACCTACTATTTGCTGATGATTGTGCGCTTCTGGCACACGATGAGGATAGCATGCAAAACTGTGTTGATAAGTTCTCTAGTGCCTGTGACAACTTTGGCCTCACAATAAGCACAAAGAAGACGGAAGTGCTCCATCAGCCTACTCCAGACGACAAGTATCCTGTGACCCCAAATATCAAAGTCCATGACAGTCTTCTGAAGGTGTCGGAGAACTTCACCTATCTTGGCAGTACACTGTCTTCCGCGGCTCGTGTTGATACTGAAATTCTCTCAAGAATCAGCAAAGCCAGCTCTGCATTTGGCAGGCTTCGAAAGAGAGTACAGGATGTTGCCGGCATTCGCACAGACACTAAGCTGAAAGTGTACAATGCTGTGGTCCTTCCCACCCTTCTCTATGGGGCTGAAACCTGGACAGTGTACCAATCGCATGCCAGAAAGCTAAATCACTTTCATCTGGCCTGCCTTAGAAAGATCCTAAGGATCAAATGGCAGGATAAAATTCCAGACACTGAGGTCCTCAATCGTGCCAAGGAATTGAGCATCTTCTGCCACCTGAAAAAAATTCAGCTACGTTGGGCAGGACATGTTGTCAGAATGCCCGACTCCAGACTCCCTAAGCAAATCTTCTTCTCTGAGCTCTCCAATGGAACGAGGAATGTTGGGGCCCCAAAGAGACGTTACAAAGACACTCTCAAGCAGTCACTGAAGGCCTTTGCCATTGATGTGAGTGAGTGGGAAAAGCTCTCGCTTGATCGTGCAAATTGGAGGGCGGCCCTTACCAGAGGCAGCAAAGCATGGGAAGCTGACAGAGTCCAGCAGGCTATCAAAAAAAGAGAACGGCGCAAGAAAAGGCCCAATGGTACTGAACCAACGGAGCACTCTTGTCATTTATGCGGAAGGGTCTGCAGGGCAAAAATAGGACTTATCAGTCACATGAGAAGCCATAAGTCATGAAAGAACAGTCTTTCCATCCTGTCCTCTGTGTCCTTTAGTTCTCTTTATTGTCCATGTGTTGAAATTCTCAACAATTTCTGTTCTTTATTCCTCTGGTGTTGTTAAGGTCATCATCATACCTGATGGACGAACTGTTATTATTATTATTACTGAAAGGTTTTTTAAAAAAAAGGTCTTTTCTCTTCATAAAACACATTTTGCTGGTGCTTTTAAACGAATCAGTGGCTGTCCTGTATTTAACCTCCAAATTGTCCTCTCTTCATGTTTTTGCTCAACACTCCTTGCCCACCCTTTCATCGCCCCCCCCCTCGCCTTTTCCTGCCGCCATCAAAATTGCCCCTCCCTCAACGGGAGGACGATATCGCTCAAGTTGAGAACCGCTGCTTGACAGTTACTTGGGGAAACACTTCTCAACAGAAAACAGAGCAGTGAACACAGAATGAGAAACTGAAGACAGGACCATGGCAGAAATAACAGAGATCATTTTAATCACTGCCCAGGGTGATTTTTTGCACTGTAAATTAATCTTATTGAACTTCTTTCATGTCTATTTCGTACAAAAAGTTGTCATGATTCGGATGTTGTTAGATCTCACGCAGAGCGTGAGTGGGTTTTTTTACCAGGGCCATAAGAAATTGGCTGCTGGCCTTGAACGGTCCTCGCGAATTATAGTTGGTGAGTAAATAAATGTAAAGTTAAACTGTTAGATTCACGCTTGTCGGTTTTAATGTTCGTGATTAATAAGTAATGGAGTAGGGGTGAAACAAGGTGGGGATAGTTGACATTGTTAAGTATGACTAGACAAGTTTTTGCACGTTAACTGGCTGGTAGAATAGTGCAGACGTATTACTACAATTAAAATGGTGGGAGGTTTCGGCCAATGAGATAGCTGAACTAATTGGGCCAGCGGACTAGCACTGCTGGGTAGTTGGATAGTATAAAACATCGTGTAACGTTCAGATTCATTGAATACAGACGAGCAGAAGCATCGTGTCGTGAAGTATCTCCGGTTGGCCAGTACCTGAACTGTGTGATCTGAAGACTAGAAGTCCTTGCTAATCGGACTGACTGCGCTCTAGAAAGAAAGGTCTGAGTGGGCTGACCTTTAAAAGCCCACGCTGCGCTCTTTTGATGTTCGCGCCTACCAGTAGGCGTGACCAACGGTAATATATCTTATTTGTTTAAGCATAATAGAAGATCAGAGATAGAGAGAGAACCACAGCCTCATAGGAAGTCTAAGGAAACCCCAGCTGGCACTCGACGACGAGTGGCTCGTGTTATAGATCTATCTCCATAGTATGATTGAAGTAATATAGCACATTGTTGATGAATTGAATAGTGATTGTGCATATATATATATATAGTCTTTTGCAACTGCTTAATTACCTACAAGCCGAAGTGTGCTTCTGTAGGCTTTGAACGTACTGGGCTCTCCTGACATTCAAGCCCATATGATTTAGGGAGAGTTTGCCTGGCGACTGGCCAGTGGCGACTCAACTATCACTTTAGATTGATATCTAGTTTCGTATAATATACCCATTTGCTATTGATTGCAGTACATCCAATAAGGAACCATAGTTACATGAATATCATAGATTAAGTTAGTAATTAGAATTTATTGCTTTGAATATACCTCTATTGTCTTTTGTTTTGTTTATTAATATTTAAATAATAAGATGGCCTGACCGGCCTGACATAGATATAGGCTCTAGTTATTTAATACTTTTCTTGTGTGGTTGTGTCCGAGTGTGAGTTAGCTGCCTCTCGTGCAGTCATAACATCCCCAAAGACCCTAACTCTGCTCGTGACAAACACGGAATGAGAAACTGAAGACAGGACCGTGACAGAAGTAACAGAGATCCCTTTAATCACTGCCCAGGGTGATTTTTTGCACTGTAAATTAATCTTATTGAACTTCTTTCATGTCTATTTCGTACAAAAAGTTCAAGATTGATAAAATGAGATCTACTGGTTCTCAAAATAAAAAATAAAAGGAAATGAGCTGCCATGGAATCCAAAGTATTTGTATTGTACCATCAAAGAAATTTACTCACACGAGGAGGCGAAATGTAAATATGATAAGGCAAACAGACTGGCAGTCACTGGTAGATTGATAGTGTGTGTCTATGTGTGTGTGTGTGTGTGTGTGTGTGTGCGTGAGAGAGAGAGAGAGAGAGAGAGAGAGAGAGAGGCAGAGGAGAAACGTTATTTATCCAAGAACTGCAAGTGTGATCCACATCACTATGTTTTCTACTTCACAAACACATACCCCAGCACACCAGTCTACATAAGAACTATCTATCTATTATCAGTCAGTCCGCCTGTCTGTCTATCTATCTATCTATCTTTCTATCTATCTATCTATCTATCTATCTATCTATCTATCTATCTATCTATCTATCTATCTATCTATCTATCTATCTATCTATCCATCTCATATGCACACACAGGAGGAGTGGTAGAAATACACGCACATATGAGATAAGTAGATAGATAGATAGATAGATAGATCGATAGATAGATAGATATAGATAGATAGATAGATAGATAGATAGATAGATAGATAGATAGATAGATAGATAGATAGATAGATAGATAGATAGATAGATAGATAGATAGATAGATAGATAGATAGATAGATAGATAGATAGATAGATAGATAGATAGATAGATAGATAGATAGATAGATAGATAGATAGATAGATAGATAGATAGATAGATAGATAGATAGATAGATAGATAGATAGATAGATAGATAGATAGATAGATAGATAGATAGATAGATAGATAGATAGATAGATAGATAGATAGATAGATAGATAGATAGATAGATAGATAGATAGATAGATAGATAGATAGATAGATAGATAGATAGATAGATAGATAGATAGATAGATAGATAGATAGATAGATAGATAGATAGATAGATAGATAGATAGATAGATAGATAGATAAAGGCCATTTACTTTCGGACAAAAGGTTTGAGTGCGAGCAATATTTGGGTCCATTAATTTATAAAAGGCACTCTGTACTTTAATACATTTCAGGAAGTTCGAGGCTCATCATGATCTCCAGTTTATTTTACCCTGAACGGGTTCAATGACACCATTATACAGTCTTATCCTGTATCCGCCCTCGTTTGACATCCACAGTTTCAGCGAGACAATAACGATAAAATGGGCTGGGATTAAAAGTACTTAAAATTAGTTGGTACTTGTGTCTGGGGAAAGCATTACTTCGGATTAAAAGAGTGCTTGTTTTTGACCGAGCTTTCACGTTAAAAGGGCGTCCATTTGAACCCCAGACAGGTAGACCTAAATAATGTGAACGAGAAAAATGTGTTGTCTGGACGAGACAGTTATCGTAAAATCAGTGCTGGGCCACATGGAACAGGCCTGGTGACCATTTCAAATCATGCTGATGGGACTCTTCCCAAAAATTTTACCAACTTACGGGGGGGGGGGTGGTAGGAGGTGTGGAGGGGGGTCTCCAGCACTTTTTTTTTCGGGATTACTTGCTGAAAAACAAGAAGTATACTGCTGAAAATAATAGAAAGTTCTCCATCTTTCTGTGATTTCTATGTCTGTGAGTGCGTATGCTTATGTGTATTCACTCATGTTGTCTCTTCCTCTCTATAACTGGATGTGTTTCTGGCTTTCTGTGCATGGGAGAAAGATAGATAGATAGATGATAATAAACGTGTATAGAGAGAGACACAGACAGATAAATAGATTGACAGGTAGACAGAAACAGATAGATAGATAGATAGATAGATAGATAGATAGACAGATAGATAGATAGATAGATAGATAGATAGATAGATAGATAGATAGATAGATAGATAGATAGATAGATAGATAGATAGATAGATAGATAGATAGATAGATAGATAGATAGATAGACAGACAGACAGACATATAGATAGATAGATAGATAGATAGATAGATAAATAGATAGATAGATAGATAGATAGATAGATAGATAGATAGATAGATAGATAGATAGATAGATAGATAGATAGATAGATAGATAGATAGATAGATAGATAGATAGATAGATAACTTCTTCCCACTCTGTACACGGAGCTAAAAATTTGCCTGTTTGACCATCTGGAACCTCTGGCAATTTGACGGACTGCACTAAAAAAAAATCCTAAAATTCATATCGACAGACAGACACATCGATAAAGAGATCGATAGTCTGTTACTTGTCGAACCCAAACGCATCATGACTCCTATTTTTCCCCGTTTCACGCTATGCTATGATTTGTGTAGACAAGAAAGACACTGATAAAGCAGAAGGAAAAAAAGAGGAAAAATGTCCAGCCGCAGGGTATCTTCTGTCTTGGGAAGTACAGGCTTGCTTTCCTTGGTTCTTTTCTCTTCCTTCCTGGCTAGACAGTATTGTCTTTCCCTGACGTGCTCTTTCCACATTATTACTATCTCTGACCAAGTACACGGCATTTGGCTTCTCCAGTAAAATGCTGTTTCTTTTTCATGTGCTGAAACTGACAGCATTCTGGTTTTAGAATTTCCATTATTAGAAATTTTGAATTTCCATCTTTTTTTCTTGAGAATTTGGTATTTTTCTTTTGTTGTTTTAGCTCCTGTCTGTCACGAGTGGAGTGAGTGCAATTAAGGGGATTGCTACAGAGCGGGTGTAGAGTAAGGACTCACAGTAGACAGCAAGTTAAGCGTGCTGTTGTGAGTAGTAGTGGGGCGGGGTCTGAAGGAGGCGAAAGCGCTGTATAACTATCACTGCAAGTTAGAAGGTCCTAGGGATCGGACGTGTGAATAAAAGCCCATCGGGCGGACATAAAGGGGAAGCAGTCGAGAAGACTAGTGAGAGTCTTTCCAGTTATGACTGGTATGTAGAACGTTGATTGATTATTATGATTGATGTATTATATTATATTCGTTTATTACCATGATGTAAATAAGTATATGTGAGGAATGTGGAAGTCCTTGATATTGGATATAGCAATGTGCGCCACGAGCGATAGATGAAAGTGAGTTCATGGATGTGTAGCGCGAGTGAGTAGTGTGTACTCCGATGGAGGTGTGTTACCGTAAGATGTGTGGTGAGTGAAAGGTGAACTAGTGTGTGTACGCTTCATGGATTGTAAGGAGAGGTGGAGCGAATAGAAATGGTAGGGTATTATACCAATGTAATGTTATTCTTGTAGGTGTCGGGGACGGGCCGCGGAGCCACCTCGATGAGCACAGGGGATAGGCCAGCATAGGGCCGGAGGCCACACATAGGCCAGAAGTGAGGCTGTCGGGGCAGGACAGTAGAGGCACATAAAGTCGTGGCAGTCAGGCCACGGGCAGGGGACGTAGATATGAGAGTGAATGAGATACTATGTTGTTGCCATGTTGATAGGCTAGTGAATTGATATTATGTTGTTGCCATGTTGATGGCTATGGAAATACTAATGTGTTATTGCCCTGCTGAGGTGCTAGGGGAGTGCTAAGGTGTATGACAATAGGAAGGTGATATTGAGAGACTGCGGTGCCAGTGAATCATTAATGTACTATTAAGACCCTGAGGGGAGAGGCTGAGGCCGAAGTGCCTTTAGGAGTAACTACCGGATTGTGGATCCGAGGGAGCGTGTGTGTGAGAATAAGGCCGTTGTACGGCAGTCATTTCAATAATATAATATATGTAATTGCGCTATTATATGTATAATTATGTTTAATAAATGTGTGAGTCTGATGGGTTGTTCTGTTAAGTGTTAAACTTGTTTGTTCGTGATTGTTGTCCTGTCATACTTATTACATCTCCCAGTCTGGGATTTGTGACACTGGGGGCTCGTCCTGGTTACCTGTGGTCATTTTGACATTGTGTATTCGTTATATCTAGTTGTTTTTCTGTTGTGCTAGGAATTCGTGCTGTTGTCTTTGTTCGTGGGATGAATGGAAATTTCATGATGATATGATTTATGTATGGTTATGAATAATAATATGTATTGATGCATGTATTGCTATGAATAGGTATTAATGTGTATTTAAACTTTCCAGAGTGTGTGCGTGCAGCCTGAGGAGACAAGCGGCCAGAGCTCCGATTAAGGGGAGGAGTTAAACTCAAAATTCGAAGTTAAGTGAAACTGAAATTTTGTGCCCTGGATCGGGGGCTGTTCCTTTAATCTGTCTTTTTCCCTGTTTTTGCTGTTGTTGTCGTTATAGGTTATACGGGCGGTGGCGCGGGTTTGCTGTGTTGAACTTAGTTTATCCTTTTAAAAAGGTGTGGTAAACTTTGGAACTTCGTTCATCACAGTGAACAGTTCTGTAGGGACCTGTATTTTTGTTTAGTTGTAGCGTCGATATCTTCTCTGTTCGGCAGGAAGACGTATTCTCTTGTCCCTCTTTCTTCCCTATCTGTAGATACGTTCTTTTTTTTCAGACTCTGTTCTTGTTGTACCGTGTAGTATAATCGGCGTAGTTAGGTTGCATTTTTTTTTCCATTATATTTTCTTTTTTAGGTCTTTGTCCTAGTCTGGTTCGTTGTCCTTGACGTACTTGTGGTCCTTCTACTGTATTTCTTCATTCTTGTCGTTTCTTTTTCCCTTTATAATTAATAGTGCTATACATTTTGTAGATATAGAATTAGTTGTGCTGTAAAGGTATATTTCTGAATTGTATTCTGAACCGGGTATTGTTATATCTGGTGTGATCTCAGGTCTCTGGTCGTGTCGTTAGTTATCATACCGACAGGTTAGCCGTTTTTTTTAAATATATACCATAACCATAAATCTGTGAAATGGCGGAACTCCAGCAACTAATGAAGTTGGGTAAGGAACTTGGCCTGGAGGGAGAGGAGCTACGCGGCTGGATTAAAGAACAGCAGGCGGATTTGCGCGATGAGCGTGCTAAGGATAGAGAGCGAGAAAAAGAGGCTCAAGAGCGACAGAGAGAACAGGAGAGAGAGGCTAAGGATAAGCAAGAGGAAAGAGAGGCTAAGGCTCAGCAACAAGAAAGAGAGGCTAAGGATAAGGAACAGGAAAGGGAGTTTAAGCAACAGGAAAGAGAGGCTAAGGCTCAGGAGCAGGAGAGGGAGTTTAAGTTAAAGGAGTTAGAAGATAAGCAGCAGGAGAGAGAGGCGCGAATAAGAATCGCCGAGTTAGAACTCAAGAAGAATACGCCAACGGAAACGGTTGAGCGGCAGGTACACAATAAAGGTGGCGTTAGGATTAAGCTCCCTACGTTCGACGACCGGAAGGACGACATAGACGCCTTCCTTTACAGGTTCGAACTGAACGCACAATTGCAATGGGGGGAAAATAAGGAATTATGGGCCACGTACCTGGCGTCGCTATTGCAGGGGCGAGCGTTAACATACTTTAAAGAGCTACAGCGCGAAGACGTACAAGATTACGATAAGCTGAAGGCTTTGCTGCTTCGCCGATTTGCGCGTACCGAGGAATATTTCCGGGAGCAGTTTAGGCGAGCACGTGCAGATACCAGGGAGGACTTTGCTGCCTTCGTCGCGAGACTGACGGAGTATTTCGCGAACTGGGTAGACTTGGCGCATGTGGGCACGGATTTTGCTAAACTGAAAGACTTAATGATCCGTGACCAGCTGTACGCGTCGTGCCACAAAGATCTGGTGGCTTTCCTGAAAGAGAACGAACCCGCGACGGTGCAGGAGGCGTCTAAGTTGGCGGAAGCATACCGTACGGCGCATCCGTCCAAACCAGTCGCCAGGGCGTACGTCCAAGATGCTGGATACGTCGCCGTTGTCGAGGGGTCGCCGGCAGGACTTAGGGACAGGTCGCGTCAGCGTGGTGCCTATAGCGGGCAAGCCCAGGGGCAGCATAGGGGCTTTCACCAATCACCGGCGTTTGGATCCGGTAAGTTTGACCGAGCAGGAGGGCTAGGTCGCGGTAATGGCCGGGGGCGAGTTGTGACCTTTGCCGATGACCGACGGCATAGGGACTCTAGTTCCGGTCGCGAGGGGTCACGGGGACCCAGGCCTAGAGCAGCACAGGGAGCGGAGTGTTGGACTTGCGGACGCGTGGGTCACTTTTCACGCGAGTGTAGGGCCGCGAAGTGTTGGAACTGCGGTAGAGCGGATCACATCAGCGTGAACTGCCCTGCAGGTAGGATAGCGGCGAACGTGGACAGTAGCTCCAGTCCATGCTCCCCAAATAAATTTCATCATGCGGCTGCGTGTGTTACATCGGACAACGGAGGCGGACAGTATTCTAAGTGTCCCAGTTGTGAGAAGTTATTATCTTCCGGTGTTTTACCTTGTGGGAGAAAGATCCCCGTTATAAATTCATGTCATACAGGAGGTGGTCTTAGGGTTTATCCGGGGTTTGTTGGGGACGAACCGGTCTCGGTTTTACGAGATACAGGATCTACCGTTGTGGGAGTGCATAGGGACTGCATTCGGGATTCACAGCTTACAGGTGAGACTGTCCCGTGCATCCAATTTTCGGGGGCCATTGAGAAACTACCCATGGCAAAAATAATGATAGATACACCTTTCCTTAGCGGGGAAGTCGAAGCAGTCGTTGGTTGTTTTCCAGGCGCCCAGCTCATCATTGGGAATGTATCGCGGGTAGGTTCCCCTTCCGATGAGAACGTGCAAGCATGGTCGCAATCAAAAGGTATTGACTTTTGCGCCGCGGTCGAAACACGCCGACGGGTAGCCGATAAAGATAAGATTAGACCTTTGGCTACGCCAGCGGTCAACCTAGATATCACGCCAGAGCGCTTGGCGAAATTACAAGGGGAGGATCCATCATTAAACCCATGTTTTGGGGAAGCGCGAACCGAGAAAACGAGGAGATATAAGAACGGGTCGTCCTCCTTTATTGTTCAGGCGGGCATTCTGTTCCGTAAATATGTAACGGTGTCCTCCATTTTAAAGCAGGTCGTGGTGCCAGCGTTGCTGATCGCAACAGTATTGCATTTGGCACATGATGTCCCATTAGCGGGTCATATGGGGATAGCTAGAACCAAAGAAAGGGTTCTTAAAAATTTTTACTGGCCATCGATCCACAGAGATGTGCAGGTCTATTGTAAGACGTGCAGTGCGTGCCAAAAGACGACGCATAAGGGTCGTACACCCCAGGCCCCTCTTCAGAAGATCCCCACGGTCTCAGAACCGTTTAAAAAGGTCTCGATAGACCTTGTTGGCCCCATTCACCCAGCGACCGATAGGGGGAATCGATTTTTCTTAACGGTCATATGTAATGCTACGAGATGGCCAGAGGCGGTTCCTCTGCGGACCATAACGTCTGAGGCAGTCGCGGAAGCGTTGTTTGCAATTTTCGCTAGGGTAGGAATACCAGAGCAAATTCTGTCTGATAGGGGCGCGCAATTTACGTCGCAGATGATGAAGGAATTGTTCCGCTTATTCAGTATACAACCCATCACTACCACCCCTTATCATCCGCAGGCTAATGGCATGTGCGAGAGATTGAACTCGACGTTAAAGTCGATGCTGCGTAAGGTAGCTGCTGATCGCCCTAAAGATTGGGATAGATATATCCCTGCAGTGTTATTCGCGTACAGAGAGGTACGGCAGGAGTCAACGGGATTCTCGCCGTTCGAAATGATGTACGGTCGTAGTCCTAGGGGCCCAACTGATGTTCTTCGGGACATGATGACGTCGCCATCATCGGGAGACGATGAGCAGATTTCGGTGTTTCAGTACCTTGTTGATTTAAGAGAAAGACTATCTGCAGCGCGCACTATAGCAGAAGAAGCGTCTAGTATCGCTTCGAAAAGAGCAAAAGACTATAAAGATAGAGGGTCCAAACTGAGAATTTTTAAGCCAGGAGACAAGGTTCTGTTGTTGTTACCTACGGACCATAATAAGTTATTGATGACATGGAAAGGCCCTTATGTTATTGAGCGAGTTGTTTCAAAGGTAGATTACGCTATCCACATTGATGGAGCTAGTAAGGTTTTCCATGTTAATATGCTACAGAGATTTTATGAGAGACCACAGTATCTGTGTGCACAGACAAGACCAGAGGAGACTGTCTTCTCTACTGCTTGTACGGGGGTCGTAGACCAGTTGGACTGTGACGTAAGCGACACCGAGGCGCAGGAAGAGTTACAAATTCAATTGCCGGAGTTAACTCCGACACAAGGTTACAGGGACGTAAAAATTAACCCTGACCTTACCAGTTCAAGGAGTAGGGAACTTGAGACCCTGTTAGCGTCATTTCCGGATGTTGTTACGGATTTGCCGGGTCGCACTACGGTGATCCAGCACCAAATAAAGTTGACTTCGGATAAGCCAGTATTTCTTAGACCGTATCCGTTGCCTTTTTCTTCGAGAGATAGAGTCATAAAGGAAGTTGAGTCAATGTTGAAGTTGGATGTGATAGAACCATCAACATCGCCGTATTCATCACCCATCGTCCTCGTGAAAAAACTTGATGGATCGGTGCGGTTCTGTATTGATTTTCGAAGATTGAACACTATTACGGTAGGCGATAGGGAGCCTATTCCGTTTCAGGAGGAATTAATAGCTTCATTGGCCGGGTCCACGTGGTTTTCCAAGATAGATTTGACGAAAGGGTATTGGGAAATCCCGCTTACTGAGGAGTCTAAACAATACACGGCGTTCCAAACGCCCATTGGATTATTCCAATTTAAGGTCATGCCATTTGGGTTGGTAAACGCGCCAGCGACGTTTGCACGATTAATGAGATTAGTGTTGAAGGACATACCTAATGTCGTGTCATTCTTTGACGATATAGCATGCCATACGTCGACATGGTCTGATCATATTCAGACACTAACAGTAATTTTTCAACGATTACGTCATTTTGGGTTAACTGCTAAACCCGCAAAGATGGATTTGGCATGTCCAGAGATAATATTCTTAGGACATATCGTGGGTAGAGGTGTTCAGAGACCTGAAGTAACAAAAATTGACAAGTTGGTAGGGTTGCAAATCCCTAAAACAAAGAAACAAGTCAGAAGCTTAGTGGGAATTTTAAATTATTACAGAAAGTTCATTCCAAATTTTTCCTCCTTGTCATCTTCTCTCACTGACCTTACTAAGAAGGGACAACCCGATAAGGTCCAGTGGACGTCTGAATGTCAGACATCATTTGATAATTTGGTGACAGCATTATCATCGTCACCCATTTTGATATTACCCGATTTTCGATCTAATTTTATCCTCAGAACGGACGCGTCGGACTCTGGTGTCGGCGCTTGTCTTCTACAGGAGAAGAACGAATGTCTCCATCCTGTATGTTATGTCAGTAGGAAGTTATTGCAGAGAGAAAGAAAGTATTCTGTGATAGAGCGTGAGTGTCTTGCCATTGTCTGGTCCGTCCAGAAACTAGGACGTTATCTCATGGGACGAGAATTTTGTATCCAGACGGACCACAAGCCACTGACATTTTTGTCGAAGAATCGTTCGTCCAGCCCACGCTTGTCTAGATGGGCATTGGCTTTGCAGCCGTATACCTTCGTTATTCAACCAATTCCAGGAACCAGCAATCATATCGCCGACTACCTTAGTCGAGCCTAGGGCAAGATTTCAGGAGCTTATACATCGGAGGACAGGAACATTGACAGGATCTGTGTGAATGAGTCGACTTTAAAATATTGACATTATAAATATGATATGAAGAATGGTTGATAGGTTGAATGGTTTTTGATTCTGTATTAAGTATTGTGATTAGTTAGCTATTCATGATGTGACACATATATGCATATTGCAGGCCATATTGATCCCCATATTTTCCCCTGATTCCGGTATTTTATATACTAGGGCAACGGCTAGGTCAGTTTTTTTAGTGTACGTATTGCTCACGCTCACTCGTTGACAGTCATCTTGATGCGATTTGAAATTAATTGCATTAATTTTTTTGGGGTGGGGGATGATGTCACGAGTGGAGTGAGTGCAATTAAGGGGATTGCTACAGAGCGGGTGTAGAGTAAGGACTCACAGTAGACAGCAAGTTAAGCGTGCTGTTGTGAGTAGTAGTGGGGCGGGGTCTGAAGGAGGCGAAAGCGCTGTATAACTATCACTGCAAGTTAGAAGGTCCTAGGGATCGGACGTGTGAATAAAAGCCCATCGGGCGGACATAAAGGGGAAGCAGTCGAGAAGACTAGTGAGAGTCTTTCCAGTTATGACTGGTATGTAGAACGTTGATTGATTATTATGATTGATGTATTATATTATATTCGTTTATTACCATGATGTAAATAAGTATATGTGAGGAATGTGGAAGTCCTTGATATTGGATATAGCAATGTGCGCCACGAGCGATAGATGAAAGTGAGTTCATGGATGTGTAGCGCGAGTGAGTAGTGTGTACTCCGATGGAGGTGTGTTACCGTAAGATGTGTGGTGAGTGAAAGGTGAACTAGTGTGTGTACGCTTCATGGATTGTAAGGAGAGGTGGAGCGAATAGAAATGGTAGGGTATTATACCAATGTAATGTTATTCTTGTAGGTGTCGGGGACGGGCCGCGGAGCCACCTCGATGAGCACAGGGGATAGGCCAGCATAGGGCCGGAGGCCACACATAGGCCAGAAGTGAGGCTGTCGGGGCAGGACAGTAGAGGCACATAAAGTCGTGGCAGTCAGGCCACGGGCAGGGGACGTAGATATGAGAGTGAATGAGATACTATGTTGTTGCCATGTTGATAGGCTAGTGAATTGATATTATGTTGTTGCCATGTTGATGGCTATGGAAATACTAATGTGTTATTGCCCTGCTGAGGTGCTAGGGGAGTGCTAAGGTGTATGACAATAGGAAGGTGATATTGAGAGACTGCGGTGCCAGTGAATCATTAATGTACTATTAAGACCCTGAGGGGAGAGGCTGAGGCCGAAGTGCCTTTAGGAGTAACTACCGGATTGTGGATCCGAGGGAGCGTGTGTGTGAGAATAAGGCCGTTGTACGGCAGTCATTTCAATAATATAATATATGTAATTGCGCTATTATATGTATAATTATGTTTAATAAATGTGTGAGTCTGATGGGTTGTTCTGTTAAGTGTTAAACTTGTTTGTTCGTGATTGTTGTCCTGTCATACTTATTACATCTCCCAGTCTGGGATTTGTGACACTGTCTTCTTTTTCTTTATTCCTTTCTATAATTGATGGTGTGTTTGAGAGAGAGAGAGAGAGAGAGTCAAAAGGGCGGGGGGGATTGGAGTGGGTACAAAGCAGAGAGAGAGGGGGGGGGGAGAGATAGATCGACAGATAGAAAGGGAAAAGGGAGACAGAAAGGAACGGCGAGAGATAGAGAGAGAGAGACGTATAGACAGACAGAGAGAGAGAGAGGGGGGAAGAGCAAGAGAGGGACGGTCGGTGAGAGACAGAGACAGACAGACAGAAGGAGGGAAGAGCGAGAGAGGGAGAGACAGACAGACAGAGGGAGGGAAGAGCGAGAGAGGGAGAGACAGACAGACAGAGGGAGGGAAGAGCGAGAGAGGGAGAGACAGACAGACAGAGGGAGGGAAGAGCGAGAGAGGGAGAGACAGACAGACAGAGGGAGGGAAGAGCGAGAGAGGGAGAGACAGACAGACAGAGGGAGGGAAGAGCGAGAGAGGGAGAGACAGACAGACAGAGGGAGGGAAGAGCGAGAGAGGGAGAGACAGACAGACAGAGGGAGGGAAGAGCGAGAGAGGGAGGGACGGACATATAGACAGAGAGAGGGAAGGGCGAGAGAGAGACGGATAGACAGACAGAGAGAGGGGGAAGAGTGAAGAAGGGAAGGACGGAGAGAGAGAGACAGACAGAGGCACAGACAGAGGACGAAGAGGCAGGGGGGAAGAGGAAGAGATGGGGGTGATGGAGAAAAAAGTTTCATCTCTTCTGCCCTCTCCGGTCCTCGCTCCTCCGTCATCAGTGTTTTATTTTTCTTTCTCTTACCAATGCCAATACAATCTGCCTTCTCTGCATTTTCCTCTCGTCTGCATTTTCCTATCACGCTTTTTCTATTCATGTTCCATTACACCCTTTAAACCATTGCGTCTGTGCCATTCTTTCTTGCTGCCTCTTTCAATCTAAACCTCTTGTGCACTTTCCGGCCTCATAAAATCTCAGAGAGGCTGGCGGGCTTAGCATTTGCCACCTCCCGGAACCCCCTCTCCTCCACCCTCTCTTTTATTCCGAACTCCACACCCTCTCCGGCATTAAACTTTTGCCCCTCTTCCTCAACAGCAACAGCATCTCAGACCGAGGGTCACTGTTCACACATATTCGTTCACATGGACGCATTATCTTTTTCAATATACTTCTTTCTCGCTCCTATACTTTCCCATTTGGCAACCGTACAGAAAGCAGACCCCTTATAGGATTGACACCAAGTTTGCACATAGAAATGACATTGTTCCTATGTAGATCCGCAGATGACGGCATCACACCGATGTCGGTCTGATGTAGGGGAACCGGCCTCTACAGTAACAGTAACCCTACCAATACTATGAAAATCTAAATGGGACTGGCGAAGCGCTGCTGGCTGGGTTCACACTCCTTTCAGATTCTGTATTCTCTTGATACTCCGGCTAACCATCTTCCTCCCTTCCTTGGGTTTTTGTCTCACCCTCCGAGTTTCACTTAAAGGAGTTCCGTTTCATTCTTTTACTTCTGACTCCTTCTCTCCATCCGTCCGGGCCAATCACCTCATTATAGTCGGCCTCTAATGAAGCGCTCCGAGCACGGCGCCAAACTAGAGTGTTTAAAATGTGATTTTGCAAGAGTTCGCAGTGACTTCGGGCCACCATGTCGATTCTGAGAAGGTCCTTTTCCATCAATTTGGCCAACAGTTTCTCTCTGGGACTTGGGGAGGTGGGAGAGGAGGGGGTCTGCTGTCCGTCAACTATGCTTCAGTAATGAGGTTTGGCTTCGCTCGGATATTTCAGACTTCAGCGGAAAAACTGAAAATTGAGTTACCTTGTAACACAAACCCAGGAATTATGGGCTTTTTGTTTGTTTGTTTCAATCAAATTTCCTTTGTTTCAAAAAATGAGTTTCTCGACGAAGAAGAGAACAAATTTTCTTTGCTAGCGGATCTTCCTGAACTTTGTTTTTGTGTTTTTCATTTTATTTCCTTTCCACATACAGGCGTATTTGTCATTATGGTTTGAGGCTTTTATTTAAGGGGGTGCCCTGCTCTTGCCATTTACACCTCACTTGTTTTTTACTTTTATTTCTTCTGCTTTTCCTCGTGTTTGCCCTTCTCCTGCCAGGCCTTCCTCTTCCTCTTCCTCTTCCTCTTCCTCTTCCTCTTCTTCTCCTACCTCTTTTTGTTCTTGTTTTTCTATATTGTTCTCCTTCTCCTTCTGTATTTCTTCTTTTGCTTCTACGTTTTTTTGCTTCTGTTATACTTGTTATATATTATGTAGGCCTATGTTTGTATCTTTCTCTTGCTAGATCGTCCCCTCAGAATGACAACTCCCTCCTATCAGGTTTTGAGAAATAGAGAATTGAAGTTTCATGTGAACATAGCTTTTAAAGCATGCTTTGCGCTAATACTTACAAATTAAAACCAAATCCGCTTGATACTTTGTGACACAATGGAGAAGGCCTGTAGAAGTAGATAAGTGCATAGTGTATAACTCAGTTCAGCCAAAATCTGGAGGCAGAACCTCGTCACTCTAAGCCTACGTATCCTTATGCGCGACGCGACATTGAGTCGCTCGGGATCGTCGCTCGAGATCAGTCGCGCGAAGTGTCTCCTTATGCGCTAAGATTCGCTAGCGAAAATCCGGGGTCAAGCGATGTCGCTCGATCGCTCGGGTCAAAAGTGTCTCCTTATGCGCGAGCGACGTCTTGTCGCGTGTCAAGTCACCATGTTTCACTTTTTTCTTTGCGAGGATAGACCCAAGACCCACTATGTCAGGACGGTGCAATTCAAGCACTTCCGTCCGCCGAGACAGGAGTCTCTAAAAATAGTTCCGTGTGCACAATCATAAACACAGGCATGCTGTCATTACATGCGATTCGTCGTTCGTGTTGATCTGGGAGAAAATCCTGCACCTTATTTGTAATTACTGCAGATATAGACAATCATCAATCAAGACATTTGGCACTAGTGGCTGTAAAAGAATATGATGGTTGCACAGGTTAAAGGCTGGCAAGACCTAGCACAACCTTGATAGAGACTGTAGATTTTTTTCTGAAGTTGTTTTCCAAACAGACATTGGCCCCCGTGGTCACTACTTTCAAAGCAAGTTAAAACATCTGCCTTGCACACTCAAGCACAAGTATTCCAAATGCAACTGTTGCACACCGGATGATGTTGTTAACTTGTTCCTGACAATTCGACTGCATCACCAGGTCAGCCTAAGAAATAGTACATCAAAACAGAAAATTTCAGGAAAGAAACTTAGAAAACTGAAGAAGCTGCAACATGAGTAAAACTTTCTTCTTCTTCTTCTTCTTTCGGTCACTAAATCTAAATCTGCAGATTTGTTCTTTTCAGAAAATCTATGGCTTTCTGCAATTGTGACAGAACACCACAGAGTCTGACATTCAGGTCGGTGGGTTTGGGCCAATATGTTTCCCGTAGTGCTGAGAGGAGTGGGCAGTTCTGCAATATAAGCTCTGTGTTTTGAGGAGACTGGCTGCACTCACATTTTTATGGCAGATGTTCCTATTTTAAACTTTGTGAACATATTGTGGTGCAGCCTATTGTGACCAGTTCTTATTCTGAACAATATCACTTGATCCTCTCTGTTCAGGAGATGATATTTATCCTGTTGGTTTATTTTGCTGCCGTCTGTTGTTTTTGATGAGGTTTTTCTTCTTATAATAGTTTAAGAGCCATTGTGGCTGCTCCAAGCCGGAACCCTCCTTGGCCAGTTGTTCTGCTTTCTCATTGCCTGGCACTCCACAGTGTGATGGTACACAATGTGATGGTATCCACTGTATGACTATCCTGTTTCGATTTCCAAGGTGAGTAAAACATTTCTTCAAGTCGTTAAGCTTGCCAGCTTGAAGGGCAGTAACACTTTCAAATTTTATTATCATCAGAATATTACGGATAGAATTTGGTGAGTTCGTGTTGTTGTTTTTTTAATCGCCTATCTGGTCACTTTTCCTATTTCATTACCCTTTTTCTCCTACCCTGGTTATCGCTACACTTTTCCATAAAATTAGAAGACGTAAATTTCCTCTCTGGTCTGATGTATGTGAGAACTTCATTCAAAGTTTGCATTTTATGCCCATTTATTTGTTTTAATTATTTAAACTAGTAATTGCCCCATTCTTCGAATGGTTAAGCACAGCATTCCAGACCGAAAGGAATCAGCACAAAGACATTCATTGATGTCGAGACACTTTGGGTCATCCACAAAAAAATTGGTTATTAATAGATAGATAGGAGAATTTGTCAGGAAATGATGACGTCATGGGCTCATGTGTTCGTAAAAAATGGAGGATCAAAAGTAGACAATTAGCGGCATGAAGCAAACTCAAAAAATACTTCCCCACCTTTTCAAGACTCCAAATCTAAAAAAGAACCTTTTGCGGGTCGCAGGGCAGGCACATGTAAAATTTCACGTAAATCCGAGCTGTGTGAGCGGCAGTAGATCTTGTTCAAAATCCCGTGATTCTTTTTTTTTTATTTTATATTATTATTACATTTTCCTTTCTTTAAGCATTAGCTCTAGAGTTCGAGGCGTGAGAGGCCTAGCCTTTCGACAAAGTTTTCTTGGCATGACTGACACTCCGAGATCTATAATAAAAATATTAAGGAGATGCCTTCTCACAAATCTTACTCGATTGATTTTGGAGCAACAACAATCGCGAGCGACTCAACGTCGCGTCGTGCATAAGGATACGTAGGCTAAGGGGGCGAATTTTTTTTCTTCAGAAAAACAAACGTTTCTGCTGTCCACGTTATATATATACAGTGTACTTTCTCATGTCTGTTATTGAACAGATTTCTTTGGGTTGCTGGAAACTGGGCGTGGGTGTGTGAGTCTATGTGTGCAGGTGTATGTGTGTGCAAGCCTGCGTCAGTGCATGAGTATTTGAGTGTGTCTCTGCATGTGTGTGTGTGTGTGTGTGTATGTGAACGTGCGTGTGAGGAATAATGATTGTCGAATTAAATCCCCTTTTAGTTTTGCAAAGGAAGAAATAATAGTCTAAAGTTACTCTTTTCTTTATTCAAATGATAGTTCTGCATACTCCTTTCGTGATCAACGGTTGCCAAACAATGTTCTTGATAAACACTATTAAATTGAACGATCGCGTGACTGGTAGCGTGATAATAATGTACTCCTCACTTGGCAAAGGAAATGGACCCAAATTAAGATACTATCCCTTACTCACTCGACCCCATCCTTGCGTAACCCTGGGTAGCCGGTACTGTGTATTGGGTACCTTTATATGACATCGTGCTATGCAGAAAACATCGCTTGCCATTTCGAGGGGTATTTGCCATATTCTGGTATGTGACATTTTGCCGATTTTGAGGTTTTATCATGAAAGTTATTCACTCACTCCTTATTCTGGGTGTATTTTTCCTGGGCATTATGCAAGTTTCGATATTATATATGATTTTACACAATTCTTGAAACCTTCAATCCTCATTTTCTCGAAACACAACAGTACGGGAAATGAGGGATTTCATAACTGTCCGATTTCATAACATTCTGCAGGCTGTGTCTGAATATCAGAACACGGGAACAGATCTAACTGGGGTCGCATGCACTCGAGAAATGCCTCAGATCACTCGGTGAATAATCATTAATTCCTTTGGTGTTCCGAACATTCGCTGTCTCAAAACCTAAGAAATAATATATCTAGGGCCGCATTGTAGACTGCCGTAAGTTGACTTTTTCTCTTTTTTTTTTTTTTAAATTGAGATATTTGGCATGTGTGTATGGAGGGCCGGGGGAGTTAAATTCTGTTTTATTGAATATTAAGTCTGACAAAGAAAGTTATTCACTTGTTTTTTTCTTCTAGTGAAAACCGAGTTACGACAGTTTACCAAGCCACCTTGGAAATGTTCAAGAAACGCCTAAATGCACACTTGTTTAACTGATGGAAGGCAAGCGCAACTGTTTGTGACCATGGTCCCATCTTTAGCATGTTCTTTGTATTGGTGACTTGAATGCGAGTTGAAGAACGACTGAAAAGAGCTCAAAGTTTGCAATTGACGGGATGAAGCGCCATATAAATGTTATCTATTATTATTATAATATCATTATTATTGTCACCTGTCCAGTGAAAGGCAGCTAATAAAATAAATGAAGAGGTTAATTCAAGACCAGAGTTGAGTCACATTTGAATCATGTCGAGAAAAAGCCAAAATAACGTTGGACTTATTACCTTATTCTTGAATTGGGGTGTGGTACATCTTCAAATCAAACTTTCTCAGCGCTGGTAAATGATAGAAAGCCTGATCTTACTCGAAACAGATGGTCCGTTCTATCTAGTTTCCACTGATATGCGCAGTTCCACGAGTGGAGTGAGTGCAATTAAGGGGATTGCTACAGAGCGGGTGTAGAGTAAGAAGGGCTCACGGTAGGCAAGCAAGTTAAGCGTGCTGTTGTGAGTAGTGGGGGGGTCTGAAGGAGGCGAAAGCGCTGTATAACTATCACTGCAAGTTAGAAGGTCCTACGGAGCGGACCTGTGAATAAGAGCCCATCGGGCGGACATAAAGGGAGCAGTCGAGAAGACTAGTGAAAGAGTCTTTCCAGTAATGACTGGTACGTAGAACGTTGATTGATTATTATGATTGATGTATTATATTATATTCGTCTATTACCATGATGTAAATAAGTATATGTGAGGAATGTGGAAGTCCTTGATATTGGATATAGCAATGTGCGCCATGAGCGATAGATGAAAGTGAGTTCATGGATTTGTAGCGCGAGTGATTAGTGTGTACTCCGATGGAGGTGTGTTACCGTAAGATGTGTGGTGAGTGAAAGGTGAACTAGTGTGTGTACGCTTCATGGATTGTAAGGAGAGGTGGAGCGAATAGAAATGGTAGGGTATTATACCAATGTAATGTTATTCTTGTAGGTGTCGGGGACGGGCCGAAGAGCCACCTCGATGAGCACAAGTGATAGGCCAGCATAGGGCCGGAGGCCATACATAGGCCAGAAGTGAGACTGTCGGTGCAGGACAGTAGAGGCACATAAAGTCGTGGCAGTCGGGCCACGGACAGGGACGTAGATATGAGAGTGAATGAGATACTATATTATTGCCATGATGATGGGCAAGTGAACTGATAAGTTGTATGGCAATAGGAAGGTGATGTTGAGAGACTGCGGTGCCAGTGAATCATTAATGGGCTATTAAGACCCTGAGGGGAGAGGCTGAGGCCGAAGTGCCTTTAGGAGTAACTACCGGATTGTGGATCCGAGGGAGAGTGTGTGTGAGAATAAGGCCGTGGTACGGCAGTTCATTTCAATAATATAATGTATGTAATTGCGCTATTATATGTATAATTATGTTTAATAAATGTGTGAGTCTGATGGGTTGTTTTGTTAAGTGTTAAACTTGTTTGTTCGTGATTGTCGTCCTGTCATAAACTATTACATCTCCCAGTCTGGGATTTGTGACACAAATCAAACTTTCTCAGCGCTGGTAAATGATAGAAAGCCTGATCTTACTCGAAACAGATGGTCCGTTCTATCTAGTTTCCACTGATATGCGCAGTTCCACTTTTAGCAAAATGTGACGTAACCTCCTTCTTGTACCAACCTCTTCAAATAAACCTGTTTGAAAAATATGATTACTGCAAATAGCTGTTGAAATTCCTTGTAATGCTGAAAAGTCAAATGTGTAATGAGCGAATTGCATGACACTTTCTATCTGTTCGTTATTTCGAAATGTGAAAAGCATTAACCTCTTTAGTGAATGACTTAGCCCTGTCTCCTACATTTAGCCAGTACAGGATCAGTGTTACTGCATTTAGTCCCGACAGTTTAAGTGTACTTGGGCGGCTGCGTGGGTGTAAATCGTAACTTGCGTGGAATATTCAGAAAACAAAACAACAATAAAATTATTCAGAGGTTTCCGATCAGTCCATTTCTGAACGTGCTCACACGGCACCAGAGAAGGGAAAATGTCTCTTATGATAAAAAAGTTGATGGATCAATACGAAGAGGATTAAACACGGAGAAAAGTGCTAGTGTGACTGTCACTGACTACAAGCTGACGCTGGTCAGTCGGTCCGTGGCCAGTTGTCATGCTACGTGAGGTCGAAAGGGCGCTATCAGACTGAACAACGTCTGACTTTTCAGCTGGGTACCCTGGCTCCCTGTAGCATCAATGTACAACATTGTTTCATACAGACCTATTCTATTTTCTCTTCTTCCTATGTTTAAATCGTTTCAAAATATTTAATTTCTTTCTTTTTTTTTTTTTTTTTGATTTGCTAACTT
Source organism: Onchidella celtica (assembly GCA_963931925.1). Lineage (NCBI taxonomy): Eukaryota > Metazoa > Mollusca > Gastropoda > Systellommatophora > Onchidiidae > Onchidella > Onchidella celtica. The sequence continues at coordinate 27,461,640 of OZ007574.1, read as the reverse complement.
GATTCTCTTGCACTTCAGTTTTCTAATCTATGGCTCCCCAAGCTGCGAGCCAAACTTATCCAGCCACCTTTGATACCGTGCAACGCCGAGTAAGTTTGGTAACTATCCTTGAACTATGTTAGTTCCTCAATTGAGTTCAGGCCGAAACTGACTGAACTTCTCCTGTGTCTGGGAAACTGAAACAGATGGATCATTTAAATAAATGTTGGAGTTTTAAATTCTGTCACTGTTTTATCATTTATTTTTTGTTTAGCCTGCAGAAGGTCTCAGGACCAAAATTAATTATATTATAAAATTTTAATTCTTCGGTGATTTACTATAAAGTTTCTTTGTTGTTAACACTGCGTGGCTTTGCTGCATACAGCTCCCCCCCCCCCCCCTCCAAGAGTTGTTCTATCAATGAGGCTAGACACACAGCGTATTAATATAAGCTATTGACACACAGCGTATTAATATAAGATACTGACACACAGCGTATTAATATAAGATACTGCCGATGGACTGTCAATAAAGACTTAAAACTTTCATTAGCAATAAACTCCTCTTTCACGGTTGTCATTCCTTTAACTGGGAGAAACGACAAATAATCCCATCAATACTGTGCGTGCACAGTTTTTATCAGTGTGATCTGAAGAAACCAACCCTTAATAATAGTTTTTTTTTTCTTTTGTAGATGTAGGGTAATTCTTGGTAAAATGTGAAAAATGTCATGTAATTTCGAAAATCACGGATGTTGGTAGTGTTTTTTTTTTCTTTCAGTCATTGGTGCGTTACAAATTATTTCCAATTCATCTTCACAATTCTCTGGTTTGGGGGGTTAAATGAATTTAAAACTGTGGAATCAGAAAGCATACCCTGTCTGGAAAACCATAAATTCGTGACTATCAGTGGAACTGTCCTCAGTATTTCATTTCCAGCTCTCGGCAGCATACTGTACTGGGCGTGGCAGAGAGCCACAAATCCACAGATCTCACCACACAGGAAGAGCCCGTGCCAAATAGATATAATAAGCTGCGCTCTTCTGGCAATCTGCTTGAAATGTTCCCCATGTATCACTACAAGATCTGGCGTTCTGTGGCTCGAAGACTGAGGTTCTGACATGCTCAGATAAAATAAGATTTAAGAGCTCGATCCTAAGTCCGCATTTTGAACAAAGCCGCAATTACGTCTCTCCGGTGTGGAAGCCAAGACCAAGTAGGTGAGTAGATAAAACATCAGTATCTACCATGGGTTCCAAGATCCCCGAGAAGTCCCGTAAATAGTAACCAATCAGCGCTGGATAGCACACTCTGTCTGGCGTGATTATTTTACCCCCAACCCAACGCCCGATGGACGTCGACTTGGTTAGAAACGACTCTTATCACCACGCCATCTGAAGAACGTGACCTTTGACGAGTGGTGTCTGAGCCGTGGACAGGAGAGCTGGCACCGACCTCTTTCCTGACCCGACAGAATTGTTGTAGGGCCCGACCTAGGCTTGTTGTTCGGGGCTCGACAGATCAAAGAGATTACATGAACGGGGAAAAGTATGTCTGGATACTGTAAGAGAACAAGCTCGCCATATTTTACAGTCGGACGGAAGATTACAGCTGTCTCAAGGTAATTCAATTATAAAGCTATGGCGTGAGATGGGTGCTTTAACAGCCAGGGAAGCAGGTGCTGACATTGAAATTTTTTGTTATTCTGAGTGCCGGAAGTTTACATTGAATGAATGTTGGAGACAAAATGGTCAAAGAGTAATGACATCGAAAGATCACTTTGCTTTATTTTATCTTTGTTCCCAATCATCATCCACGGAGTCGAATGATAGCAAACAAACGGCATTGTCTACAGGAATTCATAAATATTAACTGTCTGAAAACGACGAAACATGAGACAGCTTATCAGTCTCTGGACACTAAAGATGATCTATCATGCTGAAGGGGAGTTCTGTGCTGAGCGACAGAATATGTCCGAGTCCAACTTTATCTCTTAATTTTCAAACAGAATAATTCTACATTGAAAAACCCAATAAACTGTTACACTTTTAGTTTACTGTTTTATTTACAAATATTTGAATAAACGTCAAAGCAATTGCAAATCCTGCAACAACAGAATGATATAAGCCAATGTTCTACCGTCTACTGGCACTGCCAATGCAGCCAGAGAGGGAGCTAATTCATGGTCACAGTTTAAGAGAGGATAATTAATTTTGTACAAATTGTGTACGAATGTGGAGTTTGGAAAACAGCGCTGACCATAATCTTATCCTACACAGACATTCCTGAGATTTGAGTTTCAGTTTGAGGTAAGCACGCCGACACAATAAGGGTCACGCTATGCTAGAGAGAAACTTGTCGATAGACAACGCTGATTTTCGACCATCAATGTGTAAAAAAAAAAAGGTAAAAAGAACGAAATTTCCACACGCGCGCTTTGATCCTACTCGCCGAATATGCGTCTCAGTTTTTGCGGCTCAAAAAATCGTAAAGGAATAATAATATTAATAGACTGATTTTGGTCTGTGTCTAGGTAACTCACAGTTAACCAGTGAGACAGTTACACAAAATGTCATAATATGAACGATGGGACGCAGAAGGAGATACCATCAGAAGCGCTCATCAAATACCCGCGAACCCCTTGGGTAACGGTAAGGACAATTAGACAAACTGGTGCATTCCATGAAATACGTGAATCAACAGCTGAGACGTTCCGATCAACAAATTAATGAACGTAAAGAACTGCTAATTGTGTCGTTGCCAAGATTACTGTCGCTATGCAGGGTCGTTCATCAAGGCAGAGCTCCTTGCTGTCTCATTATAGGGTACCGGTAATTGATAAGATCTTTCATAGCATGATGAATAATCCGTAATTTTCTACAGCTACCTATTTCTTTACTTTCAATAATAAGCGTTTATTCCTACGGTCCACCATGCAGCTGCACGTTATAACTGACTCTAATCATCACTACCAAGAGCAGCTAAATAACAAAATACTTCACTCAGTCACTTTTTTAAGCCCAAAGAAAATCCTAGTGACTGAAAGCCAACTTTGTTGGGTTTTTTTTTTTTTGGTATAAATTTGCCATTGCAATAGTACGGCTAATACAACTTCTCTGTCTCTCTCTGTCTCTCGCTCTCTGAATCTGTCTCTGTCTCTCTCTCCTCTCTGTTTCTCCCTCTCATCTCTCTCTCTCTCCTCTCTCTCTCTCCCCCTCTCTCTCTCTTGCTGTGTGTGTGTGTGTGCCTGTGTATGTGTATGTCTGTCCCCTCTTTCTCCTCCTTGCCTCTTTGTCTGTCTATCTATCTGTATGTATGTCAGCCTCCCCCTCTCTCTTTCCATCTCTCTCTCTCTCTCTCTCTCTCTCTCTCTCTCTCTCTCTCTCTCTCTCTCTCTCTCTCTCTCTCTCTCTCTCTCTCTCTCCCTCTCTCTCTCTCTTATATTTCAGTACTTTTATTTTTATTTCTCCGAAACGATATGTAACATCTCTGATCTTGGACTGTTCCACAGAAGTAAGCACGTTCGTATGACATCAATTACTTCAAATACAGGACGGGTCGGATTCCGATACTAGATCTGGGAAATGCGTCTTTCACATTAAATCTATCAATAGAACATCCCTGAGGAAACATTACTCACAGCCACGCAAGCAATAAGAAGTCGGGAGATGGACGACGGATTGAGGACAAAAACGCCGTCCAGTTGCCAAACGGCCGATAAAATTCGGGCTCTTAAAAAGGGCATGATCATTTGTCGCCTATCATGTCACCGCTGGGTAGTCCCAGATTTCCTCATAGAGAGGGTGGTTCTCTTTGATATCCCTGTCTAATTGTACAAAGGTGATCTATAAGGAGCTCGTCATTACCACTACTTAACTATTATCCTTTTACCCAGAGCTGTCTTAACGCATGTGCACAATGGACAGTTACCCGGCGATCCCAAAGGTTTAGGGGCCCCCATGCATGCAGGTTTCTTAGTAGTTGCGTGGGGGCGGGTCCCAGCCTATTGCTTTGCCAAAGGGCCCACCCATACGGATGTTAAAGCGGTTCTTTTTTAATCTCAAGAGCACATAATAAATGATCTGAAACAAACACGTTCTATTCTGGACAATAAACACTTGGACTTTCGATGCTTGAATGACAGACAGAAGTAATCATAATAACTATGTAATTACTATGTTATTTATAAGTTCTATAAGTAATTACTACGTTACTGGTAAGAGAAGTCTCGTCCGGGCATGACAATAATAACCAACATTGCGCCGCCAATTCTCTACTGGTATCAGAACGGGTAGAGACAGCAAAATGAAAAGATACTTATTTTGAGTCAAGAAGAATGGTAAATGATTATCCAGGCCAGTTTTAGATCGGAACCAACTAAGTTCCCCCTGATTAAAACAGTCAAAATGTGGCAAAAGAAAATTAATGAACTATTGCAAAGCCTCGCATAAGAAATTATACACAAACGATAGAATAAAACGCATAGAAAAGGGAAAGACAAATCAAGCTGTCGGTCAATGAAGCTTCATCAGGAACAAAAAAGCAGTATAAAAAGAAAACAAAAGAAATCGCAAAATTCTCAGTTTGCCTAATGGAGGTTCATTGACCGAAAGCTTGATTGATCTTTCTGTTCTCTTTGTGGTTTTATTGTTTCGTTTCTTATGCGGGGTCTTGCAACAAAAACTGCTGGTTTTGTCACTTTCTGACTTCCCTTCCAACTTTCTGGGACACCACATTTTTGTTTTTTTTCTTTTATAATATTTTGTCTGATTAAAAGATATGGCCGATTCCCGGTGTTAGCTGAACTCCGAAACAGTTTTACACTTGAATGTTGTTACCAATACGTACGTCCCCCAAGTTTTTTGCGCTAGGAGTATGTATTTTAAAGCCGTTTGTGACCCCAGACCTAGAGAGCTCCTCCCGAAATGCTCCTAACAACAGCCTTAATTCATTATTCTTTCAAAGTTTCTGTTTGTTTTCTTCCTGTCGTTTGGTTGAAAGGGTATGGGGCAGGGTTAGGGATTCGATAAGATTTAGGGCTGAGGATAAAGATGGGCTTAGGGTTTAGTACGTATACGTACGCGCCCTTAGCGCAAAACGCCTGGCGTGCGTACGTTCTTATAACAGCCTTCACACTATTCTTTTTCGGGATGGCCATTTGAGCCAAGCGGGTAAATTGGGTTTTATTAGCAGGATGAGGTTTTCGGAAAATACAAGGATTACGAGATTAGGATTACCTCTGGCTAGTTAACTACAGCAACTTTTTTTGTTGGCGTAACGGCGATGGTAACCTTTTCGGGAACTGGTCACAAATCAGACACTGAATTTCATTGGTTTGCTTCATTGACTTATGTCACCCAAAACTGTTACAACCCTCTCTCCTCCCCCAAATGCACTGAGGCTGAACATGCGCACTTGCAACGATTTTTTTTTTCTTCTTTGGCACTGTAAAGATTGTCTGTAACACAAACAGAAAACTTGAAACTCTTGGGACAAAGAAACATATTGGCCTTGAAACTTCCGACGAAAGACGAAATAAGATTCAAAATCTTGTAGAAACACAAGTTTCGTGACGACAGATGAAACCAACCAATTGTGGGTATTTTGGGGTAGATGACCCAGACGGCTTTCTACTGTCTTTCTTACTTTTCTTTCTTCCTTATTCCTTATCGCCAGCAGTAAAATGCCATTAAGAGGAGCTTTTGCTCTTTGTAATATCTTCCACGTGAATCCCATTTTCGTTCCAACTTGTTGCAGGTCCGTGCAAAGCTGATGATAATCCGAGGGCCAGATGGGAAATGTAGGCCCCTTTTCAAACTGCTCGCTGAGTGCAATTGTAATTAGCAATATAATTATACATTTTATTTCACTGTATTTTAACTGTATAGTAATCTTGCAAGAACCATCTTTAAAATGCGAACATTTAGCGCTGAAAGGTCTCCCTTGACTCTTTTTACAATTTCAATTTATATTCTTTACCAGCACCCCCCCCCAACCCCCTCCCTCCTCCTTTTTCGCCTCTTCCCGCTGGAGTAGCACCTCTCAAAATCGCAAAGCCTTATGTCAACTGGCCCATCTAGACGCTCCCCCCCCCCTCCTCACCCCAAATGAGTTTGAGTTTGAGCTTGGAGATAGCACATCGACACGATAATGGTCCCATTGTGTTAGGAAAAAGCAGGAGGATAGACAGAATGTAACAGAAAGACAGGACAAGAGAAGACCCTACCAGAAGTGCTCATCAACCCCCCAACCGTCCTGGGCTGACTGGGAGTGAAGTGCAGACTCTATCCCTTTCTTCTCCCAGATCGAGAATAAACATTAAATTACAGCTCCACTTCATCGCTGGGACTGTGGGTAAGGAGATAGATCTAGATACACACTACAGAAATTATGCCGGATATTGCAGAAATGCATCTGCGATCATCAGACATTCCGGTTAATTCTATCGATCTGGTTCTTCAAACATCCAACCTGCGAGGTGAGAAGTGTTGAAGTGTCTGCTGGGGATGTCAAGTTTTAAGCAGTGCGGGAATGTATCATTTTACAGAGAGACTTTTAGCATTATCTCTACAATAAATTTAAAAAAAAAAAAAGAAAAACCTGCAAACTTTTCGGAACTCCATAATTTCTACAAGAGGAGAAGGGCCGAGGATTAGTAGTGGGGAGAGGAGATGGAGAGAGAATTTCTAAAAAAAGAGGGATTCTTAAGGTTAAAAAACAACAATAAAGGAGGGCTCCCCTCCCCGCCAAGTTTCCTTCCCGAATACTTTCCATGCAAGACGGCAAAGCATCAATTACCTGCGTTCGTTAAGTATATTGGAACAACGTCCGATACCTCGGGGCACATGCAGGATGAACGAAAGAGAGAGAAAGTGAGATCAAAGTATGGAAAAATACAGAAAAAGAGATGTGCCAAGAAGGGAGGTGGAATGGGCGGGGAAGGCCACAGATACAAATGATCCGCTGATGCTCATAATCACGTGATTTGGCCCAGGCGTCAGGTTAACAGGGTGAGTATTGCATGTATACAGTTCCTGGCACTGATAGCCATGCCACCGATGTTGTGCATAATGAAACTTCTCGCCTCTCAGAAAATAACCAGTTTGAGAGGTAAGTGAATGATAACCTAACTCTGAGCACAGAGGAGGCTAGAGTTAGACTATGTGTCGTAATAATGTGTTGTACAAGCAGGAGATTATGATACATGGTCAGAAGTTGTAAAGGCTAATTATAAGCCGGTGTCGGTCTGGTGTGGTGAAGTATTGCCAATACAGGTCTGCCTGTCTGATCTTCTAGTGCTTCATTTTTTGCATTAAGCGGGCCGTGAATAAGAGAGAGAGAGAGAGGGGGGGGGGGAGAGAGAGATGAGGGGATTTAAAAAGATAGGGAGAGGGGATATAGACAAAAAGAGAGAGAGAGAGAAGAGAGATGAAGAGAGAGGTGGCTACGTGAGAGACAGAGACAGAGAGAGAAAGAGAGAGAGAGGAGAGGAGAGAGAGAGAGATAGAGAGAGAGAGAGAGAGAGAGACGCTCAGTGAAAAGGATAAAGAGCTCTGCGTTTGATGGAAGAAACGAACGGCAATATCCACGAACCACAAGCTGCAGCGAACTCGACAAACAGGGAAAGACAGAAAACGAATCAAGTCAATAAAACACACCAGCTCATCTGCACCATAGACCAGGTCACGGCCCACTGACAACGAATAGTTGTACTCTTTTCTGTCCACTGATCTGGATAATTAAACTGATTAAGACCTTTTTTGCAGTAATCGGATCAATAGAGTAATGATAATGAGTATTACATGTGTTATAAAATATTCATTTATACTACTGTATTAATCTTTGTTAATAATATGTCAGTTTGGACAGTCGTGCACACAGACTTATAAACACACACATACACAAACAAGTGTTCTTTTTTTACCTCCAGCCTTTTTTTTTTAGTGCAGTATCTGAATACTTTCTTTCCTCTCCCCAATTGGTTTGTTAACGTGACGTCATAAAACGATTGTGTGCTCCTACAAAGTTTTGCCTTTCGTCGTAACGTCCAGTGCTATTATTATGTTTCGTTCTCCTAGGAGTTCCATTCTTCTCTTTGGATTCCAGATTAGATCTATTTGCCAGTGCACATGCTGAGCCACCATGCCTCTCCCTCCCCAAAGAAAAAAGTCTTGGCATGCTTAGCCGCCGTGCACGTGCACTGTGGAGCATCGACGTCGGGCCATCAACATCGCAAATTAAGGGACGTAAGTCAAACTAACCAATGCAGAATCACTATTGCGGTGCACTCTTTTCTGGTACTAGTGGAAATTCAACTACATATAAACTACTATGAACTACCATGACAGGCGTATTGTAATCATATTCTGTACTGGACTTCAGGAAAATATCTTAATTATCACAATGCTAAATTGATTTCACGCAATTTTGATCTTTCCGAGGACATGCTTCCTAGCTGGAGACAGTTCTGTTGATCCGAGTCTATAAAAAGCAACACCATCGCTCAAAGGCGTTAATGAAATTATATATTTATCTCTGTTGGCCATCCACTATCCTGTCTGGCATTTACTGACGATTGCTCATGGGTTGGCGTCATTATTTTGTCATGGTTACCAAATCGCTTTTGGCGGCAACAGGGTCCACAAACCGCATTACTGTTGGATCAAATATTGTTTACTTCCAAGATAGCTTTGTTCCTGGCTGCTGTGCAAGAATGGTTCTTGGGAAAATTACCGGTAATTGATCTGTGTTAAGTTAATTTGCTTTCCTCTACCCACTTATTAGGGAACTATTGAGATCGATGACACGAGGTCGTAGTTTGATCTTATTGGTGTTTAACGTCACAAACGTTGGACTCCTCGTATTGCAGTTTTACCAGAATAGATCAGCTATGATGAGTAAAAAAGATCCCCTATGAAATGTTTCTACATTTATAGCAAACATTTCTGTCGTCCTGGCACCCGATAGTTTTATGCTAGACGTGGTAGAAACCATTCAATTAAAGTGACCTATATTCGTAAATAATTTACACCCCAAAATGAGACACGTTCATCTGGATAAAAAATCGACAGTTGGTTGATTTCTTGATTTTACAGTACATCTGCTTCTCTAATTTTTTAAGAAACAATAATGTTAAATACCATTCACTTAAAGTGACCATCTTCGTGAATAATTTATCCCAAATTGAGAGACGGTCATTTGGATAAGAAATCGACAGTTAATTGATTTCTTGACCTTACAGAACATCCGCTTCTCCAATATTTAGAGCTATTTTTCCTCAAAAGATGGGGAGTAGCGAGAGGAGTAGGGGATTGAATGTCTACACAACAATTTTGGTGACGTAAAAGAGACATAACCAATGTTGTCACAGGGCAACTGGTTGCGTCACTCCGCGGCATGTCCCCTTCCCCCTGATGGGAAATTGCTTTAACTTCAGCATTTTTTCCACGACTTGATTACGGGTAAAACATCGGCATTCCCCTCCCTTTGTTCTTCGCGTCACTATACCCACTCCCTACAGCAGTGAGGGCTGGAGGATCTAATTTCCCAGGCCAGAGGGGGAACCTAAAACTCATTTTGTCAATTTAGTCAATCGCAGGTTTGCAGAGAGAGACAGCCGGTGATCAGACTCCTTAGGGAAGCCCAGTGTAATCGAGCAGGACCAACTAGATCAATGGCCAGACCCCGTTGACGACCTTCATCTTTACAGTCTGTCCTGCTTCATCATTAAACGCCGATTGTGGAAACCCTTCGTTTCTGTGGTAAAACTGACCTTTCGGTAATGACAGACCGGCTGGCTATGAGAATATTATCTTTATTTTGGGCCATGGATTTTCATTTTATACAGGAAAGGACAGTAAACGAGGAATACATTAGTATTACTAGTTGGCCCACTGACTCGGGGAATGGACAGAGGTGATTTTTAAAGTTGAGTTTCCATCACCAATGTGTAAATTGAGGAGCAGAACGAAATTTCCCATCATGCTTTTGAATTCTACTCGAAAAAAGATGAGTTCAAAACATTTTAAAACATGCCAACTTACATCTCTACCTCCTTCTATGGGTAATATGCTATTTTGTAGAATTTAAGGCTCAGTGGTTAAAAAGCCTTTCATGACTTCATTGGAGGCTTTAATTCCTTTATTATATAATTATTATTTTTTTTATAACGTTAACTCTTGTTTTCATTGTTCAGCTTATAGTTCCAAAGTGGATTTTAAAAATATGAAAGATCAGGTTGTGTTTCGTGTAGGCCCATTTTCAAAGGAAATGTAATTGGAGAGGGTACGTTTGCCTAAAAGGATGTGACGAAATTGCAAAAATACTGACTTCGTGAACAACTAACGAACCTATACATGACTTTACAAAATCAGCTATTTTTGTGATCATTGGGACAAAAAAATCGACTTCATTTTGTGATTGTTTGTATTTTGGTAAGCTAAGTGTAACACAATCCATGTCCGGTTTTGTCTTTTGCTGATAACTTATATTACAGATAACTGTTGGCAGGCCAGCCCAAATCTCAAAGTGATAATGAGATCAGCTACTCAGAGAGGGGTAGGTATGAATCGTGATTACATAATATTACAACATTATAATATAACTGAATGGTTTATTAGTCTATAAACTGCAACACTAAACTCCATGAAATAATAGATTAAATTACTTCTAGAACAAAAAGTGTTATTTCAAATACAATGAAACAAAAGGCATAAGTCAAACATTTAACACTTCCGTGCGTTTCCAACGGACGCTGCGATAAACCGATCTGAGCCGAGTGAATGACTTGGCTGGTGTGAATGTTCTGTGTTGCCGTTTCATATGAATGTCTAAAGAGTCTAAAACCTCTCTGGCCTATTTCTTCAGCTACCACATCTGAATCTATGACAAAACTTTATCCAGTATCACGTGCGGATACATCTAAAGGGCGTGATGCAAAGTGGATACTTTCCTAAGATACGTAATATCACAAAGTTATTTTCCAATCATAATTTCAAAACTTACTCTGAATCATTGACTTTCTGTGTTATTTCACGTTGGAGTGGGAAATTCTTTGACCAAAAATCAAATTAACGACTACGACTTTCTGTAGAAGTTTCATCTATCCATCATCAAACATTGGGCCCTCGAGAAGGCTGTGTGGATTTTATAGACGTCATACTTTCTAATCTGGACAGTAAACACTTGGACCCACTATGTTTGAATGACAGAGGTAATCATCTGACGCCTACATAAGTAACCGCTATGCCATTTATCAGAGAAGCCCGGTCAGCACATTACAAAAATAGCCAATATTGCGTCTCTCCCTCTCTATTGGTATCTTGGCGGGCATTGACACCGGAAGCTGATCAGCCGCATGCAGAAAAAGACAGAAAGCAACAAAAACTATATCGTGGGGTTATTTTGCGGATTTTGAGGTTTTGTCATGAAAATGATTCTTTCATTCCTAATTTCATTATGTATAAGTGTCATTCCAATCGGTTAAACACTTTTTGGGGATAGAATATGTGTTTGTGACGTAATGTTGACCTCTGATTTTACCATAGAGATATTATTACACTAGAGTGCGCACGGTGTCACACGACGTGGAACTATTAGAGTCTCGTGGCGGCCATTTTGACTTGGGGTGGCGATTTCGGAAGTCAGAGGTTGTTTTTTTTTCTGTATGCAAGATGGTTCAGAATTCCATAAATCATTTCTATCCTTCTGTCCTTCCCATCTAAGGCTGAGCAAGCCCAGTTTACGATAAGAACGTCTTTCAATCTCTCCCACGCACGCCATCTGTGATTTGTACATCCATTTGTCTTAATTATAATTACACATTTGCGAAGAAACACAGGAAAGACTCGGGGCTGGGGGGGGGGGGGAGGAAAGGCAGAAGAGAATCAAAGACCTGGGTCTTTTATGAACAAGTGCCGAAGCGGCCCCGAATTGACTGCACAGTGATGGCTCAGTTTCAAGGAGAGAGATAGGATGTTAAATGCTCTGGGCTAATAATGTCCAGATTTACGTGTCATCGTACTGCATCATGCTCCTCCCACCCCCATCACCCTTGGGTTTTGGATTGTCTCAGTTAAAACAGACAGCCATGATGGGACTGGGTGGCAAGGTTTTCTCCATAGGCCTAATTCCTCTTTGGTATGAATGAAACGTACGTCCAAACAACTTGATCATTTAGTGCATTGGATTGACAATAGGGAAGGGCTAAAGATCAAAACCTATTGTAATATATTTATCAATATGAGTATATCGTGGGGCAGTGCCATATTGTTGTTTGCGAAACTGTGCTGATTTTTTTAGCCTTTGTCATGAAAGTGGTTCTCTCACTCCTCATTGCATTATAAGTGTCATTCCAATCTTTAAGTTTCGATTTTAAAAGGTCTGGAACAAACCCCAGATGTTACACAACTCTTCGAATTTTCAATCCTCATTTTCCTGAAAAGGCAAAGATGCACATAATACAACAATATGGAAAATGCCAGTCGATATTATTTATCAAACAATAACAACCATTTTTTTATTGTGACTTATTTTTTTGCTTTTTTTTTTTTTTTTTTGCTTTCCGTGGAAGGAATCTGAGAGATTGGCTAAATGGATTGCCAGAATGTAGACAAACTGAGAATGGGAAGCCTTGGTATCCAAGTGTGTAGTGCTCACTTCCTGAGCTCTGACAATTACGCAGAGCTCGATAAACAGACACTAAGACCAAAGGCAATTCCATCTGTTTTCGAAAATTATCCTCCCCTCAAGTAGAAACTGCCAACTCCAAGAAGACCATCTCCCAAAAAGAGGAAAAATCCTGAGAGCTGAACACCCTCCCCCCCCTCCCCCCCCCCCCCCGCAAGGCATGTATGTATGATCTAAATCAATCATATGCCCACCACTCAATCGAAGATCATCTTGAGAGGGCAAAAGCAGAGATTAATTTATACAAATAAAAGAAAGCTGTGCAAAGGCCGCTGAATTAAGAAATAGCCAGAAAAAGCTGGTGCGGAGAGAGAAGAAAATTGAAAGTTTTCATGTCTATTCTCTTCTTTCTTTCTTTCTTTATAATTATGATCCAGTTATACCTCTAAAATATATATATTTTTTGTTTCTGTATGAAGGTGAACATTTTCCCTTGTTATATACTACTAACATGCCCTTCTCATGATTTTGTTTTCAAAGCTATGCATGTTGTAATTTTCATGACTCTTACTAGTTTTACCAGTTATGAACTTGTTATTTTGAAGAACGTTGTTTGGGGGACGTAGTCTGATTACAAAACCAAACAGAAAATATTGCGGTGTTCACTGTTCAGCTTTAGCTTTCTATGTAAAAAAAAAAACTGTCTCCGCAACAACAGCCTGTGTTGCATCGTATTTGTAGTATATCTATTATGACTTTGACATAATTATAGGCGGGGATGGGATTACTATTCCTTGAGACGTCGAACAGCCAGCGCCTTCTCGCTAGCGAATCCTTCCCAAGTCAACATGGCGCGCATGTAGGCCAATGGCTCATTTTGCTGAAATTATTTCCCCTTAATCCGATAGGGGGCGCGCAATAACTGGAGGTAAACAAACAGCAGCCGATCCCGGAAGTGACCGCTTGATTTGCCCCATACTGATGCTCCATGAAGTGACGGCTGCGCATAATAAACTGTAGTTTTCTCTCCAAAATGCCAGATTATTGCATTGTTCCCTTTTGCAAAAATCACGGTGGTTATCGGCACTGCCGCGATCCGTTCTTATTCCTCTGTAGCTCACCACCAAAATAAAATAACTTAAAATGCCACATACCAATAATAACATTGAAAATAACACCTCTTTCAAATGTTATTTTTCAATTTCATGAAATTAATGTTATAACTTTAATATTATGAGTCCAAAGTAGTCACTATCGGACATTTTAACGGCCAAAATCGCTAATCTGCGGGAGCTGAGTAACACCCATATATCGTTTCAAGATGGATCTGATCACACCGACTCAAAATTACAATTTACTGATATTTGGATTACATTGAATAACTAACCTTTATTTTGATATATTTTTGCCTGGGCTACGGAAAATCATTTGTTGTCTGTGTATGTCGATTTTATGTTTATATGGAGTTTTAAAATTTGCGAACTTACGCATTTTTTGCTCCTAAATTAAGCTTCAATATGGCTGTTGATTTTGAAAATAACCATTTCTTTTATCCTTCTATGGCTAGGCCTTCGAATAACCAACACAATGATGTCTTTCTTACTTCTGCATGTCAATCTGTTGATGTTTTATGATAGCAGTGAAAACTGATAAATTTTGACATTTTTGTCTTCCTTGTCAAAAAGTGAAATTTGATGTGGAGGCATTTTTGATTCAAATAAAAGATCACTTATTAATAATTTAAACCCTTGGAGAAATTTGGGCTTGTTGTCTGTATTAAATAGAATGTGTTTAGTTTGATTTGTTTGCAGTGATAACGCACCTGTGGTGTTTCATGAAAATTCAGATGATCATAACTTTGCCAAATATTGAGATACAGAGACAAGTTTGGTATCAAACTTCTTAGGAAAGTGAGTTCTTTCAATTGGAAAACTTAATTTAAGTGTCTATACAGCGACTTTCCAAAATCAGTTTTGAGTACCTACTTTTAATCTCAATCCCTGCCTGTTTTCAGATTTCCCACCTAATTTGTTTGTATTATATTATTGCTTCTGTCAGTAAATATGTTTCGTTAATATCAATATCACTTTAAGTAATTGGTTAACATTTAAGTCGGATCATTCACACAAATCACAACATAAAACAAGTTTTCATAGTAAACACTAAGAAAACACACCCACTGTTCACTGGAGTATAATTTATTTCACTGCCAATCAGGATTAGAGTATAGAAAGGCGATAGGTTATCTGGGAATTGCAAGCATAAAAAAAATTTTTTTTTGAAAAAGTATTTCAATTTCAGGTACCTAGGGCTACAACTCCGACTTTAAAATCAAGAAATCACTTTGCATGGGAATAATTATGATCCATAAGCTCATTTAATGAGATAATGGCTGATGTCTAAAATCACATGATAAACACATTTTTAAAAATAAAGTTATGCACGGTGTATACAGCAATTTGCATCTTAAGGCAAGAAACCACCACAGCTGCACCTAATGTTGATCAAATCATGCGCAAGAATCCAAACAGATTTAAATAAATCCTTCTTGCAACGTTCGCCATATTGATAACATCGAGTCGGATAAAGCGAAAGTGCTTGAAAGTATAACTCCACTTGTGGAGCGCCACCTATATTATTACGGCCCTTTGCGTTAGAGCAAAATGAGCCATTGGGGCCACTGCGACGCGTTGCACTTGTGCATGCGTGCGGACTCTAGTTTATTATAGTATCTCTATGGATTTTACACAACTTTTCGAAGGTTCGATCCTCATGTTCTTGCAAAGACAAAAATGCACATACACCAATATGGAAAATACCCGACCAAAAACTGAGGGTGGTGGTCTTGGGTGGTGGTGGTGGCGGTGTCACGTGTAAATGATGACCAAGAAGACGTGATGATTTTTCCTCTTCCCCAAGGATATATTGACATCATGGCAAACCAATGGTTCGGGTTGGGGGGAGGAGGGGGGGGGGGGAGGAGGGAGAAATCAATGGAATGTTTGCAGCCTGATACATTAGCGAAGGTCGTTGTTACCGGGAACAAATAGCCACATAAGCCTACAATTTCATCCAGCAAGGAGATCCTTTGCCAGCCGTCCAGTGCTCTATCTCTCTCTCGGAGCTGCTGGGAAATTATGGTAGTTAGTGCAGTCATGCTGTACTTCAAAATGTTGGATGACCTTCCCGGTGCTAGCATTACCCAGAACCAAAATTAGAGTTTCGTCTTGTTAGTTTTTCTCCTTTTTTTTTTTTTTATTTGTCTGCATTTTTGTTTTCTCTCTCTGTGCGGTGGTTTCGTGTGCAACAGGAAGTTTCATTTATTACCCTTTAATTATGCTTTTTTTTTTTCATTTGCTTTGTTTCGTTTTTGGTTCGGAAGGTGATTTTCTCTTTTTTTTTATTTTTTTATCTATGCTTCCTCTGGCCTTTAATGTCCAGATGTGTGGCGAAGATTACTGTGTCTATCTATCTATCTATCTATCTATCTATCTATCTATCTATCTATCTATCTATCTATCTATCTATCTATCTATCTATCAGTCAGTCTGTCTATCTATATATCTATCTATCAGTCAGTCTGTCTATCTATATATCTATCTATCTATCTATCTATCTCTCTATCTATCTATCTATCTATCTATCGGTTTGTCCATCTGTCTGTCTGTCTAACCGATTGTCCAAATAATAAACCGCTTCTTAACGTGACATGCATTGATAACAGGTAGCATTCTCAAAACTGAATATTTGTACCTGGAAAATTATAATTAGGCTTCCTTTACCACTACATCCGTACCGGTATATAAATATAAATAACAATATAGATTACATTTCCGTGTTTGGCTAATCTAGTTTGCCATCTTCAATAATCTATAATGCACGGTCCAAAAATGGAGCCCGTATTCATTTTTTGTCATTGAGCTTCATAATTAGCTTTGTTTCCGAATTCCAACACTCAAGGACGAATAATCCCATTATTATGATGGGAAAGCTGTTGACAGTTTCCTGTCGGGTTAACTTACTAATCTGGATAAAGGGTTGAAGATGGCCAAGTGCTCTTAGTCATTATGGTTAATTGTCGACAAAATTTGAAGATGCCTCATGTTTATGATACGAGCGGCCGCCCCTTAATTTCCAAATTTTTAATATTGAAGGAGAGCAGACAGTCTGTAACAGGGCCCTCCTAACGTTTAACCTCATTAGGGGCTCCTATGGGCTCCTGGTAACACAATAGGCTGCGGCCCGGCTTTTACTCATAAATCACTATGCAAAGTGCTCCCTAAACCCCTGAGGCCCCGTTGCCAATGCGCATAATATGCGTAAAGACGGCTCTGGTCTGTATGTTTTCTCCAAATCGTTGGACAGTCTTTACAAATTAAATATAAAGCTGATGCTACGTTCAGTGTAAGTAGACACAGAGCGTTGAAATAGCTACCACTGTAGTTTGTCTACAGTCTACGTGGAAAAAAAAAGTGTTTATATTGCGCTTGCAGCAAGTGTTATTAATTTAATATGGCGTTATCTACCTGTTATGAAAACGTTCGTCTTTTGATAAGAAAAGTTATCTATTAAAGCACATTGGGTGCTATTCACCTTCAAGTTGCATGGCTGTAGAATAAATTGCAAAATTAAATGGCTGGGAGTGTGCATCGTATTTTACAATGGCCACTGACAGTACTCCACTCTGCATGCAGCCAAGCAATGTACTTCATTAAATACAAAGAGAATAAGGTCCAAAAAAATTGGAAAAAATAATAACCTGACTTTGCTCAATGACCTCTACGGAGTTCAATACTGAAACAATGGAAACGAAGGCGCAATTAATGGAGGTCGGTTCGTTAAGTCGTAACCCGTATGTAACATAATTATTATCTCCACGCCCAGACCTCTAACATGATCAAATGAATACACTGACAGTGTTATCGCTGGTAGTATCACACGCTTTTGCACATAACTTTAAAGTAGCGTCTGGAGGCCGTATTCCGCGGTTGTTATTGTTGTTTTCTGCTGGTATTTACTAGGTCGATATGCATTCAGCATAGTTCTCCTTCTGGACTAGCTATATTCAATACAGTTATTATTTCTTACTTACTTGATGTGGTATTGTCGTATGTCCCCAGATATTCCGAGCTACTGAACTGTCGTGTCAGTGCTGTCTTGCCAACACCCTCGTCCCCTTGAATGACCACTCTGGTTGGATGAAGAAAAAATTTCATTAAACATTAAAATAATAGTTTACAATGGCAATGGGGTTTTATACTTGATTCTAAAAGTATTTCATAAAGTATTTCAAACCATACCTCTTAAAAATATCGAAAAAAAAAAGTTTAATTCTGTGTTCTACGCTCCGTTCAATTAAAACTACTCTTTTTGTAAAAATCCTTTTCACACACTACCGTTAGCAAGATGGGGTAGGAAACAATGTATAAACCTTTCGGTTGTTAGAGGGAACAGTGGGCCTACTTTATAGCAGGGTTGTTCACAGGGTCGCTCTGAGTTAGTCCATAACATCTGTGGCGCGAACTTTCTCCCATCTCAGAGAAGTAAATTTTGTCCCACCTTACAGGGGCATGTCACAAAATGCTACATTAAGTTTCATTCTGTTGTCGTATTCCGGTTTTTTTTTTTTAGGCTTTGCGAAACTTGTTGAAATTTTTAATTCAGTGACATTTTCCTTAATTTTTACATGGATTGCTCGCTTCAAATCGGTGTTCCTAGAGCCGTTCAACCTTCAAAGATGCCAAGCCATTGCAACATGAACGGTGAAATTTAAAATCCGATTTCCTACAACTTGGTCAATTGATTACTTCGGAAAAATTAATTACATCCATCACGCACTTAACATGACAGCCTTTCATTAACGCTGAGTATATATTCAACATAATCTTTATAAATATGATTTAGGTGAAAATGAAAAAAAATGAAAAAAACTGCTGCTCTGAAATCTGAAGGCTGGTGTCTTGGAATTTTTGTATCTTTTTTTTTTCAGTTTTATTCATAACAATTTGTAATATATCTACTACTGCTACCACGCATTGAAGACAGAGACAAAAAATGAAAGGGCGGGAGTAGAGGGCGGGGAGGGGGGGGGGAGGAGGGTAACAAGACAGGTCTTGCAACTTAAGGTATTATGTTTACCCATAACAAGATCAATGTTGTCATGACATTTCCCCCCATGCACAACAAACAACAAATCATCCACATTCATGAAAAATAGAATTCCGTTTGTATTTCGCTGATAGCATTTTCCTACAACTCTATCATTTAAACAGGGCCTTACACTTACGAAAATTCAGGGAAAAAACAAACAAACAAACAAGGTTTTAATTGCAATGAACAGAATGCCAAAGCCCACCTGGGCCCAGCGGGTATAGGAGACAAAGAGTCAAAGTTGATCTTAACAAGACACCATTACAAAATCTGTCATTTCCCATAATTCTCCTGCTATGGGGCATTTGCATGACCTTACAGGACAACGCAGAAATCATTGATCATTGATCCAATAATTATAAATGCCAAACTTCTCGAGGGCATGTCATCAAACTTCATCATTTTCAGCATTCATTTTAAGAAATACATACTTTTTTTTTTCAATGGTTTACATAGAGCAAAAAAACGTAATGTTGCATAAGGTTCCGTTGTATCTAAAATACTCCGCAAGGCAAATGGAATGATGCAATGCCATGGCATTTTCTTCAATATTCTGCCAATAGTTCTAAGGTGAATAGCGACCCAAAGATTTTTTTTTGCCCATTGGCTTTAAGAAAAGTTAACCAATACAAATATTTTTCTATTTTTCATCAACAAAGAAAACTTTGATTACTGTAACTGCTGATAACAATAAAATTGTACCATTCATTTGGGGAAAATCATGAACATGACAGAAAATCTATAGGGTCGCAGTAAGCCTTGAAGCAAAGTCAAAATATGGCAAAAAGAAAAAGTTCTGTAGCTTGATTTGTCCTCCCTTTTTCTTTGTGTTTTATTATATTGGTTCTGTATTATTTCTTACACGAGGCTTTTGACACGTACAACTCTTTCTTTGTACCACTCATTTTGGAGTCTTTCTGTGTAGAACCAATCTCAGAGGTTACACATATTTCGAAAACAATGAAATCTCTTTCAGATACGTGTCTGAGGTCATCTGGATGGCCAATCTATTGCCCTCAAACAATATCATTACAGTGGAATTTTATATTATAATTTAATGAATCTTTAAAACAGTGGTTCTCAAAGTGGGGCGTGGCAGTATTTTGGTGGAGAGTGGGACTTCAGAATGGCGCACAGGATTCTTCATAGAAATCACAATCTCATAGTGCATTCTGGCTTAACTGTACAGATAAACTGTTGTTTGTTGATGTCATGTTGGTGGTTTCCTAGCTTAGCTCGGGTTAAAACATCGAAAATAGAAAGGTGCTAATAGTCGTAAAATCTTTTTGTATAATACTCTAATATACTAAATTTTGTCCGATCGCACTTGGCCGCACGTATTTTTGGAAAAACTGAAGTGGGGCCTGGGACAAAAAGGTTTGAGAAGCACTGCTTTAAAGAGTTTGATTTTCTGCTTTTTTTTATTTTGGACAGTCAGGCTTATAATATAACATAATATGATAGATTATTATATAAAATATGTAGTATATTAAATACAACAAAAAAAAAAGATATAATATAATATATGATACATTATGATATAATCTAATATTAAACATATTGTGTTAATGGTTTAGATTGTTCCCCGTAAAGACTTTTTTCTTCGACCGCGCTTCCTAACACAGTGTCAAAATATTTAGTCTGCGAAAGCTTCGTGTAAATTGTAAATATATGAAATGTGATGATTCAGAGTAGACAGCCGGCTGCTCTTTAGAGATTAGTCCTACTGTTCGATTTCCCCTGATAAAGAGGCATGAGAAGGGGGTGGGGTGGGGGGGGGGTGGGGGAGTATGGGTACTGACTGGGCAATTTAACATTAGACTCTCAATGTTGATACCAGGTCATAGCAAAAGCCATTTTGGCATATCGCGAGTTCAGTTCTTTTTTGTTCCAACCCCATTCTCTTGCACAGCTGAGAAATTCCACTTTAAATGTTTGCAGTTATAGAATTAAGATAATGAATCAGAATAAATCGGAACTGTGAAACAGCTTGATAAGTACCCCAACGTATCGTAAATAAGACGAAAGTCTGCATTTGTTATACCTCTTCTACAAACCCAAAAAGATTTCCAGTTTTTCAGAAAATTAAGATAGAACAAACTAGAATTAAAATCGTGATATGTATATTGAAAATGAACTTTGACTAAAAGAATATTATGTGATAAATATTTCACTTTCAACACGAATGAAAACTCGGGAGATAAAATTCATCATTGAATCAGCAGATTCGCTGCCATTGGCATTTACACCTCATTTTTTATTGTTTTTATCTTTTTTCTTCTTGTTTCTGTGTGTTTTTGTGAAAAGGATCAGTTTCTGTTAGCAGAGTTTGCCCGGGCAGCGGCCTTGTTCGGCCTGCTCTTCTTCATTTCCAACTGCCAAGTTATCCTTAAAATGCGTAACGTGCACACGAGCCCTCCAAGTCAATGAACCGAGAGTAAGTTGGCCGATTTTTATTTCAAGCAAGTCAAAATCCGATTGTCAAAAGCATGAAAGAAATGCAATAACATAAAAATTTGTTCTGAAAGGCCTGGCCAGGGCGCAGTCAAATAGATCTCAAGATGCCGTCTCGCCCCTTCGTCTCACATCCAGCTCATTTTTCCAACTAAGTAGATCAAAATAATGTTTTAATATCATGCTAACTGTCTGGGACAAGAGGAATCCTCACTTCTGTCACGTAGCTTATTCCTGTCGCCACCAGGCACTGAGAGGAAGACAGAAGCGCATAGGGAGAGAGAGGGGGTGGGGGTGGGAGGGGGGGGGAAGAGAGAGAATTAGGGTGTGTGTGCTTTTGTTTGTGAGAAAGAGGAAGAGCAAGAGAGGAAGAGAGAGGGAGAATAACTCTTTGTGTGTGTTTGTATGTGAGAGAGAAAGAAAGAGAGATGCACAGAGAGGAAAAGAATGAGTGAGTGTGTGTGTTTGTGTGAGAGAGACAGAGAGAAAGAGTGACGCACAAAGAGGAAAAGAGAGAAAGAGTTTCACAGCCAGAAAGACAGAAGAGAGTATGTGTTTGCGTGTGGGTAAAAGAAAGAGAAAAAGAGAGAGACAGAGGGGAAAAAAAGAGACAGAGATAAATAAAAGAAAAAGATAGAGAGAGAGAGAGGTTCAAACATTGTCATAACTACCACACAGCCGTTCCCAGGCAGTGCCTTTTACTGTCTATGACATTCTTGGGGGCTTTCGTAGGTCAGCAACCCACGGGACTGGTCATTCGAATGGAAGTAGAGCGTTGTCATGATCAGTCAACTTGTCTCTAATTATCTTCCTTGTTTTTTTATTTTCCTTTCACTGGGATGTCGTTTTTACGCTGATTGTACACAGCCAAGCACTATTTTCTTTTCTTTTTCTCATTTACGCTTTTTTTTTTTTCGTTTTTTTTTTCGTTGGTTCTTCCTCTTTGATTATTTCTTTCTTCGTAGCCCCAAGACAGATTTTGTATTCAGAAAGTGGAATTAGTTTCGTAATTAGGTTTACTTCATCGCCTGGGGGAAATAATTTGAGGGATGTAGAAATTTACGCTATTTTTGTTTTGTGTGAAACTTTTCAGAAAAAACTGTCTTTCGTAATACCATGAGAGTAAACGGAATCTGAAGGCTTCGTGAAGGCGAAAACGTTTTGTGTTTAGATCTCTATTTTAGCAGGTTCGCTGCCATTGGCGCATGGCATTTACACCGCACTTTCCCTGTTTTTATCTTTCTTGTTCTTGTTCCTGTTTGTTTTTGTGGTAGGGATTTGTTTTTTTTTAAAGTTTACCCGGGCAGCGGCCTTGTCCGGCCTGCTCTTCTATATTTCCAACTGCCAAGTTATCCTTAACGTGCGCAACGTGCACATGGGCCCTCCAGGTTTTTCGTCCTTATCCGAGAAGACTACATGCTAGATCCTACCTACCATAGGATCAGGGACAGGAATTTTGTTCCCTCGAAAAAAATTCCAACATTCCTGCACCGACCGGGGATCGAACCCAGTACCTTTGGCATGAGAGGCGAGCACCTTGCCTCTAGACCATCTTGTCACCCGGGCACCTCAAGGCCTGAATCCAGCCCTTTTTTATATAAGAATCTGTGAAGATACTTCTTTCTGGTGATCAATAGAAAGTTGTTTTGCTTCATTGTTAAGTCTTTTGGAATTTATTGTGTAGTTTTCTTGCCGTATGTTCTTAACGTGAGATCTGACACAACACAAAATATTTAGGGTTTTTATTGCATTTTAACTTTGTGCCAAGAACTCTGTGACCCGACAGGTTTCCTGGCTTTACTTACTTTTTTTTATTTTTATTTTTGTTTTAATAACTTGTTCATCGCCAGTGAATCGTGCAGGGCACAATGTAGCAGTTACCGAACCGACACGCCATGACCGTAAAATCCCAAGCTCAGTACTCTCAATATCTGCCAATCGCATTTGGGAAGTTTTTTACCTGAAATATGACGTCCGTGCAGGTCCTGAGTGTGGTTGGGGTGACGTCACAATGAAAGAGGGCGAACCCGAGCTGGATGAGCTGTCCGTGGATGCAAGACTTAAGGTTCTTTGTCTGTCCGATCGATCTCCAGCCCCTTGACCTGCTGATTAAACACATCATAGAATTATTTATTTAATCACATGTAATAAAATATGCAGAAAAAAAAAAATGGCTGGCTCTATCGTGAAACCGTGTAAGTGCGAAAGAGCTAGTTTTACAGGAGAGGAAAAACTATTTTATTTCTCACATATTTTTATCTTAAATACATTTTTACGGTTTTAGTTTAGTTGTTTAAGCTATATGATTTATATTGAAATATGCCCCCCCCCTTTGTTTTCATCAATAGAAAAAATGAAATTCTCTTAATGAGGTCATTGAATGTTCCATCTTCTCGTTACATAAAATATTATGAAAGACTGAGATGAGCTACTCTTCTTTAATCAATAGAAAACAAAATTCTCAAAATGACATTCTAGAATATTCAATTTCGCAACAATTATGCACCTATGCGAATACACATGTACAGTTTCATGACGGGACCAGCAACATGACCACTCATATCACTTGCCATAGTATACAAATAATTATTCAGGTTACATGAATTTTCCCCACCACTTTTCTGCAGATATTTAACCAACAAAATCTGTCCGATCTTTCAATCCACCGGTTTTCCCATCCCCACCTGTATGTTTCCATTTTCAATTGTCTGCCAATTTCGTATTTTGCCAATGTAACGAGCTCACTTGTTGGCGGTTTGTAGTTTTCTTACAGAACGTGTCATTTCTTTTTTTCTGCCGTTTGTTTTCTCTGCGAAGTCTGCGATGCACATCAATAGGTTCAATTTTTGCCTGCCTGGCACATAAAGAACGACAGACGTCACGCATTCACGTTCTGATTCCAATACTCTTTTCATTTATTTTGCTTTTTGGTTATCGTATTTGTGACCCCGTCTACCTTTTTCAGGTCAGGGCAAGCTCTGTCTTCCTTCCACTGAGAGCAGTGGCGTAGCGTGAGCGGGGCCACGGGGGCGGTTACCCAGTCCCCAACATTTCAGAACTATCACTGTTTCAACTGCAGTTGTGAAAGAAATTTCTCAAAACTTAATCAAAACATATCAGAGATCTACAATGAGCAAAGAAAGACTCAGTAGCCTAGCAAAACTGTCAATTGAGAGATATTACTTTCAATACTGTTATTAAGAATTTTGCACTTAGGCGATTTCAAATAAATTTGAGTGTACCAGTATTAATTGCATTTCACTGTAGTTTCATTAGTATTTTCTTGAAATATATGATTGTGCTAGGCAAAGGGTTCAATACTGGACTGATGGAAGGGACTCATGGGGTTGTTAAAGGTCCACAGGTCAGGGGGCACAACACTTGCCTTGCCCCGAGCTCTGGAAACCCATGCTACGCCACTGATTGAGAGAAACGTCATAAATTGTGTACAATCGTTGACTGATCTCGACGGAGTTCTCACACACAGAAAATGGAATCCTGTCTGATACCGCGACAGTTGTCAAACATTCGAGCCGACGACCGAGTCTTCATTCATCCAGTTTCAGCCACCCATATGAAATCTGAGAACCAAATTGCTTTTGTCTTCTTTCAAATTGCTGAAGACAACTAGAAACCAGAAATTCCAGACCCGGAGCTCCACGTTTCTCAGTATTTCCACTTTTTTCCTCTTCTAATCAACACAGTGCGACCTTAGTTCTTGTATGTTCTATCTCCACTTTCTAAAAAACTGGAGAACTTGCAGTATGTAGAAAAGGTATGGCAAATGCACGCTTTGACGCTTTATTTAAAAATGCATTGGAGCAGTTATCAAGATGTTTCACGGTTTCTTCTTATTCAAACTCCTTAAATAATAATTAAAGCTGCAAACTTTGAAGGTCGAATTTCTCATTTGTGCAAAACGTGGAGTTGGAACAAACTTTTTATACGGTCGCAAAATTCCCTTTGTTTTCTTTGAAATAACTAGGTAAATAGAAATTCCAGACCCGGAGCTCAACGTTTCTCATTATTTCCACTTTCCTCATCTTCTAAGCAACAAGGCTCAATTTTCAAAGTTATTATAGGCCTAATGGCCTTAACATGCACAACGACAGGTACTTGTCATAATAAATTACTGTATTCGACATTTTGCCGATTTTGAGGTTTTGTTATGAATGTGGTTCTCTCACTCCTAATTTCATTATGTGTACGGGTCATTCCAGTCGGTTTAAATCTTTTCCAGTTATTGTTTTCCGAGACGTATTGTTTCATGTGTTTTAGCCCTTTTGCTGACCAAACTTCAATCCTCATTTTCTCGAAAAGGCAAAAGTGACATACAACAATACAGGCAAAGACCCGACGACAAGAAAGATTTATGTAATAAAGTTGAAAAAAAAACAAAAAAACAAGCAAGCTGCTAGCCTGCCCAAAATTCTTGCATGCGGAACTTGAGACACGATGCCCACATCTTTCGTCGCCTGCAGCAAAACTGACAGGAAATGCGTTGACGAGCTATACTATGCTCGTACTGTATAATCTTCACAATATTTCCTTTTCCAATCTCTACTAGTAAGATACGTATTCCCCAACCATTTTCAGCTCTCATTCTCCCTAGCTCCCCCCCCCCCCACCTCTCTCTCTCGTTCGCTGAAGCTTTAACTATCTCTCTCTCTCTCTCTCTCACACACATTCTGCCTCTCTCACTCCAGCACACACAAACACCCTCTGTCTACCTTTTCTCTCTCCTTTTCACTCTCTTTCTCCTCCTCCTTCTCTCTCTCTCTCTCTCTCTCTCTCTCTCTCTGCCCCTCTCTCTCCCTCACACACACACACACTGGCACACATCCATCTGATAAATCATTAATTGCGTGGTACATTCCCTCTTGTCCAGCCCACACTCTCTCCAGATATTGTCTTTTATTTTCGCCTTTATCTCCCTACCTCTCTTCACGTTTGGTCATTCTGACCCACTCCTCGGCCATTATTCACACCACGCCTGATTGTTATATCTCCTTTCTCTCTCTCTCTCTCTCTCTCTCTCTCATGCTCTGTCTGTCTGTCTGTCTGTCTCTCTCCTTCTCTTTCTCTCTCTCTCTCTCTCTCTCTCTCTCTCTCCCCTTCCTCTCTATTAGCTATACTTTATAATCTTCACATTCACTACTTCGTAAAATCTCTCTCTTCTTTCTCTCCCCCTCTCTCTCCCTCTTGCTCTCTCTCTCTCTCTCTCTCTGTTTCCATCATCTCTGTCTGTCTGTCTGTCTGTCTGTCTCTCTCTCTCTCTCTAACAGATGTACTTACTGATCTTCACATAACATACTATTTCACGATAATGGCTTCCCGACTCCCCCCTTAGTAAACTCTCTCTCTCTCTCTCTCTCTCTCTCTCTCTCTCTCTCTCTCTTTCTCCCTCTCTCTCTCTCTCTCTCTCTCTCTCTCCCTCTCTCTCTCTCTCTCCTCTCTCTCTATCCCTCACAGCTATTCTTGGCCTGCCACATAACACTACTGTAACTCACCCCCGGCAGATATGATGGAGTGTAAGCTGGACTTCCTCCTCTCCTCCAGTGGCACCGCACTACCCGAAGACATCAGGGAGTTGACGCTGGTCTTCCTGACAATGTCCCCAGCGTTGATTACACCCTTGGCTGTGGTGGTGAACGACCTAATCCAATAAACAAAGCATCAGCATTAGACCGTAGTAAGAAAAGTAGATGTGAAGTAAACTACGCTATAAACAAACCATGGTTGCAGTGGGGGATCCTCTCTGAAACTAATGAAGTTTAAGCTTCAGGGCCCCTAATCCCAGGGGCGTGATTTCTTTCCGCATGAGCTTTAGCAAAATTCAGGAGCGGGGCAGCAACACACCCCCAAAACACAGGACAGCTCCAACATATCCCAGGGATTTTCGATGCCGTTCAGAGTCATATCAGGCACAGTCCAGAGATTGCAGCACTCATGGCAGTGTTCGATAGGACGAGAAATCCCTTAGCCGATGACCTGTGTTTAGGGGTGTGTTGCTGCCCCGCTCCTGAATTTGCTAAAGTTCGTACGGAAAAAAATGACGCGTCCCGGGGGACACACAGAAGAAACTCTTTTTAATGGGGGAATTTTGGATGTGCCCTATTGTTGCTGGTTGCGAAAGGATCCCGTAACAGTTCAAGCTTGAGGGTCCCAAAAACTTAGCTCCGCCACTGTATGGTTGTATTCGCTACTTCTGTGATTAATATTACGAAATCTATGGACAAATGGGCGAATTTCCAAGGTTCGATTTTGTAAGCTTACACTTGAATAGAGTAATTATTTCCAGCTGGACGCTTTCTTGCCTGCTCGACCTATTATGAACAAACTGCTGAATTGCAAAATAATAATCCGTGTGACATACATGAACTATAGATTGGCATGGTAAAACTTCATATCTTTAGTATTTATAAATAGCCCATATTTTCAAGATCAGGAATATGGATCCACTTACACAACCAAGCATATTTATTATTTCTCCTTCAATTTTCTTTTTTTTTTTTAACTTTTCACACCTCTAATCCTGGTACAAGACGAATCGACCTTCCTAACTTCCCAGCGGGAGAGCATTTTATCCGGATATTCTGTGTGCCAGATGTGAACGAAAGAGATTCTATCGATATTTGAACATCGATAGTATTAAGCCCTCCCACCTATATGTCCGCGCAAAATTCAAAACTAATTTGCCTCCGATGAAATAGGCAAAACACTATTGTCATGCTGGGGGTATACACAGTTCTAACGTATATTATTACAGTGTCTTTAAAAGGCAGATAGAAGATAAAATACGGAATATTACAAAGCCCCGCATAAGAAACGATAAAGGACCATTACAAATATTTCTGATTCATTGAAATGTTTCTTTAATATCTCCTGTGCAGGGCTTTGTAACATTCAACCTTTGTGTGTGTGTGTGTGTTTGTGTTTGTGTGTGTTGTTCTACCATATTTATCCCAATCCATGTCTCGATCTTACAGATTTCCTGTGTTTTATTTTAAACACTCTGAAATGGAGAAAATGGCTGGCAAGCGAGACTTTCTTTCACAATAATAGTTACATGGACTTGAACTCGATAATTTTGGGGTCAAAGATGACCAACTTGGCCACGAGTGTATACCAGTCACAGTTCTATAGATCTAATTCGGAACGGTTTTACGAACAATCATCATTTGAATTGACAGTTAAGACGACTGGCAAAACTACCATAAAAAATATCAGCATAATAATTTAGATATAAAACGTGTCGAGCTGTTACTGTTAAAAAAATGTACGGATTATTTGTGGGGAGACTTGCACTGAAATCAGCTTGTCGGTACACAGATGGATACATGACGCAGTGATGTGGCTTCATGGCGCTGGGATTTTGTATGACGTGATGAAAGAATCTGCTTTATTTAGTGACTATTCAGATGAAAAGCTGGTCAAGAGACGCAAGCTAAAATGGTATAGCCATGTCATGAGATCACCAGGGGTTGCCGAGACATTCATGCAGGGCACAGTGCAGGGAGGGAGAAGGAGAGGCAGACAGAGGAAGAAATGGGAGGACAATAATTATCCCAGAATGGACGGGCTTGAGGTTGAGCGATACAATCAGGAGGTCAGAAAACCGAGAGGATTGGAGGATGCTGGTTGCCAGATCACCTGTGCCGCACCAAACGGTCCACACGACTACGGGACAGAGAGAGAGAGAGAGAGAGAGAGAGAGAGAGAGAGAGAGAGAGAGAGAGAGAGAGAGAGAGAAGAGAGAGAGAGAGAGATCGAGATCAAAAGCAAGAATTACAAACGAAACATTTTGTTATTGAGGAACCGAACCGCCCCCAACCGATTATTGGCTGCGAACTGACGCTTGAAGTTAATGAATTGGCTCTCCTAAATCAGTACAATCTAGTCATAATGAGTATTCCCAATGTTTGAAGGACTGTATCTGTGTGAAATGTATCTAAGTAGTCTCTAGCGTATCGTGGAGTCAGGATTTAATCAAAGTGGTGAACAGTTATAATAATAATATGTTATTTCCAGGTGCTGAGAGGAACGTCGTCAAAATGCCAGCCCAGGTCACAGAAAGGTAACCACACGCGATGACAAGCCAGAGCACGAGAGAACAGCCAAACGTTTCCAAAACATTTAGCCCTGGCGAGCACCAGCCCATTTTGATGGGCCGACTCGTTTAATGGTGACCATGACATGACGTCAGGACACTGAGTTTCGATTGAGACATCGCGCTCCAGCCGACTAGTTTTTTGTCACTGACTCAATATTGTGACGTCACCACCCAGCCAGTTGGTTGATCACAGACGGCTGGTGTGTGCTTAGCCTCAAGCTGTGTTTTCTTGTGTAGCAAAACGGAAACGTCCGAATCGCCTTCAAGTAGTGAAACAGATACAGAAGTTCATGTGTACGGAAAGACCATTTCCACATAACGGTTTGTTTCACGAGACCTCACGGAATCTGTGTTTCTAAGAAATATTGAATTCTGTTTCATCTTTCTTCGGAAGTTCCAATGCCAAAAATGTTGTTTCTTTCTGCAAGGAGTTTCAATTCTTCTTTTTGGATTACAGCCAATATTTGCAACAGCGCATGCTCAGCCCCTGTGCACCGGGAGGCGGAAATACATTACAGCTTGTGGTGACTTCAGTGAAATTGACCGATTGACATAAGGAGAGAGAGAATGTTCTTTGATAAACAAGAATGAAGAACCACCAAGAGGCTATGAGAACTTCGTAAGAAATCCTCGATGTATGCTCCTGGCAAATCGCTTTCTATGTATGCCCGAAAGCAGCCAATCAGATGGCTATTACTGAGATAGCTAAGCAATGGCTAACAGACAGTGCAGTAAATACCAAGTAAAGTCGCTTCAAATGACAGAAAAAGTTGCTTCATTTTCTTTAATCAAAATCAAAATATAAATGTTTTTAAAATATATTGTTTCATATTTTTGATAGAGCTTGACGAAGGATTTATCATCTGAAAACTTTCATAATTTCTGACATTTTTCACTTATGGTCTAATTTTCTTGCTCCAATTACCTAAATATGGGCCTTATGTCAGACAATTTTAAATTTTCTTAGAGGAGGTTGAGATAGTCAGTCAAGCCCTGGCCTCCCCCCCCCACCCCCCCCCCCGCCCCACACACCACCACCACCATGGAAACAGCCACTCCAGCAGCTGTGCCTCCCACCCCCATTGAGAAAATTCCTAGATCCGCCAGTTCTTATATATACAACATCGAC
Organism: Onchidella celtica; assembly: GCA_963931925.1. Taxonomy (NCBI): domain Eukaryota; kingdom Metazoa; phylum Mollusca; class Gastropoda; order Systellommatophora; family Onchidiidae; genus Onchidella; species Onchidella celtica. The sequence continues at coordinate 27,431,189 of OZ007574.1, read as the reverse complement.
GGCTGTTTCATTTCTTTCTCTATAGCCCTGTCTGCTCAAGTTTAGGATGATGAAATAGCTGTGTTATCGCATGTGTCCTTCCCTCCCTCATTTCTTTATTCAAAACTGTTATAACATGTTCTGTCGCTGAGAGATGTCAGAATAGACGGGTATGATATAACCAGAGACCTTTGACAAGATCTTGGGCATACATCGAGTCGAATCATTAATTTCTCATTTATCAACTGCGCATTGGCGTCCTAGCGTGTTTATCCCTGTGCCTAAAAGGAGAAGGCTGCACCGACAGGCGGCAACAAGATGCATGTACGCTCTGTTGGACTTTGGACGTAGGCCTAGCCCTTGAAGTGTGGCGGAAAGTAAAAGAAAAAAAAAAGTATTTTGCTAAATCCAGTGTTATCCACAAGTGAATACAAGAAAACTAGACATAATAAATAACAAGGGTGGCCAAACTTGCTTAATGTAAGAGCCACATGGAATAAACTTTAGATATTTGAGAGCCAAAAGATATGAACAAAATTTACACAGACGCTGTTATTGTTCAATACACATTTTTTGTTACAACACGTTTATATAAATATTAGGACATAACTATTAGGGATAACATGTGGCCCAGATACTGATCCTGTTCATCGTCATGTATCCCATCCATTAAGGCCCATCTATCTAGTCTCCGGAGCAGTTCATCCAAAAATATTATAAACTCTGGTTTTGTAGATTAGCTATTGGTCTTGTTTACGTACACCCGGCCTCTCCCACGGTGGCATGTCAAAAAATAGAAATCGTGATAATTGCGAATGTTATAATTCTATTCACACCATACTCGTAATGAATTACTCAAGGACATTAATTACATCAAGAACTGTGGCGTTCTTTGTCGTGATGAGTAACTTGATTGTATCGCTAGTACTCGCACTAGCAGTAATAGAAATCCTAGGGCCGTTGCTGAGTATGAAAGTGCTGCGTGCTCAGTGCTCAAGTAACAGCAGTAAATGTACTAAGTGATTATATCGGTGAAGACCTCGGGTGAGCTCAATACTCATGATGGTAATGACAGATAGCTGGCTAAGCCATAAGAAGACAATATTTTTCTGTTCGTGTTATACACACATATTAATGTGATCGTTATTCATTTCCGTTGCCTTGAATTAAGATGTATTTTTTATTCTTAAAGCAAAATCTGTGAAATATTTATTTATTTGTTCATTTATTTATTTACTTATTTATACTATATCCCAGACATGCCTTTAATAATTTGCTCATTCACTTATCCAGGTTTGGAACAGAGCTTTGGAGAGAATAAATGTGTTCACACAATTAGCAATTCATGTGCATAGGTCATACAGACAAAATTCCAATCAAATTTCAGCCCGAAAAGAAGAAATAAAATAACGAAAAAAAAAACACAAAAATTATCACCTGCGCATTGGCGGAATAATGTGTTTATCCTTAGGCCAAAAACAGCAGACTGCACTGGCAGGCCAGCATATATAAAAGATGCGTAAAAGATACACGGGGGCTTTGTAAGACTTGAACGTATAGTAGGCTTAGCCGATGAAATGTGGGAAATTTGCAATTTCAATTAAAAGAGGCTTTCCGGAGATTTCCGACATTAGGCATGGAGGAGTGGTATGATTATCGTTCTATCTCAGATGATAAAGCATTGCATGACGGGGGCGTAAGGTTCCGGGTTCTATATAGCTCCCATTCCAGGACATTTTGTGCAAGCTGCGGCTGGCGAGGACCTTGTAAAAACACATGGCCGGTCCACCGTTTGAACTTGGCGTGATCGCTAGTCAGGCGCGCAATTAGTTCCTGCCCACCAGCGTCTGCCATACAATAGATCTGATATCCACCTACATAATTCACAGATGCCCTTTATGGCATGAGTGATATTCGATGTGCTCAAAAAGGGCGAGCTGTGATATTAGATAGATAACACGATATTTTCCCTTCTCCATTTTTCTGTCTAGTGTGCTTAAAAATAAAAAAATAAAAAAATCATCAGGTTCTCAGCCGAGAAAATCGATCTATTTGATACTTTTTGAGATATTTCCCTAGCAACGGTAGAACAAACATGTTGGGTAATTAGCTGCCATCACCACTGGACAATATTAAATGCGATCAAGAATAAACCCATATCCTACCAAGGATTTTTTTTTTTTGTGTGTGTGTTTTGAACTATTTTGGGTATAATTTAGGCAGTCTGTAAAGGATTTTGAAAAAAAAATATTTTGAGTAGGGTTTTTGAGGTGCACCCTGGTGGGGTGCGCTAGTAGGGAATGGGTACTTCTAAATCACTATAGCTAATATAGGAACAAAGAAGCGCAAAAGCATAATCTTATCATGTCTGTATAATAAAATCGTTACGAAATCATTAACACAACAATCATCATCATCATCATCATCATCATCATCATCATCATCACCGCCACCGCAAAAATGCAGCCACAACCATAATATCACCACCACCACTCCCACCACCATCAATGTCCATGAAACATGTTGAAGCAGCTCTGGTGTAGACCAACTGGGCATTTGGAACAGCCTTTTCTTGTGTTCTTGCCACAAAGACCGCATCTTCTCTGAGTTGTGAGATCGACACTAAAGTGTCCCATGTTATCAAGACGAACTTCGTCAGGGACTCTGGTCGCAATCGGTCTGGGTCGGCCATTTCCTCTTTGCTCACCACAGTACCTCAACATGAATGTATTGACAATAGACCTGCGGAATGCCAACAGATCCAGGGGAGACTCCTGGTGCAGCGTGCTCTTCTTGTAAAGAATCCAGGCATTTTGGATCATTGCATCCAGAAGCCAGGCGAACAGGGGCCACCACCATTTCTTGGTACGCATGCTGGCCCTGTAATATGAGATATTTTGATCTGCACGATCCACTCCTCCCATACTCTGGTTGTATGCACTGATCAGATTTGGCTGCGGGATGTTGATGAACGCCTTGTCCGTCTTTGACCATCGTTTGACAGTTTTCATGGGTTGCACGGAGTCACAGTTGGTGGCAATTGTCACTAAATTGTTATCATTCCACTGTAAAACGAGAATGTCCTCTGTTCTATCCATTCGGTAATCACACACACCTCTGTTTCCGTTTTTGATCTTTTTTCCATCAAGAGGACACTTATCCACTCGGTTTGTTCGAATTGTTCCTGTTGCGCCGATTCCTCTGCAAGAAGGTCCAACACAACAGCAGCGCCAAGCCCTAGTTCTCCCTTGTGTTTTACATCTGCTCCACAATAGGGTTCAAATTGGATGATGTAACCGGTATCAGCTGCCAATGTCCACATTTTGAACCCGAACTTGACAGGCTTGCCCCGTATGTACTGTTTTGATGAGTGACGTCCAAAGTAAGGAATCATGGATTCGTCCACACAGATGTTCTGTGACGGCACATAGTAGCAAAGGCATCTTTCATTGATGAGACTATAAATCTTGCGGAGTTTTGCCATCTTGTCATTTGCTGGTAGTTTATTATTGTCACAGAGGTGGAGGTACCGCATAAGCAAGTCAAATCTGTTACGGCTCATCATTTCAGCAACACCAGTAATGTGGCAATCCTTGCTGCGTTCCCAGTACAGTGTGCGACGTGGTAATACTGTGTACCCAGATATCATCAGGATTGTAAAAAAAGCCCTTATCTCATCTTTGTTTGTGACAAAAGTGTGATCACCATTGTCTCTACTGGCATATAAATTTGTCATTGTCACAATATCATCAATCACTTCATCGTCAAAGTAAAGTTCGAACAGTTGGGCCGGCGACAGATTTTGAGAAAGAAAGTTTGGGAGTGGAAGAGGATGCCATTCTCTCTGCTCTTGATAGTTGTCCTCTTTTCGCCAAACTCTCTTCACTGGCGCACGTTTCTTTCTTGCAGAACGAGCTGCTTGCTCTTCACCACCACTTTCTGTTTCATCTCCATTATCTTCCTCACTCTCCTCTCTCCCTGTTCTTCTTCCGATTCATCTCCAAAATCTTCCTCAATCACTCCATTTTCTTTTGTCCGAGTTATGTGGGCACTTGCAGCTGCATTGAGCTGGCACCTAGGCAAGTTACTGAAGGTTCCTCCCGCCTCGTCATCTCCACTGTCTTCATCAGAGAATTGTCCATTTCCAGGAGGCGTCAAAAAAATTTCTGCAGTCACGAAGTCTTCATCTTCAAGCATAGACATAACCTCATGCGCCGTAAACTTATTCCTGTTTGGGCTGGGAATTGGGGTTGGGGACAGTGGAAAAAAAGAATAATATCAAAAAGAAATTATTTTGTGATAGATGTAGATCTATGTATGTAAAATATACTGCATGAAATCTAAATTTGATTATCAGCTGAATGGGACTAGGTTGCACCCCCTCCCCCTCCCCCCTCCCCCTCCCATGCCATTGTCATCATCGAATGCTCCCAACCCTCCCCTCACCTCACTTGATGTGAACGGCCCCTTACCATTATTGCAAGTATTGCGGTGACAAGATATGTCAGCAGAGTAGGCCCCCCCCCACCCTGCACACACACACACACACATCCAACCTCTAGATCTAGGCCTAGTCACGTTTCTATACATCTCGCCAACCTTATCCAGCCTGCCCACCTATGTACAGTCAAATACAGCATGATAGCATGATAGCATGATAGGCACATTGCAGGCATGATTTTAGAGGTATCCATTCGCTACTAGCGCACCCTGACCGGGTGCACTGATAAAGTTGCACTAAGTCCAATGGAAAATGATCCAGTCATCTAAAATAGGAATTCACACATTTATTATGATAACTAAAGTACATAATTCCGTAACAGTCAGAATTTTTCAATTAGCGATGTAATTGCTACACTTACCGATTTGCAGAGGTTGAAGGCTGGTCCATTTTTTTTCTCAATCAATGTTTCCCTCCACATTAGCTGAACAACAAAAGGCAAGGAAAATCACTCTAATCTATATTGAGCATGTAAAAACAATCCACTTCAAGGGAAAAGAAACAAAATTTGGTTAATAGTACATGTTGAGTCCAAAATGGGTCATTTTTCATTTGCACCCCAGGGGGGTGCGCAAGTAGAATATGGGTTTTAAGCCCTTTCCGCCAACACATATTATTATTTCAAAAACAACAACATTAGCACTTGAAAATCACACGTTGCGATCTCTGAATTATCTGATACCATATACTTTTCCCACAGCAACAAGCCCTTAGAAAACATTAATGAATGGGTTCTGTTGTTTTTATTCAATAAATCCCTGGAACATAACTAATTATGCCCCCTCCCCTCCCCCCCTCCCCCCTCCCTCAAATAGAAAATCTTTCTGGCGGTAGATTTCACGATCTAGACGAAGAGATACATAATTTTGTAGCCTTTGCTAAATGAGTCCTGTAGATCCATAAAAGTGCTTGAAGAACCTAGTACACGCATTTCCATGACGTAGGGCTGTCCGTACGTCACAATAACATTGTGGAACACAGTGTTGTGACGTGCTATGGTGGGTCACTAGATGAATTATGAGAGAATAAGGGAAGTATCATACTAAGCCCGGTCGCCTGATTTTTTTCCTTACGAGCTTTAGCAAATTCGGGAGCGGGGCAGCAACACACCCAAAACACAGGTCATCGGCTAAGGGATTTCTCGTCCTATCGAACACTGCCATGGGTGCTGCAATCTCTGGACTGTGCCTGATATGATTCTGAACGTCACCGAAAATCCCTGGGATGTGCTGGAGCTGTCCTGTGTTTGAGGGTGTGTTGCTGCCCCGCTCCTGAATTTGCTAAAGCTCGTACGGAAAAAAAATCACGCAGCCCGGCCAGACACAGTCAGAGGCTGGCAGACAAAAAGATGCACCATAATTTTCTATAATTCGTTTGTAAATCCGGGAAAGCTCTATCATACTAAGACTGGTCAGGCACAGCCAGCATCTGCCACCTATTTTCGTTGGTCTATATTTTGCTGGCAGCATCTGACTTCGAGCGGGCTTAGTATGATCCTTCCCTAATGTATAAAGATATATTTTAAAGGTACAGTTTTTCACTTCTTCACAGAACTTGAGGATCCAGCATGTGTAGATATTATTATACAATACAGCGAAGCAGCTTTAGCTCCAATAGTATCACCAATATTGTTTGAACACCTACAATCTTGGGCCGCAGACTCAGCCAACTTCAACTTCAAAGATCACTTTACAATGGTATAGATAAAGTGGCTTCAGATAAGAAATAAACCAGGAGATTAGGGGCCTCTCTCTTAAAAGATACTTTCTAGACTGAGAATAGTTTATTGTGTCATCTTAGAATAACAGAACTATAGACAATGATATACCTAGTTAATTTTTTTTTTCATTATGAAAATACGCACAATAAAAAAAAAGATAACGAGGTATGCCATTGTCTATAGCTCTCAACATTTCAAGAAAACGTGATAATTGTATATAAAATCTTAAAGTGAAAGCCTGTGTTTTGTTGTATGAGCATTTCATATTATCAGGCCTGATTGATAGAGAATTGATGACTTGCAAAGGAGTCTAATATTTTTTACTCCTTTCATCAGATAAAGCAGTCCAGGGATAATCAAGAATGAAGTATGATTATTAATTCCTTCTGAATATACATCAAATTACATGTGCCTCCCGCGAAGCAAGATAATGTTATATAAGTGAGATCGATCTGGAAAAAGGATAAGAGCTAATTGCCTCTCTGAATGAGCAACTTGGAAGTAGAGATAATCAGCAGATGTGGGTACGGGTCTTTCAAATATGGAACTAGTATTTCTCAGTATAGAACTTATAATCTCCAAAGTCCGCGAAGAAAGGCTCCGCGATAGGTATTATCTCTTTGTCCCGTTTTCTTTAAAAAGCACGGCAGCTTGCGGTTATCAGAAATCGTTTCTCTTGGAGTGTTTTCAATGCATCCCATACATTGTTGTTTACGTCTTCAGATATCATAATTTTCGTTTTGAGGCAGAGCAGGACAGAATTTAACAAACAGTGATAGAGAAATTACTGGTCTCTTTGACAGTTAACTTTTTCAGGTACCAACGTGAGGAAAAAAAATGTTCATAAAATGTTTGAACCACATTCAACGATTGTTTCAATGGCATATTATTGTTATTTTGTCTTATTTGCAAAGACTAGATTTCGTTTAAACAGAACTGACAAATGGATAAACAAAATATTCGGTGTTTAAAATCAGACACTTCTGTGCTCGTTTACCGTTCCCCATAATGGCACATGGGGCTGTAAAGGGTTAGCCGTAAACTCACTTAAAGTTTACATTCACCATGTGTTAGTGTTCTTTATGTGTGTGTGGTAGGGAGGGGGGATGGGGGCGGGTTGGGGAGCGGGTGGGGCATGGGTGTTGTTGCAACATGTCCTTTTATTGCAGCCAGATTTATCTCTCGACAAAACAGAAATCGTATTTTATTCCAACCAGCTCCATTCTTTGCCGTTGTGTGTAGAATATTCCCTCAAGGCGCACATCTATTATACATGAGGGCAACATGACACTTTTATGTTTCTATGTTATTTTATGGGCTATTTTCAGTGCCAGAAACACACAAATTACAATGTGTCATGTGATGAAGAAAGCCAGCAGCGCTTTATTAGCCAAGATGTGAAAAAGAAAATCGAACTATCGATCTTCCAGTACTAATCATTGGCTGTACAATACTTCGTGTCTCCAAGATCAGTTTGGGTGTCTTATTCCAGCTGTATTTATATGTACCATATATTATGTGTATTTTTATGAACACTGTTTTTGGGACATACCATGTGGTGCGAAAATGGGATTACAGTATTTATTTTGTCATAATAATAATTATACACAACGTTTACATGATCCTCCAACCCGATTACAACCAGGCTCTAAGCGCTTTACATCTATGCCATACCTGTCCAAAATCGCACACACAATACACATACATATTCAAGAAAAGACTTGACGCGCATTCAGAGTGTAAAAAGATGCCCCTTCAGTTGAAGTTTAAAAGTCATAACTTTTTCAATCTCTCTCAAATACAGATGCAGATAATTCCAAATCTGAGGCCCCTGAAAAGAAAGATTTTTCACCCATGGTATTCAAAGGCATCATTGGATAAATAAAAGTTTCAGTGTCTGCAGGTGATCTAAGATGTCGTGCTGTTGTTATATAAGGAATCAAAAGGTCAGTTAAATAAGTTGATGCATTTTTGAGCATACATTAATTTTTTTGTGACACTGCATCATTGATTTACTACTTCTTTTGTTATACAAACATTGAGAACTATAGTGGGAAAGCTTAGATTATCCACCCATTGGGATTCACAATTCTGGTTCATACTGATTAATGTACATATTTCTAAAACAAGACGAAATAATAATTTTAAAAAATTAATGAATAGGAGTGCCTACTTTTTTTTCTTTTTTTTTTTTTTACCGCACGCTATTATAATTCATTTTAATTATCTTTTTTTTTTTTCCAGTCTTGTTTTTAACAGAGAGCTCTAGGAATCGACAGATACAGTAACAAATAAAGACCGGGAGAGGGAGAAAGTCAAGTAATCTGTTTAATGACAGAATAGTTTGACAAATCCCAGAATTCAATATAAATACTAAGAGGATAACCACGACACATTTCGCTTCCAACTGTCAAGAGATGCTCCAAGTGCACAGTTGGAGTAAACGCGTCCGGTAGGTCTATATTATCTGGCGAGAGCTAGGTACATATCCCGAAGGAGCAGGGTGGCTGATATTATTGACAGTTGCAAGAGGCAAAACTCTCACCCTGAGAAGACACGACATGGGACCTTTTGATCCAGGGTGAATGCGCTGCTGCCCCCAGGGCACTTCTTCTGCCATGAAAATGTCTTATTGCGCTCGCCCAGCCCTCGTTGCCCACGGCTTAATTCATCTCGCGTCTAATGAGCATATTCGTTGTGCCAGTGCAGGATTTGCTTGTGAGTGAAGCGATTACAACAAATGACAAAAGCCATACGGTGAGATCGATAAGAAGTTATCAGGAATCGATGTTTGGACATTTCCAGTATTTGCCTGACAAGCATTAATGTCTATCTGATTCCAGCTGTCATGGGCTTCAAAAAGTGCTGTTTTTATGTCGTTTGATTTGACAGTGGGAATTTTACTCTCCTTTTATCAATGTTAAAAAAAACAAATGTGTCCGGGCTCAAAATACCACTGTCGATTAATTGATTTTGCCAAAGTTTAAGGGGGGGAAATAGCGTTATTGTCTGCAATTTGAGAAAAAATGGGCGGGGGGGGGGGCAGGAAATCCGTCATTTCTGTACGCGTACAGGTCTTTTGAATGAAAGGTATAACCCTGCATGTATGCAACATCAAAATCTGATAATAATATCAAAAATAATAATAATAAAATGTATCATAACGAACGACAATCACATACACCACAGTCACGCACTTTACTACTTTAGTAAGTATGATGGCGGAAGACTCGTGTTGTTCACTGCGACTGACATTTTCATCCTAAAGAAGAAATCCGTTATGCCAGCAGTTGTGAACAAACAAATCTGCTGACGCTTGGTAAAATAAGTCAGTGCCTTGCTTGCTTGATTGATCGTTCAAAGTCAAATGACAGCTTACCCATATCGATCAAACATCCCTTATTAAGGATTAATCACAGAAAAGATAAGACGTTCAGACGTATGTGCCCAGTTAGTGCTCAGAAAAGCGGGAGTGAATGAAAGAAGATAAACAAGAGACCCAGGCAGGGCTCGAACCCTCGACCTTTGCTACTATACCAAACACATTGCCAGGAAGAAGAAAATCAACCCGCTGGTTAAAGATGTCCATTAAGGTGAACAAGAAATCAGGTCAGGAAATAATTCCGGGCATCAGAAAATGTGCAATGCTTCGTGAAAGATGAGACCTCCGCGTATTCTGCTGACAACTCAGTTTTCAAAAAAGCCAGAGCACTTTCCCGTCAATCAATTATCGTGCTATCAATCACTCTCATAGCAACTGGCGCAAGGAAGAGGGGAGGGGGAGGGGGAGCTGCACGTCAAATGGATTGCTGAATGGCGACCTTTTGCCCAACAATGTACCTCAAATCACTTCCCGAGCAAGCTTTTAAATCATTTCCTTATGCTGCTGACTTTAGCCAAAGAAATTCTTCTATAACTCAGTTACGGTTGGAGATCCCACCGGAGTTAGACTTGGAGAGGCCCTAAGCTAGATTTGGCGAGGCCTTAATCTAGATTTGGTGAGGCTCTATGCTAGACTTAGTGAGGCCTTAACTAAGACTTGGCAAGGCCCTAAGCTATTTAAAGCTTGGAGACCTCTTGTTCAAAAGTTACCCCATTGGGTTTCACAAGGGTGTATGCCGAAGATATCTTACACTAAGTTAGTGTAGGAAATCTGTAGTGTGAACCAAAATGGGACATTAAGGTCACTACAAGAAAAAATGAAAACCAACATGCCTTTTAGTTATTAATGGCTGCATATTTAAAGTGAAAAATGCAGATTATTTTCAAATGAATGCATCAACAAAAATGGCCTTTTTACAAACCGAGATGATAATGACGCTATATTATCTTTTCATAATCTGTTTATCAGGGATATGAGTGTTCAAATAACATCCGAGAAAACACTTTGAATCATTTGCTTGCTTGGCTCAACGAAAAGAGAAAATAACAATTATAATAACGAGGACAGTGAGAAAGAAGATGGTATTAAAAGATGAAAATAAGAAATAAAAGCATGAAAACGTAGAAGAATAGAGTTCGGAGTTCACAAGACAATGACCATAATGCTTGGCTCTTGTTAGGGGCGCATAGTATTTTACATTATAAGCCAATGCTCAACAATGAATACAAGTCAATATTTTCTCTATGTGGCTTTGTAATTATCTTACGCGCCACTAACGCCATTCACAATGCTTAGTTCTCTCACCTGACACTGACGCAGCAAGTCCGGGGATCCCGACAACCGCTGAAGCCCAGCAGAAAGGCCGGGTTTGGAAGACTGTTGGTACGTGGTCGGGAGACAGCAGGGGTGATAGCTAAGGGCGACGGTCCTGCAGGGACGGCCACAGACATGGATCTCATCTGGCGGGTGGGCGAGTCGGAGCTGCCTCCCCCGGGCACAGAGAAACTGGGCGTTGGAGGTTCTAGATTTTGTCGCATTGTGTAGTGGAGTATCTTTCTGGCGTCTTGACGTGAGAACAAAACCCAAATTACACGGTATCTTGTAGTTCAGTAGTGGATCCTCTCCCACGTTTGCGTATTGTTTCCTGTTTCCTCTTTTAGTGTCAGCAAAGCCGTTCCTGACTAGTTGTATACTGGGCCATCTGCACTTTGAATTTATTGCTTAAATGTTTCTGGTGCGTCTAGTCTTTCGTCAGTGGTGTGTTGAATCACACACAAGGGATGCTCGAACTAGTCCTTAAAGAGTACTGAAATGAACATACCAGAAGCATTGAATCACTGTTTGGCACTTTCAGACAAATGAAATTGATGGTCTCGGTGAACGAGGCACGAGAGAATTAACTAAAGCGGCCGAGAAAAGAATGGCTGCCTCATGTTAAATAAAACTTGCAATTTCATTTGAGTACAGATATAGAATCTCACCTTTTCTGTAATCACGTGTTTAATACTAACTAAAATTGCAAATTCATTTGAATATAGAATAGAGTGCCTCACCTATTCTGTAATAACCTGTTCAAGGCCAGACTGTATTGATTTTGTGATTTGGTTACACACAATTTCCGAGGCAATTTTTATTTTTGTCATTTGTTGTCGTCAATCTCACGCTGGGGTATCGATGATTTATTGGTGGTTTTGAGTTACAACTACGCCATTTTTCCTCATACTGACATCTACATTCCCACTAAATGACGTATCGGTGTCTTTAATAGTACTGAAATATATTTAACCATAAGCAGATACGTTTTTGCCACACGTTTGTCTGCACATGAGATATCTCATACTTCCAAAACTTGGAAACACTCTCCTGCACAATGAGAAAGTTGTTGACACGCCACTACATGATAAGGACAACAAACATTTTCGTCCCTGACCGAATAAAACCTCGGAAGTCATGATTTTGTCATTTTTGATTTTTTTGTTTTGTTTATGTTAATGCTCGTAGAATAATTGTGCACATTATGCAATATGCTAAAATGTTAAAACAAAATTCTTAGCACTTTTTACCTTATCCATCAAAAACGAAAGCCTTATGAAAACGTGTTTAGTCAAAAACTGGCAGGAAATGTGCATGATTTTGGCTGATAATTCTACTTCAACGTGGTCCCAGAAAAAGTGCCATTACGTGTTTTTGTATGGGGTGAAAATCTGAAAGTCAATGCAATACTTTGCAACAAAAGAGGTTTTTCTACATATATGCATAATGCATGCCAACAACATTGATTTTGTTTTATCCGCAAAATTTGCCAACATTCTATGGTCATGGAAAAACAATAAATTTCAACCACTATTACGAGTTTTTGTTGTTGTTGTTGTTGCTTTTTTTCCAATGCCCATGCTCACAGTACACAAACACAACCATTCTTATACTTCCATTGTGTGAATGTAAAACTTTTCATAATATTTTACAGAGCATTTTATCCAGGCATGTGAATTTCCGAGAATTTCATTCACCACAAGTTTCCCCTTATTTTACACACGGTTTGTGTCCCTTCTAAATGTCCACCTTCAGTCAAGTATTGCATCCTGGCATCTCTACACCGTAGAAAAAGAGTACAGAAATCAAAATTGACTTTGCTTACTTGAATGAATCATGATTTCTTTCTCTCCATTTTAGGCAGTCTTTTTCTCCGTCCAGGATTATTTTCTCAAATATTTCATCCTAATAATATCTCCACACAAAAGCGAACGAGTACAGAAAATCAAACTTTACCTTTGCTTAGTTAAACCGCATCAAGGTTGTTTTTTTTCTCTTAGTATCAGACATGAATTTTCTCTCTTCTAAACGTCCACGCTTAGTCGAATATTGCTTTCCTAATACATCTTCACACGTGAGAGAGAGAATTTACCCTTGATTAGTTAAACCGCTTCATGATTTTTTTCTCTTAAGTTGAATTTGAATTCCTGAGAATTTCATTTATCACATTTTCCCCCTTATTTCAGAGCTGCTTATTCTCTGTTGTAAATGTCCAGGATCTGGCAAGTACTGTATCCCCATATAATAGAAAAAGAAATACAATAATCAAAATTTACCTTTGCTTAGTTGAAGAGCATCATGATTTTTTTCTCTTTATTTCAGGCCTGAGTTGTCTCCGTGCTAAACATCCACATTTAGACAAATAAATTGCCATCCTAACATCTTCACACGTTAGAAAACGAGTACAGGGATCGAATTTACCTTTGCTTAGTTGGACCGCATCCTGATACCCTATAAGAACCGACAGCTGGTGTGAGCAGATGAAATTGTCGATAATGCGTCTCTCGGCAAGGCTTTTGTCCTTGGGCAGCTTGCAGTGTTTAGGGCTGTCTATCGAGAGACAGTGGGTCTTGATACCTTCTGAGCTGACAGCTCATGTAGCTTGTGGTATCTGGTGAACAAAAGAAAAGCAAATTTGGCTAGTTAACTTTGGCCAGATCTGGACAGGTTTCGTGAATAAGGATTTTTCTACCGGGAATTCAGTTAGGCGATTTCTGGCCTCTCTTCACATTCTCTTACTGTTGGTATCTCTTTGTTCCTTCTCTATATCTACCCCTTCAGTCATTTCCCACAGTATCGTGCCCTAGGCTCTCTCTCTCCCTCTCTCTCTCTCTCCTTCTCTCTCTCCCTCTCTCTGTTCCTCTCTCTCTTACACACACAAAAACACACACTCACACACACACACACTTTCTTGTTCCCTTTCTCTTTCTACCCTTCAACCACATTCTCCTCTGTTTCTTCTCTATCTCTCTCTCTCTCTCTGTCACATTCATACAAACGCACGCATACACGCACACACACACATTTTCTCACTATCAGTATCTCTATAATTCCTTTTTTCCTTCTACCCCTCTACCTCTTCAACTACCTTTCTCTCTCTCTCTCTCTCTCTCCTTTTCCCCTTCCCGCTCCCTCTCCCCTCCTCTCTCTTTCTGTCTCTGTCCGTCCCCCTTTCTTGCCCTTTCTTTCTCTCTCACTCTTTCTCTCTCTTTATCTCATTTATCTCTTATTTGTAGAATGATGCATCCCTTGCCTGCTGCAAAAATGTTACCTTGATAACTTATTCCCGTTTTCTTCATTCAATAAATCATTATGCACCCCTTCACTGGCAGTTGTTCCACGCAGCTGGGCTCCCCCTTTTTTTGTTTAAATTTTTTTTGGGGGGGGGGGGGGTGACAGGTTGATGGAGTGAAAGCGTGTCCTTTTATTTTATAGTACAAACAAATCAATATTGGGGAGAAGGGAGAGCTTGGAAAAGGGGGAATGATGGAATGGAGTTACAAGTGTATTTCATTTCAAAGTACAAACAAATCAATAATGTGTTCTTTTTTTAGCGCCCGGTGGATCGATTTTAAGTTATTCTGGTATATAAAACGTCTGAATTGTACCAGGTCATATAATTATGTCTGTCCATTCCACCCCCCCCCCTTCCCTTTTCAACCCGGACATATCTGTCAAAATGATAAAGTTGTTGTCTCAGTTTCAGTTTGGTTGTATGTTATCATTCTGTACTGGTCCTTGGCTATTTAATTGTTTTCTTTTACTCCGGCCAATACCCTCTCTACGTAAAGAACGTCAGCTGATTCACCCAAACGCAAACAACGGCAAGTGTCTCACGCACCGGTGTTTAAGCCCATACATAGATGTAAATTAGCCCTGTTTTTGTTTAGGTCTTCATTTTAGGAGGTTACCTGCCCTTGGCATTTACACCTCGGTTTTCTTGTTGTTATTTTTTCTGGTTCTTACTTCTGTGTGTTTTTTGTTGTGTGTTTTTACAGACTTTTGCCCGGGCAGCGGCCTCGTTCCGCCTGTTCGTCTCGATTTTTAACTACCAAGATATCTCGCACGTGCTCAAAGTGCACACGGGCCATCCAAGTCCTTATTCAAGAAGACTAGATGCTCAATCCTACCTACCACAGGATCGGGGACTGGAATCTCCCCCCCCCCCCCAAATAAATTTAAAATTAAAAAAATAAAACATTCCAATATGCCTACACCGACCGGGGATCGAACCCTGTACCTTCAGCATGAGAGCCGAGCACCTTGTCTCTAGACCAACATGCCCCCCCCCCCCAACTTGTTCTGTTAGAATTCTAAGAATTCCATTCCATATAATAATAGGTAACTTTTGGAAAAAAAATTAATTGGCTGCATGATTGTGGTCCAGGGAATAAAATCATGAGATATAAATGTAAAAGAGAAAACATGTTTTAACAGCGTTAAAACCACTGATTTAAGCTGTCTGAAGTGTCCCCAATGGCTTTCTTTTCATATGAAATCCATTTAATTCTCGGTATTTCACATAATTTTCAGTTTGCCATGAACACAATAGTTCACTAACGATGTGATTCGAAATGTCCCCGCCTTCATGAACCATTTTCACCAATTTTTTTTTTTCGTCGACTTCCTCTTCTTCCTTTTTTCTTCATCCACGCATTGGCGTAGCCTGGGTTTCCAACGCCCGGGGCAAGTCAAGGTATTGCTCCCCCCCCCCCACCCCAACCCGGGGAGCGTGATTTTTTTTTTCCCGTAAGAGCTGTAGCAAATTCAAGAGCGTGGTAGCAACAACGCCCCCCCCCCCCAACATAGGACAGCTCCAACACATCCCAGGGATTTTCGGTGAAGTTCAGTCATATCAGGCACAGTCCAGAGATTGCAGCACCCATGGCAGTGTTCGATAGGACGAGAAATCCCTTAGCTGATGACTTGTGTTTGGGGGAGTGTGCTCCTGAATTTGCTAGAGCTCGTATGGAAAAAAATCACGCACCCAGGGACCTTAGCTCTCTCTGAGTCCCTTCCACCCGTCCAAGCACATGTATTGTATTGTAAGAATATACTAACATAATCAAAGTAATAATTATGCAATTTAAATTTACATAAAATTTCCTGGAAAATACTACACAACAAAAATTGACGTGCAGAAGCGTGACTCCATAGGGATAAAAAAAAATAATGTTTTAAAAATGCTTTGAATGCGTAATTCATTAAATGCCTTTGAGACAATGTTTATAAATGGTTTATGATGCTATTGAGGTTGAGTGATACAGGAAACAGAGAGGATTGGAGGATAATGGTTTGCCAGATCACCCGTGGCGCCTCAAACGGTCAACAAGACCACGGGATAGAGAGCGAGAGAGAGAGAGAGAGAGAGAGAGAGAGAGAGAGAGAGAGAGAGAGAGAGAGAGAGAGAGAGAGAGAGATGTCAAGAATTCAATTTTGCGCCCTAAGTTTTCTGTGCCAGGTCCTGAGGCCCCAGCCATGCTGCGCCACTGCCACCATCAGAAGCAATTTTACTCCCAGCTGTCTATATCTCAATGCCTTTTCCTGTAATCCTATTCTTGTCTTCCCTTGCCCTTTAAGCAAAGAATGACGGAGACTCGCCACAATGACTTACGTCTTCCGGAAAATGAGGTAGTGACATTTGCCCACTATGGCGAAAACGAGGGTATCGTTGAATAGTGTTAGCACTAATGTTATCGGTCGATACTGAGAAGTAACGACAACTCGGTGGTAACAAATTTGATTACCGCCCCTGTGGTGAAAAAAATGTTTGTTGAATGGTTGAAATGGTTTACGCGTGCGCACGTCGGAGGATCTATTTTTGGCCTGGAGAATTACATAAATAACTTGAGTTGTCAGAGATCTGTGCCGGCAAACACGGTGACTTGGTAACATAACGATGCCGGTCACTGCTGGGAGATGTCACTTGAAGAAAGCTGTCGTTGGGTCCTATATAATTGTTGATAATGGGGAACAAGATAATCCGAGTGTGGTGTGCGTGCGCGTGTGCGTGTGTGTGTGCTTTCTCCCGCCTGCCTCTCTCTCTCTCTCTCTCTCTCTCTCTCTCTCTCTCTCTGTGCTTGAATATCAAGTGAAGAAGTTTGTCGTTGGTAATATGCCATTGCTGATAATGGGAACACAAGAATCCGTGTGTGTGCGCGTGTGTGTGTGAGTGTGTGTTTGTGTGCTTTCTCCAGTCTCTCTCTCTCTCTCTCTCTCTCTCTCTCTCTTCTCGCTCTCTTTCTCTCTCCCTCTCTTCTCGCGCTCTCTCTCTTCTCTCTCTTTCTCTCTCTACGTGCTCGAAAAACCAAGTGGAGATTCTAAAGCAGCCATTAATCATTAGGTGAATGCAAGACGACACTGGTTTTAAAAAGAGAAGATTAATACCGCAGGGAATGTAAGATTATGTAATCTTGCTCAAGAATAAATCAAATTGATTGAGGACACAAGAATGGAAATAGGCAACGGTCGTTCTAACATTAAACAGGAGATGGCAAGGTAGAGGGAAGGAGAGGGAGAGAGAGAGGGACCAGACAGAGAGACAGACAGACAGACAGACAGACAGACACTGCAGAACGGGGAAAGGTATATTAGACTGGTGGCGTACTGAGTCAGTTTTGTATTGTCTCTGTTTAAAGTGTAAGATGTGGAGTACAGAGACAAACAGGACCCCGCACATTGGAGAGATCGAAACAAGGCTGTCTCACTGGTTCGGGTGGGTCAAAAAGTCGTGAGTAAACTGACAGAAAGAGAGTCCTCACCCACTGAGTCAAAAGAGACTTGACTGAGAGATTCATCAATTTTACTGTTGGGGAAATAAGGTGACTGAGAAAAAAAAAAAAACCTCATGGGAAGACAGGCCAGAGAATTATGACTATGATAACAATGAAAGCAATAATTCATGTGATAATGGTACTTGAATGGAACGGTCGGGGCCAGAATTAACCCACCAAAGTTATATAAAATCATTATGTCATTGAGTTATGAAATCTGGATGTTTCATGATTCTGCGAAACCTATCGCTTTCCGTCAACGGGCAAAGAGAGAAGAAAACGACAGGGAAATAAGGTTAAAAGCAAAATCATGAATGACAGAAAGGTCAGAAAAGATGAACAAAAAAAATAAAGCTATTGGCAAGAGGTACAGAGAAGACTCAGTGGCTCAGAGGCATGATAGTTTGCTCCTGGTGCTGAGAGATCACTAGTTCTAATCCGGCTCGGGGCGAGGTTCAGTCTAACTAATGAACTGTACCCATGAATATAAGACTGGACTAACTCCATTTTTTTAAAAATTGGAAACTGAAATACTTTATGAGCGTGAACAGGACCTCAAAGAAACAGTGTTGTAGCGCACCGATGCATATGGGGAGACATACGTTCAGTTTAGTGAGATTTCTCTGCCAAGAAAGGATTCTGTGGTGTCCTGGTTCATCTGACGTCCTAGTTCCTGTTTTTTTTCTAACTCTGTTTTCTGAAGAATTGAAGATTTTTAGGTATGTAGAAGAAGTATAACAAATGCAGACTTTGGCACTTATTTAACCCTATTTTACATTCAGTTTTTTTAACCCCTGATTTTACACTCGGGTGGCCTGAGAGTTCACCCCCTACGCCTACATAAGACATTTATATTATGTTGCATTATAGCACTTATCAAGCTGTTTCACAGTTCCCATTTATTGTAACTCCTTATCATAAAACTAAAGCCGCAAACGTTTAACGTCGAATGTCTCAGCTGTGCAAAAAGAAGAGTTGGAACGAACAAGAACTAAGGTCGCGATCTGTAGAAACTACTGTAGATTCTAACTTTCAATGCCGATTCCTTTCGTTTTTTTTTACTGGTGGTAGAACGGGACATCATTACTAGTTTCAAAGAAGAATGATGGAAGTCCGCTTTCTCACAAACAGTTGAAGTGACTGGTGCCACAATTTTATTCATGGGCATCATTTCTTGCCGCGTCCCTAAGGCACATTTTTGTCGCAGGGGCCCACCAAGCTTAGTCTCTGATGTAGCCTCATTGTGCTGTCAATGGATGTAAAACTCAAAATATAAAAGACAAAAACAAATGCAGGGAACACCCCAACCAGGGCGCATTCGGTTTCAGTGGATTTAATCGAGGGGTATTTGCCATACAATATTGTTGTATGCGACATATTGCCGACTTTGACGTTTTGTCATGAAAGTGGCCCTCTCACTCCTAATTTCATTATGTAAAAGCGCCATTCCAATCGGTTAAATACTTCTCGAGAGATGTGTCTGTGACGTATTCTTTAATGCAAGTTAGCCCTTTTGCCGATCACACTTCAATTCTCATTTCTTCGAAAAAGCAGAAATGCACATGAAACAATATGGCAGAAACCCGTACAGGGATCAAAAACACGAGCTGACGTCACGTGAGCATTTTCACAACTATCAAATTCCTTGATCTCCGCTGAACAATATTAATTTATAATTTTGGTCCGTTCAGACTGCTTTGTTTTACACTCAGAATAATAGTCCTGGTTCTTAATTTACCCCAACAAAATCAATATCAATAACTAGACATCTGAAAGAATATCCAATGTGCATCATTTTACATCATGATTGTCAGTTTTTTATGAGTAAAGATGTGTAAAGGAAATTGAATTCTCGCATTTCTGGGATAATGATTTCACTGGCTTGCACGTAAGCACAGGACTGACCCTGCGTCAGTGGACGTGAAAATGGACATCATAATTTATGTGTGAACGTGTGTAGGCCTACGTGACTACATGAGAGAGGGAGAGAGAGAGAGAGAGAGAGAGAGAGAGAGAGAGAGAGAGAGAGAGAGAGAGAGAGAGAGAGAGAGAGAAAGAGAGAGAGAGCGAAAAAGAGAGAAAGACACACACACATACACACACACACGCAGTGGAGAGTGAGGAGGGGAGAGAGAGAGAGAGAACTGTTACTATTTCATTGTAAAGCGATTTGAGTCTACTTTCTGGAGCAGGCACTATATGAGTGGACTCTGTTATTATTATTATTTTTATATAGCTTATTTTGAAGTCGGGTAAATTTCAGTAGTAAGAAAAAGACTACATGAAGGAAAAAAAAATTAAAGGATTCCCATAATTCAGCATCATCACTTGAAATCAAGCAACCTGAAATCTGGTGAGGGAGAAATGAGGAAAGCCCTCGGAGGCCGCTAGTCAGATCGTGAAGTCGAGTTTGTGTTTTCTTTCGACCTTTCACAATTTCTCGTCATTTATCTATGACATTTGCTAGAATGTCATTCACTTAGTCAGGCTATGAATTGAGACGGTTCTGGAAAAGGTAATAATAATGAACGAGCACGGCATAATTACGCATTTGCAAACAGAACTGCTGAATCGGCAAACTTAAAATACGACAATGAAAATGAGGATATTTGACCCTCGGCCCCCGAAATGTCATTGAAGACAAAGTATTCAGGGAAAGAAATAAGACGTCTTACTAAAAACTTGCAATATCCCTTCGGGCCATACGTTTACCATAATCGAATAATTATATGTCAACATGATATTCTAGCCAAAATATACGAATTATACTGGTTCACTGTGGCGTTTAGACTGCAGTTAAAAGATATTTCATAGCATATATTTGGTCTCTTTTTCTTCACTAGGACAATGCACAAACTTAATAAGATTTCGCTTAACGATGGGGTCGGGCTTTTGCTTTTTGGGTTGAAGGTACGTTCACTTTGTAAGGTTCAGTTGTCGAAAAGTGAATAAATATTGAATATGAAATGCCGTATATATGTTTTGTAAGATTTCGCTTCTCCAATATCTCGATGCTGTCCCAAACTTTGGATATTTGTTGTTTTATGTGTCTTTAGTTGTAATCTGCCAGACAATCGCCCGGATTGTTCGTTTCTTCACCGTTTCTACAAACCTTTCTCTGAGTGAACACACCCCCCCCTCCCCCTTTGTTTGCTATTGTTCTGGCCGTCGCTAGCCACCAGCTGTGGGGTGCGCGACTAATGAGTACGAGTTTGCTCGTGTTGAAGATGAGAAGTGCTACACGTACTAAGAGCTATTTCTGACCAGTTCGTTGTTAGGATCAAAGGATAATTATCTCTGGCACGTGTGCAATGGAACTTGTGTTGGAGGGTGTATTGTGTGGGGCAAAGGTAGGTTTCTAGATACAGGCTAATGAGCAGATAGAATGGCAATTCGACGGATAGATAGATAGATAGATAGATAGATAGATAGATAGATAGATAGATAGATAGATAGATAGATAGATAGATAGATAGATAGATAGATGATAGATAGATAGACAGACAGACAGATAGATAGACAGACAGACAGACAGACAGACAGATAGATAGATAGATAGATAGATAGATAGATAGATAGATAGATAGATAGATAGATAGATAGATAGATAGATAGATAGACAGACAGATAGATAGATAGATAGATAGATAGATAGATAGATAGATAGATAGATAGATAGATAGATAGATAGATAGACAGAGACAGACAGACAGACAGACAGACAGACAGATAGATAGATAGATAGATAGATAGATAGATAGATAGATAGATAGATAGATAGATAGATAGATAGATAGATAGATAGATGGATAGATTCTGGCGAGAATGCTATGGGTCTCAAACAATTCTGAAATTCATCACAAACAATAAATGAAGAGACTTCCTGAGGGCTATGACCTGTCGAAATTTTAAGAGCACAGCCTTGGCGTTTCGATAGTAAATAATAATGGTGAAAGTTACTATGGTCGACCCTTCTATGCAACACGCTGCCACGTAACCGTCCTGCAGCTCATTCAGACATCAAACACAGTATATTTATAGGATTTCCTTTTTTGCTGCAGAAACGTGAGAAAGATTTGTGACTTTGACTTCAAAGAAAACCTATCTGCTGTAAAATTTTAATGATCTTGTTAAGAGATGTTTCATGTCTATATTTAGACCTCAAAGACGCACAATAATGGGCGCACATTTATTATAAACCAACAGTGTTGTGTGACCTTTATCTTAACATACTTTACTGTTGTTATTGCTGGGTTTTTTTTCGTTGCTGTACTTAATTGAGAGTACTTTTCTTGTCACAAATTTCTTTTCACCCTTATCAGACTCAGAACCGTTTGTGTCCAGCGGAGTTTACAAGATGTCAGGATTAAATTTTCATCGGTGTAGGCTATAAAATTCTACATAGCAGTATTGTGCTACTCTCCGTTTATCTGGAGAGACATCGACATCTGTGTGGAGACAAAGAGTACAGAAGTTTATCCGGAAAAGCCACTTTTCTTAGTCTCTTTTGTTCTCCAAATGTTTTTCTACACTCAGGTTCATTAATCTGTAATATTTAAAGTTTGTTATGGGGAAATGCTGGCATCGGACAAATTACCTGCCATTTGGTGTTGTATAAATTATATTGTTGTAGAGCGCACTCGCGGGAGTTTTGCCCACAGCTGAATACAGCTGGCTTCCCACTTCATATCGAGGGGTGCCTGCGCAAAGACCGCATCGGCAGTTTTGTAAATTTTACAAGAGAGCGATTTGAAAGTTTGATATGAAATATCAAATGTCAGTTACGACCTTTAAATCCCTTTCAATGATTAGGTCAATTAATTCGATAATGGAATTCGCATCATGTCAAAATGTGGTAGGCCTACTTGCCAAGGCGAAAGAATAGTATGCAGAAAAATAAAAATCGAAAATTTTCGACTTACAGTGTTTGCCTAGACACCCCTCATTGTGAACACGTTATTTCAAAAAAGCACTGTATCTTTAGTCGAGATCAATCTTGCTCATATAATACAACATATTTATTGTCGTAATTAAAGCGATTTATCAGGTAAATTAATGCAATTTCCTATTTCCCTAGTCTCTTTTTGTTTCGTCTAGTGGAGTTCGTTTCCCCCATTGTCAATAAAATCATGAATAAAAAAAAGAGATTTATTGGTTTTGCTTTAGCCCCATCAGTGACGTTAAATCTTGTGCCGGGTTTATTGCCCGAGTCTCCTGCTGTTATATACTTTAACTTAATGTTCAATCTACCTGGGTGTCCCCGTTTCATTATACACTGTCTGTGGCTTGTCTATTTTCTGTCTTTCTCTCTTTTGCTTACTTACTCAGACAGGTTTTCACTGACCGACTCAAGTATTCATTCACTAAGGCTGCGTTTCATGTGTAGGGAAACTGAAACGGACACAGAAACGGCAAAATTCCAACAAAAAGTGAACAGAAAGTGTGTTTCCATGTGTACGGAAACGGTGTTTCTGTACACATGAAAACATGCTTTCTATTTCACTACCTGGCGGCTTTTTGACGTTTCAGTTGCCGTTTGCGTTTCCCTACACATGAAAATACAGCTTCACCTTTTTCAATGATCTCTCACTCATTTATTCACTCTTTTATCTGATTCACTCACGCATTCATTCATACGCTCCGTCAACCATTCATTCACACATTTATTGATAGACTCATTTAAACATTTGCTCATCCACTCATCCCTCCC
Source organism: Onchidella celtica (assembly GCA_963931925.1). Lineage (NCBI taxonomy): Eukaryota > Metazoa > Mollusca > Gastropoda > Systellommatophora > Onchidiidae > Onchidella > Onchidella celtica. The sequence goes on along the minus strand of OZ007574.1, from coordinate 27,407,810 downwards.
AAAGCCTTATGTTCATTTCCACCGTATTCCACATTCACTCAAGCACTGATTCAGATTAATTTTGTTAAAGCCTGCACTAGCTTTTTCTTCAATGTCATTAGAAGCTGGGCAAATTCTCACAAAAATAGATATCTTGCCATAAAAATCGTGTACACACTCATCCATTCACCAGCTCCTCAACCGCCTCCATTATTTTTGTTTCTTGTTTCGTCTAAAGGGAGTGGGTGCTTGGGGAGAGGATCTTCAGATTGATATTGATTTGAATTCCAGGCGCTTAAGATGTCAACTCTAGAAAGTTTTAAATGAGATAGATACTTCTGTTGTTGCTGGAAATGCTTTAGAGAAGCTGGAAATTAGAAATTACCGTGGGCAAAGAAAATGAAAAAATAAAGGCATTGCCTTAAATCAATGACCGAGGACATACAGGACCGTGCAACATTCAGACATTCAGCATGAACTAAAAGCTTAGCAGCGCACTGAACGATTTTTGATCGGGCGACGAATTGAATGCTGCGATCACGTCATTGAGTTTCAATGAAACTTCGCCCATCAGCCAACTAGATAAATCTCACTGAAACGCAATGTCGTGACCTCATCATCCAACTAGTTGGCCGAGCAGATTCGGCTGGTAAGCGCTTAAGCTAGGTTTTCTTATGTACGGAAACGGAAACGGCAACAGAAACGCCAAAAACCCTTCAGGTGGTGAAATGGAAAGAATGTTTCCACGTGTACGGAAACGTCTTTGGCGTACACATGGAATCACTCTTTCTTTTCACTACTAGATCTAGATGGATTTTTGACATTAAAATATCGTTGCCATTTCTGTTTCTGCACACATGAAAACACAGCCTTACGCTTACTGTAAATACTCGTTTCTGAAAACCGACTTTGCATAAAATCTGAATCTGCCGTATGGACGTCCGAATCTTTACAATCGAAACCAATGTTTCACGAAAGTAAAAAAACTTCAGCCGTCAGATGGCGTTACTTGCTCATGTAGAAATTATTGCAGCATGTAAATAACTGCGATTTGCACTGATAACAAACGAAACAAACCAAAACAAGCAAGAAAAATGTTCCTGTGACAGCTTGTGCTCGACTAAACTGAGTGCAAATAGAATAACAACAGCCAAACTTATGCAGGGATTAAAATATTAGAAGAGCCAAAAAAAAAAAAAAGGTTGGTATGTAACGAAAACTGAAATAAAAGGAATGTGTGATTTTGGAAAATTTAATAGATCATGTAAATAACTAGCCATGCAAATATTTATGCGTACTGATTGATTGCACTTTGCAGGTCGTCACTGCTCTACGATAATGGCATTATTTTGTCATACTTATACCAAAAGACAGCTGACGGTTCACTGCATCCCTGAGCATAAGGACCATCAGGTAATATTGTAGAAAAATAAATGCGATAATAGGAAAATGCAATGATACATACTAATCTAAGTCAACAAATGACAAGAAGAAAACCAGGTCTTGTTAATATCTCAAAAGTGTCAAACATGACTTATGCCATTAGCGTAGAGCGGTGACGGATTGACCAGAACTGCCCAGCCCATTTTAACCTTTAACCCATTCACCCAAGTCACATTGTCCGCTGCGTACGTGAGTTTTGGGCAACTCTACGAAACGTATCTTTTCTCTGCATGCTCAAACCAACTGAACAAATGCCAAGATTATAATTCTAGTTGACGTTAAACAGGGGAATAAAAATTCGTTTAGAATAAAGATGGAAAGGTTTTAGAAAAGCCCACGCAGCTGAAGAAGCTATTGTTCTTCAAATTATTTATATGAATGAGTTTGTGTCTGAGTTTGGAGAAAGCGCATGGAAACGATAACGGTAACATGGTACCAGGAAAAAGCAAGACGATAGACAGAATACAACAGAACGATAGGACAGTAGACGATCTTACCAGGAGCGTCCACAACCACCAGTTATTTATATGAAAATGGGAGCGCTTTTGTGGTCTGTTGATCTGAGTCACCTACGCAGTTGTGGCCATTAATATATAAATATCTGAACTTTTTGCGGCTTAATTTTTCTAAAAACCCTGATAAATTGTTATCTAATACCTGAGAAAACTAAGGAAAAAAACCCGCTGGGCCTGGATATTTGAGTGAAAACGTGATAATGTGACAGATCACATAAAACATCGGATTATTTCAACCTATCAGAATGTTGACAATGGAGATTCTAAAAATGGAAAGATTAAGAGAGTACACTTACACACATGTCATTGTCACCAACATTGCTCACCCAGGAACTACTGAAAATAGTTTCACGTCTTTGTACTCTGACGGGGATATCATATTAAGCCGGGACGGTCACAACCAGTTGCTGCCAGCAAAATATACACCCAGCAAACAATAGCAGAAGGTGGCTGTGTCTGACTGGGCTTAGCGTGATGGGTCTTCCCGGATTTACTAAGAAATTATAGGAAATGACGGTGTGCACCTTCTTATCTGCCAGCAGCTGACTGTGTCATTCCTGGCTTAGTATGATACCCACCCTTCCCCCTGATCTGGAGGAGATTATACGAGTACTGGCGTATATTAATGTGAATTAAATAGCTGGTCAATGGTGGTGATTTATTGCGTTCCCGGGAAGACAAAACGCCGAAAGGGTCAAGACCGATGGTTTCACATATAATAATAATGAGAGCTAATCCATATTGTCTGACAGGGAAGTAAAAAATAACTAAGTTTATGCTGCCATTCGGACGCTCACTGTTAGGTTCCGCTCTGATTTTTTGGAGAGTGTGTGTGTGTGTGTGTGAGAGAGAGAGAGAGAGAGAGAGAGAGAGAGAGAGAGAAACAGAGACAGAGACAGGGAGACAGAGAGGGAGAGAGAAAGAGAGAGTTGTTCGGCTCGGCTTTCTTGGAGAGTGAGGGGAGGGGGTGAGAGAGAGATCGAGGTCAGTAGATAGATAGATAGATAGATAGATAGATAGATAGATAGATAGATAGATAGATAGATAGATAGATAGATAGATAGATAGACAGACAGATAGATAGATAGATAGATAGATAGATAGATAGATAGATAGATAGATAGATAGATAGATAGATAGATAGATAGATAGATAGATAGATAGATAGGTATATAGATAGATAGATAGATAGATTGATAGATAGATAGATAGATAGATAGATAGATAGATAGATAGATAGATAGATAGATAGATAGATAGATAGATAGATAGATAGATAGATAGATAGATAGACAGATAGATAGATAGACAGGTAGATAGATAGGTAGATAGATAGATAGATAGATAGATAGATAGATAGATAGATAGATAGATAGATAGATAGATAGGTATATAGATAGATAGATAGATAGATAGATAGATAGATAGATAGATAGATAGATAGATAGATAGATAGATAGATAGATAGATAGATAGATAGATAGATAGATGTATTTGGATTATACAAAAACAGGAGAAGGGGAGGGGGGCGCTTCAACGTTCGGTACCTCAATGGTCATGTGTATTCATGTAACGAGATGGTATTGTGTAAAAAGAACATGGACAATGTGTAAGATGAACCAAACATTTGTTTAAAAAAGAAAAAAAAAAGCCTCCAGCACATCCACTTCGCTTTGTTCGTGAGACGAGTGATTATTAATATTGCAGATGATAATTAGAACAGATGCCCATGAGAGCAAGATTCCTTTATAGTTTCAACAGATAATAACTTAGGATAATAATTACGTCAACCTCAGTTGCATTCAAATAAGGTAATAGCAATTTTCCTCTGTCCAGGTGTATGTGGATTTATTATAATAATAACAGTTACAACGGGGTATAGTAATATTTATATATAGTCCTGGTCTCCGAAGCGAACCCGAAGCGCTGTTCATTGACAACACCTCTCTCTGTCTCTCTTTCTCTCTTTGGCTCTCTCTCTCTCTCTCTCACTCTATCTATCTCTCTCTCTCACTCTATCTATCTCTCTCTGTGTCTTTTTCTCTCTCTCCCTCCCTCCCTCTGTCCCACTCTCTATCTCTTTCTCTATGTCTATCTCTCCGTCTTTATCTGTGTGTGTGTGTGTGTGTATGTATGTCTCTCTCTTTCTTTCTTTCTTTCTGTCTCTCTCTCTCTCTTTCTCTATGTCTATCTCTCTCCCTCTATCTGTCTGTCTCTCTCTCTCTCTCTTTCTCTATGTCTATCTCTCTCCCTCTATCTGTCTGTCTGTCTCTCTCTCTCTCTCTCCTTTTCTCTCTCTCTCTCCCTCTCCCTCTTTCTCTTACAAGGTTACAATATACTTTCAAGCTGCACAAAACATGCAAGGCAAAAGGAGGACATGAACCTATCTCAGTACTCATCCCGGCAATATCGTAACACTGACGATTACAGATATCGAAGAGGAGTTTTGTGGAGTTAGTGTGCAGACAATTCTAGATCACTGTGGATGATAAACAACGAACCAGAAAAACCTTGCAGTCGCGAGATGAATAATTGCTTTTCTGTGGTAACATATTGCAATGAGTCATCTTCCTTGTGGTAATCGCGATACATTCTCGGATGCGTGATTTTTTTTTTTCCCGTACGAGCTTTAGCAAATTCAGGAGCGGGGCAGCAACACACGCCCAAACACAGGTCATCGGCTAAGGAATTTCTGGTCCTATCGAACACTGCCATGGGTGCTGCAATCTCTGGACTGTGCCTGATATGACTCTGGACGTCACGGAAAATCCCTGGGATGTGCTGGAACTGTCCTGTGTTTGAGGGTGTGTTGCTGCCCCACTCCTGAATTTGCTAAAGCTCGTACGCAAAAAAAAAAAAAAAAATCACTCGTCTCGGATCGCCCGCCAGCGAAACAAAACATGTAATACAGCAACCAGCGTTCATTAATTCTTTCAGCAAATCCTGTTTGTTTTCTCTGCCGTACATTATGGGTTCCTGCAACGTCCAAACCCTATAACATAGTGTTCATGTCAATAATTGGCGACCTTAGTTCTCGTTTGTTCCATCCCAATTTTCCGAAAAAAAACTAAGATCTTTTAGTATGTGGAAGAGGTATAACAAATGCACACTTTGACACTTGTTTAAAATGCGTTGTGGCACCTATCAAACTGTTTCGAAATTCTCTAACTGCTTATCATAATACTAAAGCCGCGAACGTTTAATGTCAAATTTCTCAGTTGTGCGAAAAAGTGGAGTTGTAACAAACAAGAACTAAGGTCAAGAACAGTTAACCTAGGCTAGCATCAACCGATGTTGATAGGCACACGAGTTCGATGGCGACGTCACAAGAGTGAGTTTCACTGAGATCCAACTAGTCGCCAGGTGCGCGAGATGTCATTGAAATTGTGTCGTGATGTCACCATCCAACTAGTTTACCGATCAAACTCGACTATTGCACGCCTAAGCATGTAAGCCCTTGCTACGTACGGCTGGGTTCTGCTCGGCGGTCGTAGTCAAGGCAGTTGACCAAAAGACTCAAATGAATATATGCTGCAACTACTCAATGAAACGTGACTATTCCTACAAACTACAAAACGCTGGCCTCTCACTCTATACTGCTGGACCTCATTTGGTAATTTGTAAACATTCATGTTTGGCTTGTAACGCCTTCTTATGTCTGTCTGTTCACACCCGTTGGGCTCTGCATATACAACGTTTGTGTGTGTGTGTGCCAACTTTCTTCTTACGCCTAAGCTTACCACAAAGAGACGATGATCTACCTGAATAAAATGCCTGTTATGTCGGAATATCGTAAAAACCACAGAAAAACTGTGGGGTAGCAGCAGGGCTGTGAGCAATGTCAAAATTGGGCAAAATACAACTTTTTCTTTTTGCCCAAGTTTGACATCCGTTATGTCGGTTAGTTTGGGGAAAACATAAGATTGGGAATGAAAAATTTGATGAATGAAAAATTTGATATGAGCACAATCCCAGAAATAATAATAGATATATTACGTCTTAAGGAGGGCGGTAGCTGATGGTCACTTCTGGTGGGGGTCTCATTCAATCTTATCGTTCTGTTGCATTCTGTCTATCTATCGCCTTGCTTCTCCCTGACACAATGTCGTCACCGTTATCGGGTCCATGTGAGGAAACAAGGAAAGAAGCTGAGAAGGACAGATGGACAGAAAAAAAAACAACAACCAAGAGTGGAGTACTTAACCCTCTCGGCACCGTCCCCACTTCTACTTGTGGGCAAATTCTGATTTCATGAGAATTTGGTCTTAGGGACATAAGTAGGTTTTTTTTTTTTTCCTGATTTAGTTGATTTACTGTGTATATTGTAGAAAACTGAAAATAACTTGCTTTTCTGGTGCTGAGTTCTTGTGGGAACTGCAACCGAGTGATACATGCCTGTGTATCACTGCTGGTACATTATGGGGCCCTAGAGGTTTATCATGCTAATGTATGAGGATAAATCCGCTGACAAACGGCTGCAGCCTGGGGGCAGATCTGCACTACTTAGTGATTTCCAACTGCGACTATTTGTACAAGCCACAGATAAGGACCTCCATGCCAAGGACATAGACCAGGGAGTAAGTAGTAACATACAACCCACAATCGCGTAGGCTTTTACTAAGGAAAATATACGTCATACACATGTGTAAGTAGAATGCGCATATCCACCATCTTGTCTGTCCGGACCCATTTTAGGCGTTGCGAACCAATCGGCGGCGAGTTTTAAAAAAGTTCCCTACTGTAAACAATGACACGTCTGTATACGCACATGGGAGACGTTCGGTCAATTCTTTCACTTCCTTTCTCTTGTTTACACGGGTGGTAGGGAATCTGACCAGCTTGGATACATCCTTTCCACCCCTGTCACAACAGTCAACTGCAATGCAACCAGCAGGCATTTAAACCGCTTAGACACATCTCGAAGTTACACTCATCAGCTGATCCACTGGCCATCTTGTTTGGCGGACGTACAAAACAAAAACTCTGTGACGTCATGCGCATTCTACCTATATATATAGTCGGTCCGGCTGTTGGAACTTCGTTAAAACTAAACTTTGATGCTTGTTGTTCGGGGACCGTAGTATTTGACACAGAAAGCTGTAGCTGAGCAGTGAAGACTACACAGTTTTTCTCTATATAGTTTTGTACCTAGGCTGCGGTCCCCGAACAATAACTTTTGAGTTTAGTTTTAACGAGGTTCTAGCATGTAATGATATGAAAATATAATAATAATAATAATAATAATAATAAGGACGATAATAATAATAATAATAGTAATAATAATATTTGGAGACGACTTCTGAAACTGCGTCAATGTGTGTGACAATGGATTCCCATCTTTATCAAGATTGATCTATGCAGTTTATTGTATTGTCAACTGTATATTGCACTGCCTGTGTAAAGCTATGTTTAAATATTCAGCACATGCATACTTTCTATGCATATTTTGTCTTATTTCCGAGGCGATTCCGAATTTAAGATATAGTGGCGCCAGCTTGTATTGTTTACTCTGTCAATGTCTTTCCAGCCACAAGGGAACCAAAAACGTGAACATCGCTTTTAATATATAATGCTGTTTGTAAATCCGCTCATATTGATTTAAAATTCTATTTTCAGATAAGCATTTACGAGGCTTCGAACGCTTGTTGTTGATAGCCCGTGGTATGAATTGTTTATTCTCATCGCTGGAGAGGGATGGAGGGAAGGGTTGAAGGAGAGGATACACAGTCTTGGAAAGATAGATAGATAGATAGATAGATAGATAGATAGATAGATAGATAGATAGATAGATAGATAGATAGATAGATAGATAGATAGATAGATAGATAGACAGACAGAGACAGATAGATAGATAGATAGATAGATAGATAGATAGATAGATAGATAGATAGATAGATAGACAGACAGACAGACAGACAGACAGACAGACAGACAGACAGACAGACAGACAGACAGACAGACAGACAGACAGACAGATAGACAGACAGACAGACAGACAGACAGACAGACAGACAGACAGACAGATAGATAGATAGATAGATAGATAGACAGACAGACAGACAGACAGACAGATAGATAGATAGATAGATAGATAGATAGATAGATAGATAGATAGATAGATAGATAGATAGATAGATAGATAGATAGATAGACAGACAGATAGATAGATAGATAGATAGATAGATAGATAGATAGATAGATAGACCCCTATACCGAGAAACTTCAAACTGGACACCATTTGGTGGTCAAGTTATTCAAAGTAAAGATGTAACGCATTCTCGCGTCTTTTCACACCTGCAGGACTCTCAAAATACAAACACTTTTATTTATTTATATATACATGTATAATTATACGGGTGTGTTTGTTTATTGTGGTTGTTGTTGTTTTTTGCCAATTTCCGTATTGATAATTTATTGTTGCAGTCACAAGAACCATAGTGATAATTTTTGTCATATTAGTAGGAGCTGCAGTTCTTGATACTCCCAACACTGATACCAAAATGTGCTACTGTTAGAGATCACACCTTGTTGAAGGTGATAGATTGGGGCGATAACAGTCAGTGGTGATAATAACATGGGAATTGAAGTTTTTATAACATTTCTGTAGTTCTATACCTTGCCTAAGTCCATCGGGACTTTAAAATAAACAGTATAGTCTTGTGGATAAAGATCAACGAATACATTGTCTTCTGTGCAAAACACATTACTATTAGAATGACGAACCTTGAAAGAGATGAGGATTTCAGAGTGAAAGCGTGTGCGAAGAACACTTTTTGCTCAGTGTCTCAGTTTTTAGCTTCTTGTGACTTGTGGCAGATTTGGAGCCCTGAAGGGTCTCTTTCTTCTCCCATTCATAACTCCCAACGCAATTTAACCGTACCCTCTGATATGTGCTGGGGTTTACTGATGAGACTCTACTGATCAAACGCCAAATGGTATTCCGGCTAGCAATCCTATGGAATCCGGCACTTAGGTTCGACGCCAAGTTTGCGCATAGGAATGACATCGTTCCTACGTAGATCCGCTGGTTACGACATCTCGTCGAGGCCGGTTTGAGGTAGGGACCCTGCCCCTACTGTAATCCTAGGAATCATACGGAAATCTACGTCGGATTAACATGGTGATGTTGGTTGAGATAGGATACAGCCAATTTCCGGTTGTTAAATTCACAGACTGCAAAATACGAGAGTAAGGTTAACTTGCGTTGGGAGTTACGAATGGAAGAAGAAAAAGACTCCTCCCCCCCCCCCCCCCCCGTAGGGCTTGATCATGACCTTACATTGTGCAACCTGGCAACTTTGAAGAACATGAACTTCAACATCATAACTAACTGGTATATACACAGTGTATGGTGTTTTATAAAGAATCACATTCATAGACACGTTCCAGCGTCTCGAAATAGCAAATGGCTTGGATCTATCGAATGCGTTGTAAATACGGCATAAAGGTCAGAGATGCGTTTACCAGCGATGACTTTTTCTGAAGGGGCCAAAAGCAGCCTGTGTGTGAGACTCCCTCGTGATCAGGGAGAGCTGGCAGAGTGGGGGAAGAAATCATTACAGATTAAGTGATGCCTTCACTCTTAATGTGAACTATTTTGGTTTCGCCGTGATGAGAGGAGGTTCGACAAGTTCAACATGGTCATTGTTAATAAACAACCTTACAAATCGTGCAAACAATATAATTATAATCCCGGCCATACACAGTCAGCTTCTGGCAGACAAGAAGTGCACACAATAATTTCCTATTATTTTCTTGGTAAATCTGGGAAGACTCTTGTCATACTAAGCCCGGTGAGGCACAGTCAGCTTCTGCCATTTCTATTTCTCGGACGTACATTTTGCTGGCAGCGTCTGAGGGTGTCTTACCCGGCTTACTATGATACTCCCCTAAGTCAAAATGTTTCAAAGATAAAAAGTGTGTTATGTAGCAAAAGCCTCCAGTAAGAAATAATACAGAAACCATACAGTAAAAGGCAAAGGAAAAGGAAAGACAGACTAAGTTTACGGTTTATTGTGACTTTAGTTCTTGTTTGTTCCAGCTCCACTTTTTACACAACAGAGAAATTCTATGTTAAACGTTTGCGGTTTTAGTTATTTTGACAGGGAGCTGGAATACATCAGAATTGTGAAACAAGCTTGATAAGTGCCACAATGCAATTTAAACCAGTGTCAAAGTGTGCATTTGTTTTATTGACTGCTTTTATATACTAAAACATCCCCGTTTTTGTTTTTTTTTCGAAATGGAGACAGAACAAACAGTAACTGTCGTCGCGATATCAACATTTTTCAGAGCAAAAAAAAAGCAGCAAGATAGAAAATTAAACAAATTAAAAAATCTCAGGCACACACCATTCGATTTTGATCAACCGTCTTGGGACGTCACTACATTAAGTTTCAATGAGACTTCTCGCACCAGTCAACTAGTTGGATTTCATTGAAACACACAATGTTGTGGTGTTCATCCTCTAACTAGCCGGCCTATCATAATCGGCCAGTGTGAGGCGGGCCTTAAGGGATCGTGTGCACCGGGACCTAAGGGGTAGTGTGCACTGGGCCTTAAGTGTGTGCCGGGCCTTCGTGACATAGTTTTTTGTTTTGTTGTTTTGGTTTGTTTGTTTTTGTTTTGGTCACCCCCACAGATTTTCTGTAGTTTTGTAAAATGTGAGTGGATCCGAAGAAATCAGGCTTAAGGCGGAAGACCGAATTCCTGAGAAAACGCCTCCAAAATAGGAAACGTTTCGAATGGAAACTGAAATTTACTTATACTATGAAAGATTAAACAGTTTAAAATACTTTGCTTGAAGACTTCTCAGGGAAATAATTAGTTTATTTTGATTTTTTTTTAAAGAGGCATAAAAATGTCATCCTTAGCCCGGTTTTGTCAGATCCGCCTGCAAATAGTTCACCTTCCTGTTTTTTCGCCTGAATGCCTCCCCACTCTCACCCCTATCCATCACCCTCACCCCGATTCTCCCAGCCCATGTCATAGAGGTACATTTCTGCACATACTTACATATACACACAAAAAAAACGACAAACAAACAGAAACTGTAGGCTGACATTTGAGAATGGACTTACTGACAATCACCAATGTAATATCACTGTATCCCCTATGGAGGTAGCTCCAGACACTGATATTAGTCATCAAAAGACATCATTAAGCTAATGAAGCATCGCAAATAATCAGATATTTCTCCTGTCATGTATTTTTAGCTGTACATTAATTTTGAGCATGGAAAGTGTTAGGCCAGTGAATAAAATATTCGCACCCACTTTAGCTGGTATCCAGAACAGGGGTCCTCAACATTTGTCGTCCCGTTTACCCCTGGCGTTGATTGTAGAGAAAGAAATAATTATAGCGAAACAATGACAACAAAAAAAAAAAAAAAAGCTTGACTAGAAAAGGGTTTAAAAAATTTAATGCGCCAGCAACAGAGAATCAAACCAAAAACCTGCCCCTTATAAGGCTGTCGCTTTACCAACCACACGTGTGCATCCGGAAGAAATGGCCATGAGATAGATTTGAAATAAAACAAGGTTTCTGAATAAATTTGTTATTTCAACATGTGAGTAAAGTAAATAGTGCTCTTTAGGGGCACGTTTGAGAACTATGAAATGTCCTGTTTACAAGTAAGATTCGTAGCTACGTAAACAATAGTAAATTTACCCCTACCCTGTGTTGTTCGGAATTTGAATTTACACCGCTACCATAATAAGGGGTGAAACAGACCAAGGTTATTGTAGGTGCCAGACTGGTGGCTCACCACCCATAAATTTTGCTATCCCACTAGCATAATAAGCACTGCCCGCTGCATCCCGCTGGGTCGCGGTGTGGGCAGTGTCTATTGTGTTAGTGTGACGCAAAATGTATGGGCGGCAAGCCACTGGTCTGGCGCCTACGCCAGCTTTAGTCTGTTTCACCCCTAAAGTTACTGACAAAGGAGAAATTTCAAAACGCTTCTTTAATAATTACTTTTTCACAAAATAGGCCTTTTCCAAGGTTTCTTCTCAACTTTAGTTACATTTTTTTCTTATTATAGTTCCATAAAATATAATACAAACCTAAAATCAGCAAATGTTTCCCTTGGGTAGATAAAATGCAACCCTAGTTCTTGTTTGTTCCAACTCCACTTTTTGTACAACTGAGAAATTCGACGTTAAACGTCTGCGGCTTTACTTTATGATAAGGAGTTCGAATAAATAGGAACTGTTCAACAGCTTGATCAGCGCCACAACGCATTTTAAAGCAAGTGTCAACGTGTACATTTGTTATATCTCTTCTATACACGAAAAAGATCTCCAATTTTTCAGAAGAAGGAGATAGAACAAACAAAAACTGAAGTCGCCAAAGTTTGGGAACCCCCTGATCTAGAACGTTCCACATTCAGGGACACGGTGACGACCACATGAATAATTTGGTCCAAGGAAAACAAAAAGAATTTTCTTAGACCGAGTCCGCGCTGTAGCAGTGTTGGGTCTGACATTCTCTCACTGTTGTTTGTACTATTAAAAGATAAAACAAGTGACTGTTTTAACCTTTGTTTCGTTTGCGGTTCATTGCCCTTTCTTCTTTTCAAAGTGTCAGAAACCATGAATACTTTATTCACTCCACTGTTTTCTACAAGTCAAATTTTCTTTTTTCTTTATCCCCCCCTCTCTCTCTCTCTATCTCTCTCTCTCTCTTCCTCTCTCTCTCTCCCATTCATTCCACTGTCTTCTTCCCCTCTGTCCTTCTCGTTCAGGGTCACACTCCATAATATGTATAATTATACTCCATTTTTTTTTCTTTTAATCTTGTACACCTATTTCTGGGGCCGTCCTATCCCTGTCGCTAATTGGCTGAATGCGTCGCTGTGTGTGTTTGTGCATGTGTGTTTTAGATCACCCCCCCCCCCCAACTCCCTAGCCACCCCTACACCCTCTGGACGAATGCATCCCTACCTCCCCCGACCCCGACCCCGGAATCAGCCTGTGACCGATGCCCTTTAAACACTGTTGCATCCATCCCTCAGCTTTCTCTGACACAACCCCCCCCCCCCTGCTTTTTTTTACCTTGACAGAAGCCTTTCCAAAGGTTATGGAATATTATGCCAGCGTGGAGATCGCCGTACCGAAATAGCCTCAGTCTGAAGCTTTCTTTTCTCTTGTTTTTGTTTTTTTGTTTTATTATCCTTGGCCATATGGAATGTTTCCTTGAGACGGCAGTAGTCGATTGTATAGCAGTTTAGACAACCTCGTAGCTAGGTACGAGCATTAACGACATCAGCGCTCCTGAAGTACAGGCGACATCTGGACGGGTGGAATGCCATAACTTTTCTTAAAAGAAAGGTAGGCATAAAGAGAGAGGTAGAAAGATTAGAGGATAAATAAGAGAAACGGTAGACAGATAGATAGATAGATAGATAGATAGATAGATAGATAGATAGATAGATAGATAGATAGATAGATAGATGGAGACACAGAGGAACAATGGGAGACAAAAACACATACAAAAGAGAGAGAAAGAGAGAGAGAAAAAAAAAGAAAGAGTCGGGGGGGGGGGGGAGAGACAAAAACAGAGAGAGAGAGAGAAAGAGATACGTTTAGAGGCGAGAGAAAATGAGAGAGAGAGAAAGAAACAAGTCTGACATCCCGTAATACCAATTAAGTGCAGATAAAACAGAATGGGTCACTTCAGTGTTTACTAAAAAACAGGCGTAGGACACTATTAATCACTATGACTCATGCCCGTACGATGTAATTAGTGCTGAATCGTTTATCAAATCCCACACCTATTAATTTATGTCATATCTCACATCTGAATGTGTGAAATATGTTAAATTGTACACTGAATCGACAGTGATTAATCCTGGCCACAGCTGCATAAAGTCTATTGAAAATCAGTCACTCTGCAACCTGCTGGCTGTACAGTTTGTGTAAAGTTTTAATGTGAAAAATTTTTACCCATTCATTTCATATGTCAAGAGAGCTGTTATGACTTCCACTTAATTGCAAGTTAAAGTTTAAAATTCTTAATGATTATTTGCTCTGTGAAGCCACAACTGAGGTTCCGTTTGCACAGAGATTTAAACAAACAAACAAGCAAAAAAAAGAATACTTTTAAGGTTAGGGTTTAGATTCAGGTTTAGCTAACTGGCCACAATGACCTGCTTGTTGCCGGCATGGCGGCAGTAACTGTTTGGGCGGGAAGCTGGCGCTGGCCACAAATAAATAACCACGTGGTTCAAATAGCCACTACATAATTTAAACATGGCATGTTGTTGTACTTGCCTTAATAAGGACAGACAAACACCCATGCAGACAGATGGACGGCAGACGGGCGGATAGATAGATAGATAGATAGATAGATAGATAGATAGATAGATAGATAGATAGATAGATAGATAGATAGGTAGATAGATAGATAGATAGATAGATAGATAGATAGATAGATAGATAGATAGATAGATAGATAGATAGATAGATAGATAGATAGATAGATGGATAGATAGATAGATGGATAGATAGATAGATAGATAGATAGATGGATGGATAGATAGATAGATAGATAGATAGATAGATAGATAGATAGATAGATAGATAGATAGATAGATAGATAGATAAACGGATAGATAGATAGATAGATAGATAGATAGATAGATAGATAGATAGATAGATAGATAGATAGATAGATAGATAGATAGATAGATAGATAGATAGATCTAATGACCAGTTCTACCGGAGCGCACATGTGGCTGGTAAAGTGACAGCATTGTAAGGGGCAGGTTTTTGGTTCGATTCGATGTTTAAAATCCTTTTTTTTTCTCATTGTGTGACTATTTTTTTTCTCTACAATCAACGGCAGTTCTCTGTTTCTTAGCAATTTTATATTTGATAGAGATAGTGGCGGTCGTGGTGACAAAACGTTATGATAAAGAAACTACAGGGTGAAAAGCTATTTGAGTATTTGAGACAAGATTCAGTTCAGCACTGGACTGCACATCGTACAGTTAGAAGGATAGGGCTCTGTCTCCACTTTTTGGTAGAACTGAGTTACACAGAACATAGTACTTCTACAGGCCTTCTCCACTTTATGTCAAAGTATCACGCAGATTCATTGTGTAATTTGTAAGTATGAGTAAAACGAAAAAAAAAAAAAAAGTAGTTTCAACAAAAGCTATGAATGCATGAAAATTCAATTATCAATTTCTCAAATGTTGATGGAAGGGAGTCAGAACCTTGTCATTCTAAGTGGACGACACGTTCGCAAATTCATTGTTACATACACGATTTAACGAATCCTAATTTATCCGACCTCGGCGCTTTTAATTGTCTTGAAACTTAAACCATTCTCTCTCCCGGGATATCCATAAAATACCATGTAACTGAACTGATGAACTGAGACCCACGAGGCGTCCTCGATCAGAAACGGGTGATCGAATTTCGTTTACCGAGCACATCTGCGTCTATTCAAGAGAGACCAGGGAACAGTCGGTGTTGGTCTCAACTGAATGTATTTGTATAGACCGACATCCTGCTTTACAGACGAGTGGTCGGTGGTTTAATGGGTTGATTTTTCTCATCCCTCACTGAAAACATCTCATTCAGCGCTTTAAAGAGAATACATTTCACGTCCAGGTGAGCTATTGATATGTCGATCCTTTACTTAAGTTCATTCTTACTGGAAGATAGTTACGCTAGTGGCGCACTGAGTCAAGTCTGTTTTGCGTCGGTTTTGAGTCAGACTTGAACTCTTTTGAATCAGCCAGCGCGACAGACATTTCAGTCTCTCTAGTGCGTGAGATCCCGTTAACTTTAACTCCGCCTTTCACATCAAACTTGACTCGGTCAAAATAAAGCAAAAAGAAAAGAAAAAGCTGTATGTAGCAAAGTCTCGCGTGAGAAATTATACAGAAACGAGAAAATAAAAGGTAAAAGAAGAGGAATGACAAATTAAGCTTTCAATCGATTGATCTTCCTCAGGGAAAAAAATGTAACAGGACTGAAAATAATAAGACTGAACAAATTTAAAAGATTATACAGTGTTATGTAATTATGAGTACTTAACTGCCAGTTACACACTTGGATTGCCGGGACGCTGCACGTCCGTCAGGCTTTGCTACATACGTTTTCTTTTTCTTTTTGCTATTATATTTTAACTTTGCTTCAAGCCTTGCTGCGATCCCCCGGAATTTCTGATTTTTTGTTTAAGATTTGGTCAGACTTGACTCTGCCATTGGCCTTACTTTTTCGTATTTTTACGACAACTATTACATCTGGGTAGATCCTCCTCCCGGTTCTTCTTTTTCCACAATATTTTTCGTTTGGGTTTGAACGGCGCGTCGGCAACATATAGATTACTTTGCACTTTTTTTACATGGGTACTTTATGGGGTACTTTATTCAAGTTCGATACTCAGAGCTTCAGCAATCAAAACTTCGCGAATAAAATTTAACAGTTCCGTATACAATTGTTTCATCTTCATAAACTCTCAAAGTGTGTTTTGTACAGATCTGGAAGGAATTTCTTAAATACGGTATATACAAAGAAAACAAAAAAACTTGACGTCGCTTTGCAGATTTCAGGCTCCTTCAGAGAAGACAAGATGGCTGGGGATCCACATCGGGAAATAATAATTGTCGTGGATCTCGGCAGGCATTGTGTCTTCTTCGGAGATACGTACGGAGTCAGAGATAATGACCATAGCGATGAGGCAGAATGACACAGATGAAGAGTTCTTAGCAAATTCTCGTACGCTGAAATAGGACATTCCTTTAACTTGACACAATCTTAGCCGTTTTTATAATATCGTTGTTTCATTAAGTCTGATATCTGAAGTATCGTCGCTTTCCAGATGAAGATCATACATTTTCATAATGCTCGACACGCTCATTATGCATACAGTTCAACTTGGCAGATTATGTTTTACTCCTCTACTTCTCTATTTTTAGTCTCTCCTCTCAATTTTGCTATTCTTTCTCTCTCTTTCCTATTGTGTCTCTCGATTGTGTCTCTCGGTATGTCTATTACTCCTCTTGCTCTCCAAAATACATTTTCAATAAAAATAGAAACAGAAGGCTCATGATATTTAACTTCTACAATCCGAATAATCAAATCAATTCGAAACACTGCACCCTGATTATAAGGAGAGAAAGAAAATTCTATACAGACAGCGTTATAATGCAACGTAAACAATAGAAAGAACAACACCGAAGGCATAGCATTTCAGAATGTCTAGAGAGTAAAAAACGCACAGATTCCTCAAACAAAACAACAACTTACGTGCTCAGGCTTAATGAAAGTCGCTTGCTTTCAAAACATCTTGGATCGATCACACGTGAAGAGAAATATGATATCACCAGACACACCTACTCTGTCATGTCTTTCACATTTGTTTCGTGGAACTGCAAAACACTCAAGTGTCTCTCTACTCTCAATGGTGAACAGCGAATTCACTCACTCACACGTACGTACATCAAGATTCATTCACGGGAGAGTTTTATACGCACGGCAGACTGTGATATTTTTAGAGATAACTCACGTGATTTCCCCACACCGTGCGGTGGTGGTGGTGGTGGTGGTGAGTCTATGGATTCTAGTGGCGTTGAGTTGGAAGCGAAGAACAAGCTGAGAGTGGAGAAGCGTGAGTCGATATGGTGGTGGCTGGTGGCGTTTCCTCTAACACAGGTGCCGTCATGACCATCACCACAGCTACTAACGCTGTAATCTCCGTTACCACAAACAGAAACATCTTATTAAATTATTGGCGCATTCCCTCACCAAGACACTGGACGTTGAAGATCTCCTTCTGATTTGTTTGGAAAACATTAGGGAGATTAATAAAACCAGATAAAAAAACCAAACTGTCTTGTGTTTTCGGATCTTCATTTTGGAAGGTTCGCTGCTCTTGGCATCTACACCTCACGTTTCTTGTTCTTGCTACTGTGTATTCGTGTGGTAGGGATTAGTTTCTTAGAGTTTTACCCGGGGCAGCGGCCTTGTTCGGCCTGCTCTTCTCGACTTTCAACTGCCAAGGTATCTTTAGCGTGCCCAACGTGCATGTCACAAATCCCAGACTGGGAGATGTAATAGTTTATGACAGGACAACAATCACGAACAAACAAGTTTAACACTTAACAGAACAATCCATCAGACTCACACATTTATTAAACATAATTATACAGATAATAGCGCAATTACATACATTATATTATTGCAATTAACTGCCGTACAACGGCCTTATTCTCACACACACTCTCCTTCGGCCTCAGCCTCCCCCCTCAGGGTCTTAATAGCACATTAGTAATTCAGTGGCACCGCAGTCTCTCAATATCACCTTCCTATTGTCATACACCTTAGCGTTCCCCTAGCACCTCAGCAGGGCAATAACACATTATCATTTCAATAGACATTATCATTTCAATAGACATTATTAGTTCACTAGCCCCTCAGCATGGCAATAGTACATTATCACATTCACGCTCATATCTACGTCCCTGTCCGTGGCCTGACTGCCACGACTTTATGTGCCTCTACTGTCCTGCACTGACAGCCTCACTTCTGGCCCGTGTGGCCTCCGGCCCTATGCTGGCCTATCCCCTGTGCTCATCGAGGTGGCTCTGCGGCCCGTCCTCGACACCTACAAGAATAACATTACATTGGTATAATACCCTACCATTTCTATTCACTCCACCTCTCCTTACAACCCACGAAGCGTACACACACTAGTTCACCTTTCACTCACCACACATCTTACGGTAACACACCTCCATCGGAGTACACACTACTCACTCGCGCTACAAATCCATGAACTCACTTTCATCTATCGCTCATGGCGCACATTGCTATATCCAATATCAAGGACTTCCACATTCCTCACATATACTTATTTACATCATGGTAATAGACGAATATAATATACTACATCAATCATAATAATCAATCAACGTTCTACGTACCAGTCATCACTGGAAAGACTCTCTCACTAGTCTTCTCGACTGCTCCCCTTATGTCCGCCCGATGGGCTCTTATTCACAGGTCCGTTCCGTAGGACCTTCTAACTTGCAGTGATAGTAATACAGCGCTTTCGCCTCATTCAGACCCTCCCACTACTCACAACAGCACGCTTAACTTACTTGTCTACCGTGAGGCCTTCTTACTCTACACCCGCTCTGTAGCAATCCCCTTAATTGCACTCACTCCACTCGTGACAGTGCACACGGGCCCTCCGAGTTTGTCGTCCTCATCCGAGAAGACTAGGTGCTCGATCCTACCTACCATAGGATCATGGACAGGAATTATCCCCTCCAAAAAATTCGGATATGCCTGCATCGATCGAGGATCGAACCCGTTATCTTCGGAATGCAATGAGAGGCGAGCACCTTGTGTCTAGCCCAACGTGTCCCCCAAACATGATCTTCCTTTTCAACATAATTCTCGTGATTATCATGAGAGATTGAGAAAAACCAAGCAAAACAAAACACTGTCATTCTTTTCAACATTGTTCCCGTGTTATGAGGAGGAGTACAGTAATATGATATGGGAGGTCTTCATAAAGTATGACAGCATTAACGATTCCATTAAGATAATATTATATAACATAGCTCTTTTGCTATTTTGGTTTGATATTTTCCTTTGTGTGGGCATCTAGCATGTTTATCTATGCTCTTGTAAGATCGCTGAAAGGTGATAATTCGCCGTTTCCAATACATCTCCTTTGTAAACACCTTTAATATGAATATCTCTGTGCACACAATAATAGAATTGTCTTCTTTTTCTTACTCTCTTTCTATCCTCTTGTGCCGACCGTTAAGCGTCGAGGGGAGATGTAACTTTCCGACTTGGCCGTGATGGGTAATGTTTGCCATGGTGAGGTTGATTATTCCAGTTGTTTCTTTGACACCTTCTATCCATCTTTTTCTAGGACACTCCCTTATTCTGGATCCAGGCCTTTTCATCTTACAAGCGTTGTCATCGTACTATAATGCAGCAAGAGGTCAATTAAAAACCTAAAAGTACGTGACGTCATCACCAAAAATTACGAAAGTTTGTGCACA